>PTEX01000012.1:4766440-5158052 GCA_003342815.1 Eudromia elegans
TTCCTTCCTTCCTTCCTTCCTTCCTTCCTTCCTTCCTTCCTTCCTTCCTTCCTTCCTTCCTTCTTTCCTTCCTTCCTTCCTTCCTTCCTTCCTTCTTTCCTTGCATATTTACATAGTCTACACCTTTGTCTGTTCATTCACCATTATCAATCACAAGCACTTGAGGGCACTCAAAAATTTCATATGCATTCACAAGTCATGCATTTGAACCAAAATCTGTTATTTTATTCTGAACTTTCAGACACCTCATACCTGTGCCGTTAATTGCGCTGGGGTGTTGAGCAGATCAAAAGTATAAAAGGGCATAAGGGAGATTTGACAGATAGATCAGAGTTTATAGGAGATCCTAATACACTGATTCAGATGCAGTCTTACTCTCAGAAGTCTCACTAAGTTGGAGACTGCTTGAAACTGGTAGATCATGCTGGAAAGCTTTGTTTGGACACATCTTTATTCCATGGATACCAGGTTTTGGATTTTGCCTCTGAAGTAATACAGAATGTTTTGTCTTATTTTGAATTTTTTTATGAACTATTCTTCAACAATTGTAGATGGAAAGTCTGGTGAGAAAACATATTAGTGATGGAATCGTTTCAGGCCTCAAGAGGATGTAGGAGCTTTCTCGTCCGTATCTGGAGTTTTTCAGGGTTTCTCTGAGATTTGCTAACCCTCTTCCCAAGTCTTGGTACTGACAGAGAAAAAGATGGAAAGTTGGCAACAATGGATAATGTGTTGGTTGGTCTGGCTTTTGAAAACTATTAAAATGTGTGTAATTGGTAGGTCTGGCTTTCAAGGAATAGACACCATGTTTCATGGCAATGCTGGGCAGCACGGGACCCTGGCTTGCTTGCCCAGCATTGACTTGGAGATACCAAAAAAAGTGGGTTCATGTACTGATCTCAGTGTGCTTCACTTACTTCCCTTCCTCACAGAGCAAATTTCACCAGTATTCAGAGCTTCTGTGGGCCTGGATTCCTGTCATTCTGGGAATGGCTACTTCTGCTTGGGATCGGCTCAGATGACAGTTTTGAACATCATTAATTCCTCCTATAAGCATTCGCTATCTCATGCCAATCGTGCTTGTCTGCTAGCGCCTTTGAAGGAGTGTCAGGGTCCGCACACCCTCAGAAAGGATCCTTCGTGTTGGCCCCAGTTGCAGCTCTTGGCCCTGTTCTGCAGCAGAGGAGGGTGGGCTGCCCTGGAGGATGCGAGCTGGCCTGTGGGCTCCAAGTCGTCCACGTGGCTACCCGGGATCCTCAGCAGCCCGGTCAGTGCCCATTGCAGAGGCTCTCGTGCTTGCAGAGGCGTGGGCTGCCCTGGGCACCCTGCCCTCACCTCCAGGCACATGTCTGCACGGTGGGCACGGTGCTGGCCGTCTGTCTGGGGCGGGACGTGGCACAGGCCAAGCTCACATTGCGCAGGATGACCTAGTGCTTGCCTCCAGCGCTGCAGCGAGCCAAGTTAGACAACCATCCCTTCAGTGAGAAGGGAAGAGCTGAGGGGCTGCAGTGGTGCAGGTGTAGGGGTGCACCCCTAAGCGAATTTAAAAAAACCACAATGAAATCCAGGAGATTGTCTTAAAGTCTGACAAAGAAATCGTTGCAGTGAGGTTGCTTCTCAAGTCACCGAACGCTGGAGCACAAAGCGCTGCGCAGCTTTCAGACACCGACAGATACGCAGGATGCCCTCGCTGTGATTGGAATGACAGTCCTCAGTTCCCTGCCTTTCGGAAACTGCACCTTTGAATTAAATTATTGCCTTGCTTCTCCTTAGGTAATCTATTAAGGGAATTTCATCAGTAACCTACCTTATCTTCTCCTGAGAAAGTAATTGCCCTTTGTCAAATGTGGGTAATATAGAGCAACTTGAATATCTAGCGTGTGCTCTGTACACGCGTGGCTTTGGGGGAGGATTCCTTTTGTTTCAGCGTAGAAATTCTATAACAATAAAATCTGGTGATCTATGCACATGGAATAGTCTGTTTGCATTGTTCACATTGGAGGAGATTATCTCTTGCTTTCTTTGCTAATTTGCTGCTGACTGTACTCACGTGTTTCTCTTACACCCAGTCAACTATATAGGTTACAGCAAATATTCACCAAAGTATTAACATTTTAGTAGTCAAGTGTCGCAGAATAAAGTAACTTCTCATCTTATTAAATTTCTGTAGCATGGAGGAAACTTTCCAAGTTTTCCTTTTGATGCAGTATAAAGCTGTTGAGATGATTACATTAATAATACATTACTATAAAAAATTAAAGTGCATCACAGTGAACATGCTAATAGGTTTCATTGATTTCAACTTGTAAATGGGTGCTAGCAATCAGAAACCAGGTGCAAATCTCACTTTAAATTAACTGATAGTGCTAGCAATGCCAAAATCATTGATAAGATTTATAGCTCTCATGTTGAGGAAGAAAAATGTGAAACATAATGAAGTTGCATGGGTGCATGGGATTAGAAAATGGTGAATATTTAGCACTCTTCAAGTGTGGTGATCTACCATTAGATATTGTTAGTTGTATCATTACTAGTTGTGGGCAGCAGTACTGTTCTTCTCCTAAAAGAGAAAGGGAGGAAGAAGAGGAAGAAAAAACAGATAATACCCATCATTTTCTCTAAGGAGAAAACAAAGCAGACAAACAGAAAGAGCCTGGCTGTCATTTGTATGCAAGGAACTGTTGTTGTTACTAACAAAAGCAGATGTGTGGTGCTCTGTAGATACGTGAAGTCAGGTTTCTATCTGGGTCTCCTAGTTTTGATTGGCAGATGCAGTTTAAAGTGACTTTGAACTTTCTAACTTGCATGTGTGCGGCATTTAAAATTTGGTCTCAAAGAAGATCTGCAGACAAATTGTTTTCGCATCTTCAAATGTAGAATTTACGGCTGTGAATAGATTTCTTTAAGAGTTGCTCCTGTATAGAGTGAACCATGTTCAATTTTGTATATGAAGATGGAAACTTAGGTCTGAAAAACAGACCCCTAAGTGCTTTCCGGTCACTTCCGATATTTATTTTCTTTTTCTTTTTTTTTCTTTTTTTTTTTTTTATTGCAGACTTCTCCTCTCCTACAGCTACAGAATTATATGAATAGCGTGGAGAAATATTGTTTGTTTACAGTAACTCTTGGTTTGCATATTCTTTTTTAATGTGGAGATACTTGTATTTCCCCTATCTCTGTAGTAGCTTAGCCCTTGAGAAAGCTGATTTGGAATCTCTGCAGGATGCAGGGAATATTAATGTCATAACTTGAGATAGGAAACTTGTATCAGATCTGGAAATTGGATCCAGATTGTAGCACATCACTAACAATACACATTAGCTGGCTACTCTCCATGTCGTTATTTCCTGTAAAATTTCAGTTGGAGGCAGAGAGTTTTGGAGATTTTAGGCTGGAACTGACTCCTGAGATTGTTGTGGCTTTTCCTGAAGAACTTAAGCCAATAGCCCATCACTTTCGTTTTTACAAGGAGTAGTTTTAATCTATTAAGATCAACTTAGAGCAACAAAGCTGATTAAGGAACTGGAGCATCTGTTGTTTTTGGAAAGACTAAGCGAGCTGGGCATGTTTAGCCTGGAGAAGATTGAGAGGGGATGTGGTCAATGTGTGCAAATACACAAGGAGAGAATGTGAAGAGGATGGGGCAAACTCTTCCTGGTGGTGGCCAGTGACAGGACAAGGGGTAATGGGTGCAAGCTGAAACCCAGGCAGTTCCATCTCCATGTGAAGAAGAACTTCTTTCCTGTGAGGGTGACAGAGCCCTGGCACAGGCTGCCCAGAAAGGCTGTGGAGTCTCCTGCTCTGGAGATCTTCAAACCCACCTGGATGCCACCCTGTGCTCTTGGGGTCCCTGCTGGAGCAGGGGCTTGGACTAGATGATCTCTAGAGGTCCCTTCCAACCTCAACCATTCTGGGATTCTGTGGTGCTGTGAGACTTGCTAAGCAGCTGGGCAAGATGTGCCTTGCTAAGCTGAAGTCCGTCTCTTGGAAGAAAGAAGTACATACAGAAAGAGGAGAAGCTAGCTGTAGGCACAATAAGCACATTTGGTGTACTTTGATATATGGTCATCCATGAATAGCTTGTTTGTTTTTCTTTGTTTTTGGCTAGGGCATGGAAAAGGGCAGAAAAAAAGGCAGTTCTCACAAACGGGGCTGAGTTCATGTGGGACATCACTGCTTGTTTGGCTTGTCGGGATATGTGTGTTCCCAGGTGGAAATCCCCATGTGCTGCTGTTCAGGTAGCAGGGGAGTGGTGGCTCTGGTGGGACAGGGCTGCTGCTCATGGCCGTCCATCCTTGCGCCTGGTACATGCTCTTGCCTGTTGCCAGAGCTTAAAAAGGTAGGCTGAAAAACTGTAGGAACAGCCCCTGTTTGTCCTCCTGCTTATCTCGGTGGCATTTTTGCATCGCTTGAATGCTGCCAGTCTGTGTGTACGTTTCTGTGGGTGCATTTTGGAAATACTCAGAAAATATCTGGCAGAGCGTGTATTGTCAACCTGGTGTTTTTCTGTAGCCATGGTGGGGCCAACTTGAGAGAGGCAGAGCCCTTCTGGTGTTCCATGAGCTGCTGACTGCAGGGAAGGAGGGAGCTCAGACCTGGCCTGCCTCATTAAAGTACCCCTCAAACAAAGATTATTTATTTTTGAGACCCGGGTGTGGAGAACCTGCCTATTCCATCCAGGTCAAGTCAGTCCTGAAGCATTTACTAAGCCTAGCGACATCAATACCTATTCATACTATGAATCATTAGTGAGAAGTTTATTCAAATTGAACTGTATTGCTCTACGATACATGCATTTTTTAATATAGATCAGGAGGTAGTGTTTTTTTTTTTTTTTCCTTAACTTTGCCTTGGAATGAGTTTTCTGATATTCTTCTTACCTAACTGCCTGGCTACACAGAGAAAGTAACAAGGACTGAGAGTTCCTATTAGAAAGCTGTGCACGTAGAGGGAGATAAGCTGAGGGAGGAAAAAATACACAAGCTAATTACCCTGGAGGGGCTGGTGTGTTTACCTGCCGTCTCCCGCTGCCTTGTCCACGGTGCATGAGGGAAAGAAGACAGGAGAAATGCTCCACAAGCATCAAAGCATCATGTGTTTTGACTCAGCCGTGTGCCTAATTCATCCCCTTGCAGTAGTGGCAATCATATTAAATAGGCTTCATATGTTTCAGTTGCCCTTTTGCCTACTGGTGTTCAAATAAGAATTGGTAACTCAGTCATAGCAATATTTTTTTTTATAAAATGTTCATTGAAATGAAATTCAAAAACGTGAGCGTGAATTCATTATTACCAGATTATCCTCTTGTGCATTCTGTTTATGGCACTGACAGCGCTGCATGACATTGCTGGACTTCTTAAGCAGCAACATGTTATTATTAATATTTTTTTTATTATGGTCTGGCATATTTAATTGTAACGTGCATTACAGATTTTGTGAGGTGTAGATAAAAGGAAAAAACTCTATAGACTTGAGCTGCCAATAATCATGCTGCGGGTTTCAATTATAGAATAATTTCTCCAATTATTCTGTTTAATTTTGGGCAGCAAAGGTCACAGTAATAAATTTTCTCTGTGTGAAGAGCACTGAGGAAATTACTGAGGGCCTAACTATGATCACATGGGATGACAAGTCCATTCTCTCGATGCAGGTACTTGCAGGGCACAGTGGAGACCAATCTCCAGGCAGTTCTGGTGGTCCTGATGCTGCGAGTCAGAAGTGTAAAGGAAATGTTCCCTGTGAGTTTTGCTGCTCCAGTAAAGCTGTGAGCACAGACAGGTCAATGCTGCGTGTCTGTGATTTTTCTTTCTTTTCTTCTTTTTTTTCCCCCTATCCTTTTCTACAATGTAGAATGAGGGAGCGGAGTAGTCAGTATTACAGACACTTGGGAGCTCCTGCGGCTCCTTTCCTGCCTCCTGGGTAGGAAGGTATCGGCAGTGCTCAGTCAGTGCTCTGCCCCATTTTCCTCATCCTTGATGTAGGAGTAAAAGTCTTTTCCAACTAGAAAGGATGGGGAGGGTTAGTTGATCCTTTCTTTTAAATGCTGCATTTTAGTACAGGCTGCAATATATTAATAGCACAGAACATTACTAATATTTTAATATTTTAAGTAGTATTTTAATTGCAAGGTCATGGGAAATGATGTCTTTGGATGTTTAGTGATCCTCCTATGCTTCTGCATTGCTTGACTGCTAACTAATGCTCTAGACATTTTACTCTCTATTCTTAATTTCCATGATTATGAAAACACTTGAAAGTAGTATGAGTGAGTAGCATGAGTAGTGTGGTGGTGACAAAAGGCTTTGTAAGATGCTGTGTCTAGATTTCTTGGGGTGTGAGGGTGCTGTGTTGCATGAGCGTGTCTGAGCCCTGGCCATCGTGGAGGGCTTTGGAAGCACAACTTGGCAGCACCTGAGTGACCTGGTCCAGCTTTCACGTTAGCCTTGCTGGACTAGGGGGCTCTATTTCAAAAGTGTGTTTGGCAAGATGAACCTGATTAATGGAAGCGTTCTCCTCTCATGTTTTACAAATGAATTGAATTTGTACTGAATTTGTGTTAAAATTTAATAGTATTTTTTAATGATGTTGGGATTCTTATTCTATCAAGCTACTTTCACTCTCTCTTAGTAATATTTGTGGTCAATTTTTAACAAGCATTAACTTTCTTATTGCTGTGAAATGCACTGTGAGCACACAATCAGTTTTGCACATACATCCTACTCTTTTTGACCCATATCTATCTTTGAAATTTCACTATCTTTTGGAATTTCCACTGCTGTGTTCTGTTGATGCCTTAAGAAAAGGAGGGAATTATATATGAAACCTCACATCAACTATATTTTGTTTCTTGCAAATGATGGATGTTGAATTCAGATTGAGAGACATCTTTACCCAGGGAGAGACAGTTAGGCAGTAACACCTGCAACTAACATTTATGAAGTGCCTCTTCCTGTCTGGTGCTTCACATGAAAAGTCATTTGCTGTCATTTTCATGGCTGTTGTGATCACTGCTATAGAAAATATTTCAACATTCTCAGTCTTCAGAATATTTCCATGAATGTGACAGTTGGTATCCAAATAAAGTCATTACCCATAGAAGCAGCAGAGAAGCGAATGTGATGCTATTATTACTTCTGAAGAGAAGACTTATTTTAAACTGTTCTCAGCCTGCTATTATGTGCCTGCTGTTTTTGCCTTGTTATTAAAATATCCCAATGGAGATCAAATTCAGCTATGATGAAGAACATGCCATCTGTATGTAGCTCTGTTATGTAAAAAAGTATGTTACGATAAAAGACTTGGAGAAAAAAATCAGTCTCTGTAAGCACTTACTCAGCTTGTATGAAGATCCAAAAAGACCAAAATATTAACATTTTTTCTTTTTCTCAGTTTCATTAAGACTCTGAATGGAAATGTAAGTATGTGGGTCACATTTATGGGTTGATCTGAGCTGTGCTAACTGCAAGTGGCTTGGGAAGACATAACTGTCCAAATGGTGTGGGGAGCAGATAGGGATTTGCTTTGCCTTCGTACACCACGAGGTGGCCGAGGATGGCTCTCATGTATTGTAGCGATACCTGGGTGATACAGGTATGTGTATAGACATGTGAGCTTAGGTAAAATACAATTCAAAGTGGTACAGGTGGATGTTTAACAACCAAGGAATTAACGATCTACTTCAGAACAGGGTGCGGGAGCAAGAGAGATAAGGAGGGAGGATAAAGCTCTAATTCGCAGTTGCTTCAAGTGTCACAGGAATAGCGGTAGGAATACAGCAAGCAAAGCAGTGTAATACTTCATGTTCTCTGTCACTGGATATTGCACCAGCTTATTTCCTTTGCTTGCCAACAATACTGTAAAATCATTTGTAGTTGATTAAATTATTTCATGGTTATTCAGCACCTTTTTGGTTGTAAAGTAGAAAGATTTTATTTTAGCAGAAGATACAGGAGCTATACCTGTAAAGGCTGGAACACGTTAGCCTGAGTTTCCAGAAATTTCCTCCCACTTGTGTATGTGGGGGGAAATGCACATCTCTCAGCCAAGTGTTCCTTTGCCCTCTCTAATGACATACAGAGGTAAAAGTGCCCTTATATATTGGAACAAAAGGGGTGAGAGCAGAAAAACTTTGATTCAGCTCTCTAGGAAATCAGTGGAGGGAGTCCAACTGATTTCCTTGGCAATGGAAAATGAATGCCAAACACTATCCCTGGTATTGCACTTTCATTTCAAATTTAACACCGCCAGATTAAACATTTCTGTGTTCCAGTTTGCTTCAGAGAGCACTAATCTTTGTCATCCTCCACCCCTCTTCTGCCTATCAAAAATCTGATTTTGGTGGAATTTTGTTTTTTAAATCTTCTTTTTCTTTTTAAGTATGATGGTACAACAGATAACTGGCTTACTTAAGAGGTAACTGTGTGCTCTGTTCAAATGAAGTGCCCTTGTTCAAGTTACTATGCAGAGGCAAATAATGCCAGCATGAACTAGATAAACATGCTAGCATGTTTATCTCTTGATACTTGATTCCAGTGATTTAAGACTAAATTGTATTCTGTCAGCATTAACCTCATTGAAGAGTATAGCCTTAAGTGCTCATAGGATAGCAGAAGTGGAAGTAAGGGTGTAGCTGTTTGAAAATGAAGTGTAGCTTTTCTACTGTTTGTTGAGCCATTCAGATGTCATTATCCAAACGAAATGGGAGGAAGTATAAAAGCCAGGAGAGTGTAACTTGTCCTTGCTGACTTTATATTCCACTTATATTCTTGAAGAAGAGAATGGGCATCTTTCTGCAAGACCTTTGGGTTCAACAGATGCCCAACCTTGGCTATTCCCAAAGCACCGAGCCTTATTGCTCCCTGTGCAAAGTCACAGCTTAGCAGTGACTTCTGCTGCCAGGAGTAAAATCAGGCAGTTTCATGGGCAATATGCACAACCTTGTTCATCTGCAAGAAGCTCAACTATATACAGAACCTGTAACTGGAAAGAATAGGAAGGAGGAAGCATATCCATTTATCCATTGGGTGATGATACCTGCCACTTTCTGATCTTATATACAGAGTGTTGGTTTCTAGAAACACCTTTCCTGTGCCAAGCCTTTTAATTGCCGTGGAATAAGCACTCATCTCCCTAACTGACCTACTGGATGCTGCTGGGCTGCACCATGAAGAAGAGGATTTGGAAGTTCTTATTTCTCATTTACGTTTTTGTTCTTAAGATCTTTTTCTTCTTCTGCATCTTTTGCTTCTCTTTTCCCCTGTAATGAGCAATTACAATCTCCTCAGTGTTAGTTCACCAAGTTGCCTCTAAGCCAGCCTCACGTTTGACCTAGAAACAGGAGGTAAAGAAGAAGCAGCTACGGAAATGTGGAGGTCCTCATGAATCATTCATGTTGATCCACTGACTTTCACATATTGAATGGTAAAAGCTTCTAATGTTTGGGAAATGAAGCATTAGGAAGAAATAACAAATATCAAATGAGAGAACAAAATGGTGGGATAAGGCCAGACAAGAGCAAAATTGTTAAATAGCATTTTTTTGTAAAGGCAACTTCTGTTACCCTGAATCCATTTTCAAGCATCTATCCAGATGTGAACACAGTGTGAAATTTGGGAAATAGATTAGTCTTCTAATTTCCTCTCCAAGTTTATCACTTGCATATGGTAAAAGGAAAGGAAATAAAACCTGTAAAGAAAAGTCGCTGTTGGAAAAAAAAATATACAATACCTGGTCACATTGCACTGGTATTTAGAAACATGGCCCGTTCCTTTGATGCCTGGGGCAGCTCCACCAGGTGGTTTTCTCTCCGTTGTGTTTGCAGTCTCATTTTTATGTGGGCTTTTGTCAAAGTCTTCCCACTCACCTCAGAAATACCTAATTTCTGTCATAGCAAAGTGCTAGGAGAGACGCCTTTGGGACGTGCCTGCTGAGGGCCTGATGCCCCAGCTGCTGGAAGGCAGACAGCAGGATCTTCTGCATGAGCTGTGCGGTGCCAAAGTGTTCGACAAGTCTTTGCACAATATTCAGGTTTGTTTCCTGCAGGGAGAACTTAGTGGTTTTAGGGGGATAAATAGCTATATTTGCTTTATGGTCATTTGAGGTGAGGTCAAATAGTTTATTGGGGAACCGACTAAAGAAAGTATTGTGAGAGAAGCAGCGGCTTGACCTGTGCAGAGACATAATCTGTGCTGTTTATAGTCTCTTGATTCTGTTTGTAAAGTGCAGGAAAAGGCTAATGATGTTGAAAAATGTAGCCAGATGTAAATACAGGTGCTCTAATGTAGGAGTCTTAAAAAGCTTATGTTGTTCTCATGGTAGGTACAAATATGTGGCTTTTTTTTCCTTATGCGATATAATTGTGTTGTTTTCTTGACATTAAACATGATGTTTATTTGACTATTATATTACTAACTGTGGAGCTTTTCTTAACAATGTTAATAATGGGTGAGAGGGAGTCTTGATCTATACATCGTATGGTTGCAGTGTGGGAGAATATTTCAAGTGAATGATCTATTGCCTATCAAGAGGCATCTACAGTGATTGGAGGATGTTTCCTTAAATCAGGTTGTATAATTTGAATGATTTTCATGTTATATTTTATCTTGTTAATAGCAGCAGCACCTTCATTTGGATGGAGTGTATCATCTACTTTAAAACATTGACTAGAAATCCTCAGAGTTGACAGGAAGGGGAAAAAGGTGCTAGTGTGAGTGCACCATGCAGTTTTTGCAGATGACCTTACCCAAAGTGAACAAAGATCTCATTACTATGGTGAGCTTCTCTTGATTTTCAGAGTTGACTTGCCTTGCAAATTCTGCTTTGACTAAGGTTTTAGAGCTTTTTAAAAAGACAATACTTGGGCAACCTGCAAAAAGTTTAGTTAAGCTGCTGAGAAACTTGTCAAAATTTAAATACTTGCATTCAACCCTTCTGCTTTTTATAGCACGTTCTTCCTACCATATAAAGGAGGAATTTAGTAAGTGATAACATCTCAGTGTATTTTTGGTCTTGACCTGGATTCAGTCTGTTATGGCTAAGATAAGTTTAATTTCTTTTTCCATTCTGCTTACTGTGTTTTCAAAAGCATGCTTGTTTGCATCATGTTTGTGACCCAAACAAAATTGGGACAAAAGAAAAGGGCTTCCCCCATTTCGTGCCTTTTAACAAAGCTATATCTGTTTAATAAAGCACACCAACCAGCTGAGTGGTTGGGTGCTGTATTTTGATTCCAACTTTAGTGTTTGTGGAAGTATGGAGTAAAACTGTCATGTGTGGCTCCACAAAATCAGATGTTTTAATGAGCTGCTGTGTTAATTGAAAGCACATTCACCATGACAAAGATATGTCATGTAATTGCTGAATCTCCTTTGTGCTTCCTATAATTGAATATTTAATTATAATTTTCAAATTATGATATAGTTAGCATAATTTATTTGAGAAAGCCATATTACTGTCCTTAATTACACTATTTCTAACAATATTGCATATTAGAGATATTCTGATAAGGATGCTCGCGATCCTGTTCCTCGGCGCTTGCCCTCTAGACATCTGATTTTAATCCTTAACTTTCTAAGGAAAATCCATCATTTCAAGATTATGGAAATGCGTGTAGTCTGGCGCATCAATCCCATTAGCCTCTTACCCGGATGGTTTGGGTTATTTATAGGGTTTTGTATTAAATGTAAAGGAACAGAACCGGTGCTAGCAATTGGTTCTGCCTTCGGTGTGAAGCTTTTATCACTAGAGGTGCTCTCAGATAGTTCAGTCTAAGGTGCAACGCGTGCTGGGTGTTTAGATGTCCCCAAGGCTCATCTTTAAAACACCAAACAGGTATTTCTTCAAGCTTCTGTGCCAGAGCCGGATGTCACAAACCCCAAAGCAAACAGGGCGCCCCTCGCCGTGCCTGTTTGTGTCCTGCGCAGATGGCCGGGAATGCCGTGGGTGTGAACACGTTGCCGAACACCGGCAATACTCACACCAGGACGCGTGAGCCGCGTCCCCTACCGAGGACACACTGTGAGGGAGCCGGAGGCCGCGGCAGCTCCTCGCGCCCGCCGCCGGGAAGCGTCGAGTCTGCGCGGATGAGGAGCACCCGCTGTTGGCCCACACCTGGTCCCGGGGACGTGGCTGCCCTGGCGGCTTCTCCCCACCTTGGCCCGGGGCCCCGTGGCGAGTGCTTGGCCGTCTCACGAGCGCCGCTCGCGCCAGGGAAGCGGACAAGGCTCTGCTCTCTGTCGCTGAAGGAAACGCGTGTGTGAAACCCGTACGGCCGCGGAATACAGAAGCGCTTCCTTGTCCAGGTTGGCTACTTGCCGTGCTCCCTCGTGTGTTTTTCCTCATCCAGATGCAGGCTGCATTATGGTGGGGGAAAAATTCAGTTACGTGCAGATTCCAAGGACAACTCTTTAATAGACTTGAGTGTGGCGTGATTCTGACGGTCCCTCTTTGTTGATGCTGTCTCTCTGGTCTGAATGTGGCCATTTGCCATGTGAAAACAGAACCATCCTTTACAAGCAGCTGGCGATTTTAAGTGAATGCAAGGCATCAAAAATCCCATCTTTCCAGGCTTATACAACACTGTAAAGAAGGCTTTTCCTATTGTGTTCCACTACAGAGGTTCATCAGGCTGCAATAGGGCGATAGTGTGGCTTACACCGTATATAGTGTATGTGTGAATAAAACCAATGCACAAATCTCTAATATTTCTGTTTTGTGCATTTTCTAATGTTTTTCTATAACCCTTGATTGCCTTTGTTCGAGCGCACAAAGCAACTGTGTGGTACAGCTCAAAGGGCTCCTCTGAAGGCTGAACATTAAGCATGAATTAAATAGGGAAAAAAAAGACTTCAAATGTATTTAGAGAAAATAAGATTAGAAGTAAAACAAGAAGAGAACAAGGTTTATTGGACAGAAAAAGAACTGATAATCCTATACAGTAGAGAAGATGAGGTGAGAAGTACAAAGAAAGAGGTAATGAGAGTGTGGAGAATGGCTTGTTTAGGTAGGGAGAGATCCAGGTTGTGTGTGGAGGGGGCAAATAAGGGATTAGAGGGTAAAATAAGCCAGTTGCTGGATCAAGTGGTGAAGAATCTGGTTTAGTACAAAGGGTGAAAATTTAGGCTGCTTGGGGAGGGATTAGTATTGAAAAGTGATAATTGCAGTTGAAAGGGAAGACAATAAGGCTTGCACAAGAAGGGGGAAAAGAAGGATAAAAATGAATCCGGAGAAGCAAAGTAAAAAACAGGATTTAGTGAAGCAGAAGTGTGCCATGTAATAGGAGCCTCTCTTTTAATCCAAGAGGGGAAGACGATAACGCAAATGAATAATCAATTTGGTTGCCGTTTCCCTCCCTTGGTGCACGCCTCAGAAGCCTTCCTGGAGGACAGAGGCAGGGAGGTCACGGTTGCGATTATGGGAAAGGGATTTGGAGCAGTTACCCTTCTCAGCTGCTGCCAGGTATGCTCCAAGGGGTGAACTTCGGAAACCACAATGGGAGGACGTGCACACAAAAGCGTGGGGTTTGTTTGGATGAGAATGGATTTGGAACGCGCATCTCTCCCACAGAGCCTGCATCCTCAAATGTGACAGGAGGCCTCCCATTTCCCCCCAGAGACACGTATTTTTATACGTATTTGGATGGTGATGGCGCATTTGTATGCAGCCAATGTGAGTTTCTGTTCTCTGAGCAGGAAATCCTGGTGCAAGAATAATTCTATCTTCTAATAATAGAAGACTTTGGAACAATTTTGGCATATTTCTATGTACATGGAGTTCAGGGAAGCAGTAATGAACAGACTTAGTCTAACAATAGTAAAATGTATTCAGATAACTCTGTGATTGATTGGAGGAATTATTACTGAATGAATTATTTATGAATTTTTTTTTCAAACATTTATAGATTAATGCAAAATGTATTCACCCTTTATTTGAAGCAATATGGGAAAATTAAGAAATGATTGCAATTAATAATTTAAGTGTGGGTAGGCATCATTCACTATGATTATTGCTTTCTTTATTGCCTAAGATGTGAAAAAGAGTAAGTGGGTTAGAGTGATCTGGAATGGTAGTGTCTGCTTAGGTTGCAGAACTGAGCTCCTCCTAGAGAAGGAAACAACTGAGCTCCTTTAGGAACGTTCTGTAGCGGTTTTTTTGCTCTAGTGTAAAAAAGCACCTGATGCTGCTGCTGGTTGAATAAATGTTTGCGTCTTTCTTTGTTCTGAGGATTAAGGTTATGGCTACCACAAGAAAGCCCACTGCTTCGAATGAGAAATACCGTCTTCTAGTTTTGCTTTATGAAAAATGCACTCGATTCCTCATAAGGAAGTTTCTGGCTTTCTTCGCGTTGCCTGAGGGTTGAATTCTTATTAATTCTGCATTTCATTTGATTTGCGCCCTGTCAACAAAGACTTAAACTGTGGAAATGAAATGAGCGTTTGTGGCCATGTATCTTGGTTGGATACAGTTCTCAAAAGTCTGCATTACTCTGTCACAAGTTACTGGTTTTAATTCTGGAAAAACTGTGATGGTCTCTCTAATACGGGCCCCAGTACCACCAGAATCAAGTTATATGAATCTTTGCTAGTATACCACAGTCCAAAGTGGAGCAGGGCCATGGAATAAACCATTAGTTTCAAAATAACTGAACTGGATTGCTCAGAGTGTTTTTCTGGTAACCCTCTCCTGCAGTTTAGACTTTGTACTGCCAGGTGATGAAAAGCTGTGAGCTCTTAAAGATACTCAATGAAATCATATGTGGGTTTGTATTTTTTTTCCTATCCAAGAAACCATTTCTTACAAGCTCGTTGTGTTATCAGGGATTTCAGTTAAACTACTGTGATCTTGCTTGCATGCAAGTCGCCTTTCCTTGCCTTCACATACCCTATAGTCATGCCCCAAATAATTACCAGGGGAGTAAAAGCTGCCTGGTATGGAAAATCAGCTTCAGCTTTGACCTTGATAGCTAGATTGAATAAGAATTTGAAACAAATATTCAGAAATCTTGAGGACCACATTTGCAATGAGATTTTCCTTACTTTCTATTGTAAATCTGATAATTTATTTAGTTTTTTAAAGTTCAGTTCCCTCCCCCCGCCCCCAGGCTTATTTATTCATTTTGGACCGTTTTTCACTTCCTGAGTTGGAATTAATAGATCTTACATTTTAATATGTTATATCACAAGGATTTTCTCATTATAAGAATGGTGAAAGATACATGCTGAGCTACTTGTAGTGAAGGAGCAAGAAATTGTCATCTTTTCTGGAAAAGGATGCAAAACCCAAAGTCTGTGCCAGCAAACTGATCTGTGTAAGTGTAAAAGTGCTGTTCTGGTCAGCAGAGCTGTAATATTTCAATAGTTGCATGCTCTTTGGACTAATAACCAATAAATTGGCCCAAAAAAAAAAAAAAGTGAATAGGACAACAAGTGTGAACTGGATGCAGTTAGTTATAAATAGTGAACAATGTTGCACTGCCTCTGTGACTTAGTCACTGAACTACATACCAACATCAAATGTTAAAGCAAGGCAGATGTCTCAGGGACACAGGGTTCCAGTTCTATGTAAGCTATAGAAGATCAGTTAAGCAGAAACGTTAACAAAAAAGAAGAGTTTCAGTGTTCAGCAGCATCTTTCAAATATGGTCTTGATTGCAAAATATTCAAAATCCGAGTCAGAAGTCTTAGCAGAGAATGACAGTACAGGACACTCTGTGCAGTGCCAGTGGTGATGGGCTGCAGTGAAGCAGTGATGGGCTGAGGTGACTACAGGAGCACACAGTTCATCCAGGTGACTTTTGCTGCTGGTGCTATTTAGATTTCCAGTCCAAATATCAATACAGACTTAGTGTATTTTTCATTTTTCTCTTTATTTGATAATGTAAGAGAGATGATACACCTAGATCTAGCACAGCCCAGATGTTGACTATTGAAAACCTACAAAAAAAGGATTACTTATAAACATCCCAAACAGTTAAATTAAATTACTAGTAATCTATCATGTAAAGATGGAAAGCTAAATATAAATAAATAAGTAAAAGGATTAAACAGCCTGAATGGCATTATAGCTTTACAGCCTGAGTGGCATTTGGAACTATGCCTTCCCTTTAAAAAAGATGGAACTCTCTGCAAATTCAATTCAGGCATATTGAATGTGTAGCTAGTCCACATACTCAAGGATTATATTGTTTTCCTCTAGTCCCTTATTTTTTACACGCCTTCAATAATTAGCCAGCGCCTCTCACTGAGGGGTCTGATGGTGCCTTCAAATTTCATGCATGCACCCCAAATTCCTCCAAACCCTCTTCCGGGTAAGCGTTCATATCACTATCCAGTGAAGGATCCCCTCTTGAAGGAGGGGACTGAAGTGAGATCCGAGAGCCCCCCTGTGCTTTCTGGCAGTAGTGAGGTATTGCTTGTGCCTCAGCAGTTGGTTCTGTTTAGTGAAACAATATTTACACTTTTTTTCCCCAAGCTACATGATAATGCATTGGTGTGATCACTGTGTGCTTTAGTTGAAGACACATCATTGCCTTTAAACAATGTTAAATCTTCTGGTTTATCTTCATGATTTATTTTATTCCATGACAACAGAATTAAGGATTAGTAAATGATTACCTGCACTAAATTTCCAACCTATTACTCTGCTCTGGAAACATCTACAAGTATTTGTATGTCATTATGCAACATAAAGGTCACCCTGTTCAAGGCAGGTTGGTTCTGAAACATTTTTTCTCTTTAATGCCTTTGAGGAAGAAAGAGCAGGTGAGCTGTGGCAGGCCACCAAATGCCTCTATTTTTAGTATTGTGAGCTATACAAAGGTTTGCAGGTGCAAAGTGTATCTACAAAAGCGTCTGGTACTTTTTTTTTCCCTTCTTAACATCAGCACCAACAGATCTTGATCTTCACAAAAGTATTTTTGTTTGGATAAGCGTGTGCCCTTTCATTCATATCACAAATGCTGGGATGTTTTCATCCTTTGGGGACTGCAGACAAATACTGTGGGTTTTTTTTTCAAATTTTTCAAATTATGTGATGATTCATTTCTTTAATTCAATGGCAGGTTTCTTAAGATACCAAGAAAACCCTACGTGTAAAAAAAGCACAAATGGGAAACTAGGAAATATTCCTGTCAGTGTGTGACTTACTTGATTTACATGGAATTCCACATGTTTATGTAGCAAACATTTGGTCCACATATTGTGAGCTAAGTCCACGTGGCTGAAGCTTTTGCCTGCGTCTTGCTTTTGAGCCTAGAATGGTTCCAGACAAGTTCAAATACAGTCAAAGTGCACAACTGCTCGCTCCTGCTCGTTGGTGGCATTTGCCTCTTGTATAACCCCCAGCATAACTGTTGCTATTAAAGCTTCTGCTGCTGCTTAGTTCTTCATGGCAAGGAATGAATAAAACTCAACCCGTGTTGGGTCCTGGGTTGAATGCCCAAGCGCTAGCAGAGTAAACAAATGAAGTGAAAAGGAGGGAATGTTTCATTTAAACAAAAATAAAGGTAAGGTTTGTTCTAATTTGGATGTCATTAGTTAGCATATGAGTGTAAATGAGCTGAAACACTTCCATCTGGGGAGATGTTTATATTAGGAATGAATGGTATTTTTCTCTTGCTTCCCGTTCCATTGTTTTTATGTTTCCAGTTTGAATGATTCAGATGTTGAATCCTGAGAGGATAGGCTCTTTTAAAAAGGAATTTCAGGGAATACTTTAGAAAGAACCTGTAAATTCTTGTGAATTTTGGTCAGTTTGAGTATTAATTTACAGTGTTACAGCGCAGTGTTTCAAAAGCGGACATTTCATTACTGTTACAACCACGAAGCTGTCACAGTGGGGTGTGAATTTGCTGTGATCTCATTAATAGAATAGAAATTAGGACTGGATAGAGAGAGCGAAATTACTTCCTGTTGCTCCTCCGTTAGACGACAAGGAAAGTGCAGTGTCTGCTTTCTGGCAGTCACCGAGAAGGTGAAAATGGAGCTGCAGCAGGAGAGCGCTTGCAAAGTGGGGCTCAGTAGGATAAAATTGCCATCAAAGCTAGAAATGCAAATCCAAGTTTTATCAGTTTGTCAGATAAAAAACAAATAAACAAGCAGGAGGTTAATAAACTGCATGCAGAAATGAAAGATAAAACGAGAATGGACGTGATGCCCGGGAGCTTCTCTGTAGGCTATTGAAGAAAACGGAAATAGAGAGCTGAAAAGATCCCCCCTGCCATCGCTAGTAGGGCTTGGGGACAGGCTCTCAGCGGAAATTCTCGCCCCAAGTTCTCCTCTTTGTGTCAGGCACACTTCAGTAAGGGCCCTTTTATTTTGCCAGGAGTCCTTCAGGTGGCTGGGGGGTGGCGCAGAGGGAAAGGAGCTTTTCCTGTGCTCCTCAGCGCTGCCGTCCTCCCTAGCAGCACATCATGGGGCGGCCTCCCCGTGAGACCACGTGCTCCTCTTGGACCATCGTGCCCCTCGAGCGCTGTCTTCCACTCTGGTAGCCAGAGCCGAGGACATGGCAGGCTGGGGAGTGGGAACGGGGCCACGTGGCAAGCCGCTCTTGTGCCAGGTGGCGTGTGACATAGGAGCTGGACACGAATCTGACAGCCTTCCAAGCGGGAAGGTCTTTGTTAACAACAGTCTATTGTATACAGCCACAGCAAATTACATAGGTGTTATATAGGTACTCAAGGAAGTGCTCGCAGCCCTGCCAGTTATCTGTATAATTTCCCCAGGGGAAATGGGATAGTCTGCCCCCAGTAAGCAGAATTGTGCTGTATGGTAGCAGCAGGAAAGACTTTCTTTTTAGAGCTCATGTTTTTTGTCTCATCCTCTAGCTCACTCCTGCAATTTTAAGTAAAAGTGATTAGTTGCCATCTGTTTACATATGGATCATGGATCCGCATTAGGAACTGTTAACTGGTTTATAGACGTTATTTATCTTTTTTTAAGTTTCTTTGACTATTTGAAGGCTGAGAGTCATTTCAGACTTTGACATGTAAATAAGCTGGTAGGTTTTTTCACAGTGAGTGCTTGTGTACATGGTCTTGCCTGATAGCAAGTGTAATTATGGAAGCCATTTCTTCACTTAATTAAAAATGGATCAGTGCATCTGAAACAGAGGGGATCCAGTAAAATTCAGTATTTATTTCTTGTTGCCTGTGGACAGTGACACAAGAAAATCAGCTGCTGTTTAGAGGTATGGAAAGAGAAGAAGTAGCTGTTTTTAGTAATACATTTAGTACTTGTTACTAATGCAAAGCATATTTAGTTAAACTTATATGGCTACAGAATAAGATTTTTGAGAATGGAATATTTTTTTCCTTATTTTTAGGTGCCTCCCTTATGCAGACTATAAGAGATGTGTTGTTAGGGTCTGGTTTTAGGAAGTGCTTCTTAAACAAATTGTTAGGGCTCATGAAATTGTATTTTAAAGTGGGTTTATCTTGGATTTGGGTAAATAATTTCAGAGTAACCTTCTTTTCTCTGTTTATGTTGGAGGCCATTGCCATGTTTTTAGAAAGAAGCTACCAGGTCAACAGGCAGGGCCTGATGGAAGAAGTCTGGAGAAAAGGCTTTCTTTGTAAGCAGTGTTTCGGCTCAACGCAGCCCCCAGAGCAGCTGTGTAAATCAGTGCATCTTCCGTGTTGCTTTCAGGTCTTGGAGCGCTGCTTGGGAGGAGGTGTGAGCTGGTAGCGATCAGGTAGCATCACTTCTGAGACGCAGGGATTTGGGGCATTGAGGTGTTGGGAAGTGTAACTTCAGTTCCTACCCTGTGTGAAAAGGAAGCATATGAAAAGTAGCTAACTCCTGTGTTCTCTTATTTTATTTATTATTTATGTATTCTCTCTGCAGCCCCCTGTGCTGGTGTTTCAGGTGGCATACTGTCTTGTGCAGCGTGGGTGAGTGGCTCTGGCTTGAGACATGGAATTATTCTAGTTCAGCCTTACATGGGGACAACTTAAGCCAAAGCAGAAAAAGAGGAAGAATTCCACTTCAGAACTTGTTCTCCATCACTCCTTGCCTACTTACAAATAAGCCATTTGGGACTATTTAGGCTCTGCTGTTCATTTTAGCTTTCTCACCTGGCTTGACCTTTCTACCTCGGTCTCGACATCTGTGTTGGTTAATGTGATAGCCGTTTTCTCCTTTCTTGTAGCTTGCATAAAGTGCCTTGGTGGGGTTAAATGTGTTCTTGTCATAATTAAATCACTGCTGTATGTTCAATTGCTCTATTTTTAGATTGTTTCCTGCTCTGTGGGAGATGAAACAAGCAGAGCCCCTGATTTCTTCACAGGGAATTGCACCTTCCCCTGCTATATCCGAACTGAAAGCTGTGGTCAGAAGAACACGCGCATACAAAGGCTTTTCTTATTTCCCCAGCCACCTTTGGACCTAAGTATAGGGCAAATATAACCTGCTCCAGAGCCTGAGAAGTTCTGAGCACTTTCTAAAATGGGTTGTGGTGAGGATTCCCAGGCTCCTGCAGTTGGTGGGTGCTCCAGTGATGGGCAGGAGGTGTAGGGCTTGGTGTTCCCTCTCAAGCCTGTTCAGGACATTGCCAGAGTATTGGGCAGGATGAATGTACGACTGGAAGTGCTTATTTTGAAATGGCTCTAGACATTGGTCACCTGGTCCCTAGATACAGCTAGAAAACTCTTCCATACTTACAGTGAGGCTTCTCTCATATGATTTCCATTATTAACATTGCTGAGCTTTGAAGATGGTAATAATTTGAAAGAGGGTTCTAGCCCGAGACTTTTTTACTCATCTTGTGATGATAAAGTGCCTGTTGGCATCTCACTGTTTAGTCAAAACTTCTAGACCTTCCTTAGCTTCTCTTTCTTGCTGTTAAGTAGAGCGAGACAAAGAATAACAGTAAATAAGAGCTAAAGTTTTAAAGAATTAACGTAATTCTGTGTCATTTTAGGAAAAAAAAAAAGGTTGATTTAGTGCTCCTTGTGATAGTATGTCTATGGTTAATCTATAAACACGTTCAAGGAGAATCAGCAGTGTGGCAGAGCTTTTTATCCTATTCCCTTTTCAATTAGTTATGTCTTCTACAGAGAGCTCTATAGTAAGTTCAGTTTTCTTTCTGACTGTTCTGCTTCATGATTGTGTTTCAGTTTAGAATAAGGTTTTAAAGAGCTGCTTTTTCCTCAGTTTTGCCGAGTCTTGTTGATTCAAGCAACAATTCAAGTTCTACTTTCAGTAATAGGCACTATAGTGGAATAAAAAGTTGAACTTTTTAGTGGGAGGGGACGGATGACAGGAATTGAGCAGAAGTAACGTTATCTCTGGTAGTAATTACGACCAATTTCCATGCCTGCTGACACGATGGAGGGTGGATAAGCATTGGGTTCTGCCGCAAACTGAGGCCTTGTAACAGGGCAGAGTCATGTGCACGTGTCTGTCACGGTGTTTGATACATACCAGGATCCTGATAGTCTTCTGCTTGAACAAATAGGACTCTTCATGTGCCAAAGGGAATAGTCTCACCCAGGCAGGGTGATGAACTCGATGATTTATTAGCCTCGAACTATTGCAGTTTTTATTAGACTATGATTTACCCAGCATATACAGCTTTATCTTCAAAACTGGTCACTATAACACTGGGGTCAAAAAAAGTGATTTACAGAGATAAACCCTTTTATATGTGTCTGCATCTCAAGGATAATGTTAGAAAATACTGGTATTAGTTTTGTAAATTTTGTGTACTACAATTACTCAGCTATATTTGAAATTGTTAAATTGCTTCATTCCCTTTCCAATAATAGTGCTGCTTTTAAATTTCCAGCATTATAAATCACATGCAGATAAAATTCAATGACTTGGTTATCTCCATCTGTAATAGCTGTTCATCCACCCTGTTTCATAATAAGAAACTTTCAAAATAGATTGAAACTTTCCTTTTTTCTTGCATATAACTGTACTTCAAATTTACTTCAGCGTAGTTCTAGGCGAGTTTGTGTTTGCAGTGTGACAGCATTTCAGTCCTGTGGAATAGTGTTTTGTTGGCTGCAAAATCCCCTGCAGATTATTTACTTAGGCTCTTCTGCATGCTACAAGTCACTGCTCTTTGTTGGCCTCATGGAAGATCAATCTGCATGGGTGACACCACAACAACCTCCACTAAGCAAATGTCACCTAATTATAGTTCTGTCAACCTCTATCAAATGGTGATCTTTTGAAAGGGTGATCTTTTGAGAAGAGGAGGATGCAAATGATGGATCTGTCTTGTGGGCCTTTCCTGCACTGTGAGCCTTTATGTTTGTGTAATTTTTGCATTTTTATGTTAATGTGTATGGGTATCTGCTCATTTTTTGCATGCAGTAGCAGACCAGTTACAGTTTATATTGAAAAAAATAGTGGGCCGCAACATGAATCATATTTTATGGATGAGGTTGATTTGCATTAGGCTTAATTTTTTGTTCATTTACCTACAATTATCATTGCCATTTCCTGAAAATTACAGTTTAGTCAAGAGGGACTTCAGGATGAATAATGAAGGGGCGACTGAGCACGCGCCTGCATGGTGCGGTTCCAGCCATCTGCTCTGTGTTGTCCTGGGAGTTGCTAGTCTCGTAGCATCAGTGCTGGCAACTTGGCAGCCCCACGGTGTGGGTTAGTAGGGGAGTGCGGGAGAAGTTCTGCCCTTCCCCTTGTGCCAGCCGGGGTTACGTGGCTGTTGTGTTCGGAGGGCACCCGCAGAGCAGCCTGAGCTCGGAAGCAGTGCTGCGTGCCTTACGCCTGGCTTCCAGAGCGGGCGTTTCCTTTCCACAGAGCTTTTAATATTCCAGGGGCTATTCCTCTTTTTGCAGGCTCTCATACAGGGTTACGGTGCTCTAAGAAAGAGAGACCTATGCATAAAACACAAGAAAAAACAGGTTTTGCTCTGCAGGTCACACAAGGAAACCTGCTGTCTGTCCTGGTGGTTCTCACCTGTTCTGAGGAACATGCTGAACAAAACACATCTTGCTTTTGTACTGCGGAGCCACTGTGGAGGGACGAGCGTTTTTACCTGCAGTAATTGCTGGGGGGCACTTTCCTTGGCAATGTTTTGCCCACAGATCTACCCACTGCCTGGCTAGAGGTGTTGCAGAAAGGGGAGAGAAGAAATTCGGTAGCATTACCTTAGAAAGCACAGGTCCTACCGAAGCATGGTGTGCAGACGGGGAAGATCCATCCCTCCTGCCCTTCCTCCTTGCTCACTTGGCCTCCTCCTTGGTTGTGCCCCTTGCTGGAGGAGGGCTGCCTGCGGGTGCCGTGTGGCTGCTGCACTGCTCCCACGCGCTCCTTCCCTCTCTGTCAGTGAGTCCGCAAGTGCCTCGTGGGTGGAAGGTGCAGACTGCTGCCCTTTCCTTGGGGTGGATACTCTGTAAGAGCAAGAGATGATAGCGCTTCTGTTGCGATCTCTGGCGAGCGTCCTCTCTACCCTCTGAATTTTCTTGCAGCATGAGAAACAGTTTGGGTCTGTCTGCCCAAGACACCTGTGTTATCATCACTCCTAAGGCAGGGATCGGCAGGTAGATCTGCCACTGTTCCTTTGGCGAGGGGTGCTCTGTTTTCCTTTCCCACAGCGAGCAGTAGATCTGCAGTTCCTCGGCTCTGCGAGAGCCCAGGACCTCTGGTGACGGCGCTGGCGGCCGGGCTCGCGCGGCCTTGGTGCCCCTCGAGGTGCCAGGCGCTTTGTCCTTCGCAGCCTGCCCACCGCAGCCCCTGCTCGCCCAGCCGTCTCCAGGATTCCAGACCCGCCTCACCTTCAAACTGCGCCTCCCTGAGGAGTTCCAGCCCCTTCTGAGACTTCTCAGAGGACACCATCCATGCTAAAGTAGGAAAGGAGAAAATATTTTGTGGAGGGCTGGTCGCTGTTGAAATACATGCTCTTTTCTTTTTTACATATATTTCTTTTGCTTAGTATTACTCTTTTGCCGTGGATGATTCCTTTATCACTCATGTTTGCATTTCTCTCCTTTGGAAATGAAAAGCAAAGACAAATGTCACATGTGTGTGAGCAAGGCCATATTTTCAACTGCAGTGTTTACTTTTGCCTCCAACTGTTATTTTGGAAACTTCAGTTTCAATTTGTTTTTCATCTTCATGATGTCATTAAGCATCTGAGTATGTGTTATTTAAGAGTGTAAGAGTCTGTAAGCATTTGTTTCAGTTTAAAAAAAACCATGAGTCTGATACAATAGACTTGTAACCTAGTATGGACCACCTATAGCTTTCAATCTTTCAACTGCTAATATTTATTGATCATGGCTTTTCTTGTCTTGCATGACTGCTTTTTATATATATATATGTATATATAAAGCAGATCTTTGTAAGTCTCCAGCCTTCCTGGAACAACGTAAGGGTTTTTTTATGTTTCTAGAGACAATGTCATTGCCTTTGCCAGCAGGCTATTGAAAGAGTTGAAAAAAAAGTGGTTTTGTTTAGTTGTTTATTTTAGAGCATCTATCATTTTGGCATCTGATCAAATCTGAATTAAAATGCCTAGCTGTTGCTCTGTGTTTTTGTTGTTAGTTGTGCGTGATTTGCTGTGCAATGGATGATGCAGTGTTTCTGGAATTTTATGCCTTCAGTTGTGATTACTTTGGAAGTAATTTACAGCTATCGAATCTTGTCTTCGTAATTAGACACTGGTGGGTTTAGCTTTGTTTTGTTTTTAATGCACAAGGTAGATTTCCATAAATCTATCAAAAAAAAATCACAAACTGTTCTCTGGAACCTCATACAAAATTCATTAACTTCTATGGTATTGTATTTAATTGACAGTTAATGTAAAGACATTTCATAAGCTGTTTTGTCCATGTGTTGAGCACTATAGAGAATCTTTCCACTTAACTGTTACATATTTATATATGTCTTTATATTTGCAAATGCTAATTTATGTGTCAAACCTGTATGAGCTCTGTATAAATTTTTCCTTTAGAGTGTGTGCATTTGATTGTGGGCCTGTGCTATTTTTTAATAGTATTTGATACTGGAAATGGCTCTTCCTAATGCGTCCAAAACTCTTAAAATAAAGAATGCCTTCTTTCCATGATGATGATGATGATAATAATATATTTTTTGTTTAATCAAAATTAATTGGTAAAAAAGAAAGGAATGTTTTTAGTGAAGCTGTGCTGGTTTTCTTTGCTTGGGAGTTGACCCTCCAGGCTTGCATGATGTAAATAAGTTTTAAGTGTTTTGCAGTAACTGGTGTGCCGTGGGGTGTTATGGATATATGAAATGCAGATGGCAGTGCAATTTATGCGGGAGTTTGTGTAAATCCATATTTTCAGCTGATTGCTGGACCTGTTCCTTTGCCTGCCACGCATCCCGTGCCCCAGTGTAAGAGTTATCTGAAAGTCAACTCTAGTTTCTCTTTCCTACAAGTATACATACAACCAAGGAGCTATTTTCTTCTTTTTTTCTTTGTCACTTCTGGCAACAGTTTCTGTGTTATTTATAAGAGTGTCAGAAATAAGCTCTTGGTTTATATGTTTAATTATATTAGAAATACAATGTTGAACATGTTTTGAAGGGTCTATAGTTGGTAGAGAAACACAGTAATAGCTACCATGAATCTGTTACTAACATATCTGAAGATCTATAAAGACATTCCTTTAAACAAATCAAGTTTCTGATGTGAATTTTATTTCCATTTTGCTCCTGGATTCTTCTTTTGCATAGATCATTTAAAAATGTGCTGTTTTACCCCGCTAGGAAAACCGCCCGGGTGCATAAAGGCAGCCTTGTGCTTATCAGAAATTAAAGGGGCAGCTCAGCATTATGCTCCGGCAGTTTAAAATTCAAATTAATTGTGAGGCAAACTGCTAATGTCTTATTTCGAGGAGCATGAGCAGGCGATCGTCTCCTCCGGAGCTGTCAAGACTCGTGCAGCCCCCGTGTAATGGACAGTAGATGACGAGCTCTTTGTTAGCCCGCAGGATGATGCCCTCATTATTGCCTTGGCCATGTAGAACATGTTGCTTGATTCCCAAGCAAGCTGTCACAGGCGCCTCCTGAAAAATTACTCGCTGCCTGTTAAGTGAATATACATGATGAAAAGACACAGCTCAGTCCTGGCAACACATGACTTCATTGATAGTAGCAATTTTCTGAACATCTGAGGCAGCGCCGAGCTGTTGTCTGGCTCATTTTCTTTGTTATTTTATCCGAGGAGCCTCTCATGGGAGTAGAGTGTCCTTTTGCTTTTACTCTCCACTGTCACTGGTTGCAGCGGTATGAACTGCTCTGCGTGATGATGTATTAATTTCTTGGGTGCTGCATCATGTCTGACTTTTCTTGAAAATAATTTACTTTAATGTTATTACCCTTCCCTAGTGGGCGTGGGGGAGGAGGAGAGAGGGAACTATTTGTATTGAAATTCAGCGACTCTCAATGTACAAAAGGATAGGCTTTTAATTAATTTCCCAAGAGGATGATGCTGCAAAAAAGGATGGGGAGAAATGTTGCTGATAGCCCAATTTGTGACTTAGAGGAAGGGAGTCCTCTGCGTGCAACCTGCAAGCGAAATGGTGCAGCCTTTTGTTTGGCTGGGCTGCTGTGGGGTGGCTGAATTCTTTAGCTCCTGGAAAGGGATCCCAAGTGGACAAGGTGTCCTCAGTGCAGCCCAGGGCTGGCTGCAGTGTTGGAATGAAAAGGCCGTCGCTGGCTGCCCTGCAGGGGAGGCTTTGCACAGCGTGCAAGGAGGACCCACGACCCCGCGGTGGATCGTCATGTGGATCGTCACGGGACTGGAGCTGGGCAGCAGCGAGCTCTCCTTGGACGTCCTTACGGGGGTTAAAAGAAGGGTGGACAGTCCCAAAGCTGCAGGTGTCTGAGGGAGAGGGCTGCGCTGCCACCTCTGCTGCCTGCAGCGGTTGCGGGGCTGGGGGCTTGTTTCGTTTTTCCCCTCACACGAGCAGCCCTGTTGAGGCGCCGCGGCTGCGCTCTGCACACGGGTGGCGAGGCAGCGTGCCTGGTGAGCGCCCAGCCTGCTGCAGGAGCACAGCAGCACCATCCCTCGCGCTCGCCGCTCCGCGTTGCCGCCTCGTGCTCTGCCTGTGCAAATACTGGGGTCACTTGCGCCTAAAAGGTCTCTTTCCTTCCTCCTGGGGCATTCATATGCTTACTGAAATCAGTTTGCCGGGATGGATTTGTGGGATTCATCTAGACGTTGCAAACTCGGCCGTGCTTGGTTTCAACCTGGTGTTTGGCTCAGCACGGCGTGTTGTGCGGGCTGATACTGGGCACTCTGAGAAGAGACATTGGTGAAACCGAGGGTCCCCAGGAAGGCGAGTGTGAATGTGCACTGACACGGGTGAGCAGCACAGGCTGTTGAAGGCCAGGAGCTGTGAGGAGGCAGGACAGATTTGAACAACTCACTTCGTAAAGGATCTTGGAGGTATAGAATGGATATGGTGCTGGTGTGTGAGAGGTTTGGCTGAGTTTTGAAGACTTTCTAATACAGTGAATTGCCAATTGAAAGAAAATTTATATATTTTCATAAAAGATCATTGAGGTTGTTGGCTGCATCACAGGAAGAATTGGTTTCTCTTCTAATAGCGCTTGGTGCTAGAGCTATGCTCTAGCTTACAATTTTTTTAAGACATTAGCAAATGATGGGTGGGTTTAGTGGAAACGGAGGATGGCTATCTTACTTTTAAAGGCAACAAAATAAGGGCTATCCAGGGATGAAGAGCTTGAGCTTTTGGATTGGCACCTTTTACACTAAATATTGCTTCCCATTCCCCGTGTTTGTTTGTATGCCACATTAGTGGTGGAAGCCTGTGTTCTTCATCTCGTGTCATCTCTTCATCTCCAGCTGGTGGAGCTTGTTTCATTTCTTCTCTTGGGATGTTTCTGATGTACTGAAGTTACACTTAGCCGTTCAGCCTGCTTTGATGTACTTCGTTCAGCGTTAGATACCCAAACCTTTCTCATCTCAAACCACTTTTGTCCTCGCTGTTTTCACTACAGAGGACTCCAAAAATAGTTGACTGTGAGTATGGTTAAAATTATGCTGCCTTATTTTTGTAGTCAGAGGTTGGGTTTATTTTCTGCTGTCACAGTAATTAAAAATCATTTGCATATTCTCAGCTGCCAATTTGCAGTTTAATCATTGTTAATTTAGTCATTACAATTTATCATTAAAAGGAAAATAATATCGAGAGACTCCTACCTTGTGGTGTATACTAGAGACTTGGAGAATGGCATAGCATACAAAGTTATTTGCACACACAGTGGTGCTCTTCTTGTGGGAAGTGGGGGGTCCTGAGGGGTGTTTTGGCTGTGCTGCTTTCGTCTCATCTCCAGCCACGTTAGCATTTGGAGAGCGATTTTTACAAAATGGGAATTCTGGCTAGCCTGTGCCTAGGCTTTCCTGTCCCTTGGTTGATACACAGTTTCTTTAGATTTGCATGGAGATGCATAAATTAAAACAGACTCTGGACTGCCTTAATTTGCAGTGCGGATCGGTAGTGGCCAATTGCACTGAGTGTAAATGCAATTCTTCCTCCTTTTCCTCTGCTTATGCTGGATTAGACTGGAAAATTTGGCCTGTAGTTTAGGAATGGCAACATTTCTGAGCATCTGTTTTGAAGTGGCTGTTTTTCCAAAACGGCTGCTTTTGATGTTGCAAACTGGCCAACCTAGCTGGGATATTTTGAGCCAAATTCTGCCCTTGCAGAGTAACCCCACGCAGGCAGACCGCTACGTGCGTCGGTGCTGCGGAAGGCGAGCGAAGGCAGCTCTGCGGTGCCCAGGAAGCGTCTGCTAAACCCACAGACAGTGGAGGTGGAGCGACTGAGGTCCCTCGGCGGTGGCTGATCCGCAGTTAAAGAAGTATCCGAGAGCTGCCCATCAGTGGTCAATTTATGAGCTGTTGAGAGAACAATTTTCGGAGGCTTTAGCAGTGACTTTCAGACAGCTTCCTAATCTCCCTTTGCTTCGGCAAGTATCACGTTAGAAAACCTGTCTGACATTTTACAGCCTCGCCGGAGTGCAGGAGTGTACAAAAGGATATTTGTCCCAGCGGAGGAGGTTTAGCAGGCAGAATTGTTAAATGAAATATAAACCTTACAGGTCCGGCCATTTGGTTTGTGTTTTACCTCGTCAAAGGACTGATAAGATGCAGAAATAAAAAAGGAATAAATGGATTACTGCACTGTCAGTAATGGGTCTGCCTTTCGGACTTGTGAATGGAGCATCTCTGTGTTGTGTTTGCTTTTGCAAGATTCCAGGTTTGGGGGGAGAGGAGGAAGACAATATGAGATTGGTAGGCTGTATTATGTGCGTGAATTTAAGATGGCTTGGTGTGATCGAACATAGCAATGGGCAGATATCAAAATAATGACAGTGTTGATCCAAAGCCTACTGAGATCGGTAGGAAAAACTCCACTGAATTTTCAGAGCCCTGAGTCCAGGCCATAAAACTGTCCCTTGTTAGCTTCAAGCCTTGGTATTTTCCACTGATCTAGTGCTAATAGATCTGCCATTACAATACCTGGGCTCCAGTTACAGGGCTTGTTGGAAATGCTCTTGCTCTGTCGCTCCTGCGTGTGTTATTCTCTTGTGTCAGTTGTGGTGTAATCCCCTCTCCTCGTGCATCATCTAGTAAGCCATCGTGATCTGTGTGATGTGGGTTAACTGAAGGGAGAGGAAGTCCTGGGAATCAGTGGTAATTGGCATTAGCAGATTACAGTGTTTTATTGGTTCCTCATTACGCCAGCTTTGAAATCTGAGGAAGGCTTCCTTCCCCCAGCCCGAGGGAGGATCTGCAGCTCCTATCTGCTGCGACACCAAGCTGGCCACACGCTCATAGATTTTCCCCTTCAGTTTTCCATATGCACGAGTTCTTTCTCTCTTAAAATCTAAATGAGTTTCTTTTGTATTGTAGCATTATTGATATTTGCCTTTTGCAATGCTTCAAATGTCAAACGTTTAAGGGAAGGCGATAAAAGCCTGAGGGCTGAGGCCTTGAATGGGACTTTGAAAACTTGAGCCTAAGACCTCACCCTAACCAAGTTTGGGTTCTCCTTCAGTATTATATGTTTATCTCTGCAAGAAGCTGTCACATTGCACCACAGATGATAAAAGGGTGGGTGAAGTGATTTCCTCTCTTCTTGAAATGCTTCAGAGGAGCCTTCTGGGGGCTAATTAATATTAAGCACTTGGAGACTGCCAGGTGAAAAGCAGTATGTAAATAGGATAGATGGGAAAAGTTATTTATTGTGAAAACAGTGAACTCTTTTAGAATATTTGTGCAAGGTAATTTAAGGCACCTGTGAGGTGCCAGCTTGACAGTACCAGGTGATCTGTTACCCACAGAACTGCCAATGATCCTGCCAGAGCTCCTGCCCTGGCCTCCATGGAGAGCCTCCAGTTCCGTGCTTGGCTCTGCTCTCCTTGTCACGTTATCCTGCCTTTTGTCATTGAGAAGAATGGTGATGTTTTTTAAATCACTTGTCTAGTTCAACAGCCACAAAAAAAAAAAAAAAAAAGTAGAGAAAGAAAGATCCCAGAAAGGGAAGGGAATGAAATACAGATCTGATGGTCCTCACTGTTAATTCTTTCACCATTTCACGTAGAGATAGAAAATTGTGTTCTCATAGATGCGACTGGCTGCTGATGTCATTCTTAGCCCTTTTGTAAAAGCTGGAACAGAAAGTGATTTGCTCAGAAAACACTGTCATTGTTTGATTTATTTTGCTTCTGAAAATAATAGAGAAATGTCATTGAAGTTAGTTGATGAAAATAGATTCGGGCCATAAATTTTGATAGTCTTCTACATCTTGACTTGGTTATGCTTCCAACAGCTACGTAGATAGGATTTCCATATTATTATTTTTGTTGCTGTGAGACAGTCACGGTAATGAGCTGTTTTTTATTTGTTTCACCTCATTTGCTTTAGAGGTAAGAAGTAAAAGGGTTAGGATAGAGGAGTCATCACCCACTTTCTTCCTTGTTAAGAGGGCATAAGCATGTTGCAGGTGACACCTACTTGTGTCTTGCAGGAGGTCTACTTGTCCCTGTCTCAAGTACTTACAGGGTACATGGCCTTTTGTTTGCTTCAGTTAGTTACATTTGACTGACCAGGTCATGAATTTTCTTGATGATTCCTGTGCTAGACACTGGGTTCTGCTTTCTAGTATGTAGCAATGTCATGTGTGTTTAAATGCAGAACTGCTCAGCTGGGCTCTTTTGCTTTCCGCTCTTGTTTTGGAGAAGGCTTCTTTGCATGCTCCTATAACCCCAGATATTGCACAGCTTTCCTTCACTTCCCAGGCTAACACTCAGCCCAGGGCTGTGGTGTTAGAGATCCATATTCTCCTGGAGGATGTCTACATGAAATAATCTCACAGACGGACAATGCCACCGCTAATCTGGCAGCGTAACCACGGGTTCCCGTCCGCTCCAGGGCTGCATTTGCTGCCTCTGCAACGCCCCACCACAAAGTCTGGACTTGGCTCCACGATACGGTGGGATGGGGAGTTGAGCATTGGGCTGCCAGCCTGGGAATGGCAATCACACTCCAGTTAAACGTGCATGTTCTTGGTTGGTATCGCCGAGGATTATGAGAAGGGTGTCTGCGTGTGACCCGCAGCGCGTGGAGCAGCGTGGTCAGTGCGTGGGAGGTAGCGCTCGTCTCTGATCCGTGCCCGCGGTGTGATGCTCCTCGGCAGCCCCCTCTCTTCCCGGTGTCGGCTCCTGGGGAGGATGAGCTGTCACCGCTCCCAACGGGTGCCGAGAGCAGAGGTCTCCCGAGATGCGCCCGTTCATTACGCTTCCCGAAGAGCCATTACATTCCTGTCAGTGCAATGTGATCCGCTGCTTGGGGAGAGACACTGTTTTCTGGGCCTTTTCTTCTAATCTAGCCTCCACTTCTGTGATTTCTTTTTTTTAATTATAATTTAAATCTAGAAACAGCAAAAATATAGAGACCTGTAAGCAGCAGCAATGCATTATTTTCATGCAGAATCATGCAGTGACAAGATGAAACCAATTGTCAATTCTTGCTGCCTTACCTGGTATGTATAAGCCTTTATAAAATGAGACATTTTATGCCAGGCTGCTTTTATAAATGTGCTGGATTTTGGGTTCTGTTTCTATTTTTAAAAGCACTTCAGTGTTTGCCAGTACTTTAAGGTAGTTGCAAGTGTCCTATGGTAACAACTGTAACATACAATCTTTTGTTTTGTTTGAGGCTGTTTAGGCTACTTCAGCTGAAAATTTAAGTAAAAAGTTGGTTTTAGTTCAAAAGCCTGCCATAGAAAAGCAATTGGAGCAAATTTAAACATTGAGATATTACATCTTTCTGTGGTCCGTGTACATGCTAGGTAATAGCAGTCTTCTGATGTGGGAGTGTATAGAAAAATAAGGAATATTTTTGTGCATAGCAATATTTTTGCATATATAATGGCTGTATTTTTAGATGCAGCAGCATGTTCCATATTACCACTTTACTCTGAAATACTGCTAGCTGTAGAAAATGAACAAAGATGGGATTATATTTATAGGGTGCAACTTTTTACTATCTGAAGCTATTTATATAATGCAGTTAATTACAGAAAGTTTTCCAGGTGGATAATGTATCTGTATTATGTATTTTACAATATATGTAATATTTTTTACAAAATGTTTCCATCAATGTTTCTGCCAGTCTGAGCAACTGGCAAACAAATTAATTAAATTTGAGTTTATAATTTCAGAAAGCAGATTTCCTTAAAATACATACCCAGCGCGGCTGCTAAATCTCCTTTTCTGGGTTGTTTCACACATGCTCTCTGATTAGCAGTGTCTCTTTCTGGGTAATGATAACAGTGAATCCAAAAATTTGCAGAAATGACATAGAAATATTATCCAGCTAAACACTGTTCCCATTTTTTTCTTGTAGAATCCGTACATGTGTGTTTGATCACATAAGTTGTGCTCATTTTGCCAGGGCAGATCTCTGACCTATGCAATTGTTTGTCTTTTGAACAATACATGTTATGCGTGGTGATTGGCAATCGTGTCTCTGAGACTGACAATGTTTAGATGTAAACACATCGGGGCAGGCAGGGCACATTTGTGCTCTAATTCAGCAGGTTTTTTTCTGACATGAGTCACGTTTCGGGAACTGGGAGGGCAAATTGCATGACGGCTGTCTCAACAGAGAGAATAGGAATTGTTTGTATTGTTAATTGGCATTCTTTTTTTTTTTCCTTAATTACTGCACATTTCAAATATACTTAGCTTTTTTCTTCTTTTTTTTTTTCTTTTTTGGCACTTTTCAAAGGGCTGGAGCTTGTTTTTGTTTAACTATCAGGAACATACCCACTGGAAAGCTTTCAAACTGCCTTTTAGATTACTCTTATACATGTAACCAGCGTGTTACTAACAGTGGAAGAAAATTTAACAATGCTGTTCTCTGTGAGTTATTGCAGTCCTTGAGAAAAGGCTGTTAAGAGAAAGAATTTCTTTCTCTGTACATTTTCATGCTTACGGTTTTGAGTGTTTTTAGAGGCTTCTAACTAAACTGCAGTAATTTGGCAGTTTGAAATTTCTACAATGGCACTGCAGGGAAAGAGTGTGTAAAATACTTTAAAAGGGGGATTAAAATAAGATTATTCTGAGAGTGATTAATATCAGTGAAACCAAAGGGTAGGCTGAAACAGCCACGCTCTGGGTTATAGAAATGTATCTCTCGCGGACCTGGGCACTTCTTTGGATTTCATGAGACCTGAGTTGCACTATGGAGAGCTGAAGTGGTCATCAGTGATACCCAGGTCCTGTGCTAGTCCTCTCTGCAGGGTGTATTGCATCCTAAAATAGTCTATAATGTAAATGGAAGTGGTTGCACTAGTGAGACAGGACACGGTGTCCTTTTAATAGTAATTCTAGCTACTAAAAACTGCTGGGGGAAAAAAAAAATATTTTCCAAGTTTGGGAATTTCTTTTTTGGAAGAAAAAAATAGGGAAATAATAATCCTTTCCAAACAGTAGATCCTGTAATTAACTTGGACAAAGGGAAATTTAGAGCAAGTGGCAATTCACTGTTACAACTCCACTTTGAGCAGCTGAGGAAATTCTACTGTCCTTTATGTTTTCAGGACATTGAAAAGCCTAGAAATGATGAGCACAATACAGAACAATCCTGCAGACAATAGCAGCGACGTGTCATTTTTGCAGTGAACGGTACAAGACATTACAAATGATATAAACCGCATTGCAAACAATTTATTTAAATATCTTTAATCTCATTATGTGATAAGGAATCCCAGAAACCCCAAATGTGAGCGTGGGAAATAGGCAAGAAGAGTTGTAGCCAGGGCGGTGGTGAGTGTCACTGATATTTACTGAGTGATTTTTATATGGCAAGAAGTCACAGGTTTGTCACCATCGCTATCAACATCTTTTAGGGTAGATGTTTTTTGTAATGCAAAAAAAGAGGTGGTTTCCACAGTAGAGGAATGAGGTAAGTGGGCCATGCGCCAGCCCCTCCAGCAGCCCTGCCACATGGAGCTGCTCGGGATGAGCGCAGGGGTCACCTGGAGAGGCTCCTACCAAACAAACATGGGAAAAACCTAACTGGCGACTCTTGAGGCACCCGTGAAATTGTTGGGGCCGTGTTCTCGGGAGATAGGAGTGGATTTTGCTCTATCACTTGCAACAGGCTTGGAGTTAAAAATACTGTGGAAAGCAGCTAGGCCTTTGATCAAATTGAGCAATTTAGCAAGTCCTAGACCACCAGGAGCAGCCATGTCATTTAATGGTAGTTTTAGGGTTTAAGGATTTGGGTATATCCAAGTGGGGGGGGTTGTCTCCTCATTTCCAGTGAGGAAGTGGGATTAACTGTTTCATGTAAGTGGTGATCCTCCCATATGCTGTTTGCAGAAACACAGGAACATGTAACTGGCCCAGAAAACTCCAAAACTTCACAGTTATCTGTGAAATTTGACTCTTTCTTGTAGCCTAGAGCCCAGAGAGAGTACACTTGCTCTCAGACAGCATTGCCATTCGTGGAGCAGTAGCAAAAATTTGATATATGTGGGGCATCAAGACATACCAGATGTATTACTCTCCACAGAGTTACCATATAACTAGATATTGCCCAAATTTCTCTCTCCCTCCTTTTTTTTCTGCCTGGAAATTCAATATTTTGGGCAAAAAGAAGTATGTAGCAATTTGTCTGAGATTTCCAGTGTCTTGGTAAAATAATTAGAGCAAGAGGTGGGGGCGACCGGGAGGCGCACAAGAACAGCCACTGCTCCTGCACACATCAGCAGCCGCGTCCCTTTTTCAGCCTGCAAATCAAACCTTCAGAGCAGCAGAAAGGAAACTTTAATAGCTCCCTGGGAAACAAAATTTTGAAGGTATGCAAGCTGCACTATTTTCGAGTAGCCTTTCTGTTTCTCACGAGTCTAATAAATTTCTCTGTCCTGTTCATTGAGGCAGTTTTCCTATGTCAGAATGCCATATAACATCCATATGGGCGTGCTAGTACTTGTAGTTTTTGATAAATTGTATTTTCTTGTCTCCTTTTTCTCAGGGGAACGTACCAAGAATATTTCCCCTCATTTTTCCCTGTGTTTCCTGCTTAGTGTTGTCTTTATGTCCTAATGAGTTTGTTGGTAGGTTCTGCAGAGTATGTATCTGCTTTTGAAAAGCAGATCTATGGATCTTATGTGCAATGTTAACACAATATGCTGCTGAACATGTATACAGATAATTGATTTGCATTTTTTTCCTTCACATTCCCAATTTTTATATGCATAAAAATTACACTATACAATTTCTGGGAATATGTACTGTCTCTGTGTCAGCAGCATAGAAGAGCACCCAAAATAGCTTTGGACAGAAGTGGAGAAGTATCTCACTGAAGTTAGAGAAGATGTACACAGGAATTGGAACAGCTCATGCTGGAATTTGGCCAGTGCAGCACCCCTGTAAGACATGTGTTGATTAAATAGATACTTCACAGATCAATCAAAAGAATTTACTCTCTAGCAGCACAATGTGCAGTAAGTTCACCAAATTTTGGTTAGATTTGATTCTCAATCATGTATCTGGGCATTGAGTGCTGTGTATGCAAGAGATCTGTCCTCCCTTACAAAATCTACAGGAAAGACTCTAATAAAAAGCTGGAATAAACCCAAAATACACATTGTATTCACTTCCTTACACTTTCTGTATCTCTGATGCCCAGTGGCTGAAGGATTGGATGGTGAAAGAGACAAGGCGTTTCTGCCTGGTCCTGTTTGCAGGGCTGAAATAAATTGACACATAACAACAGCTGTAAATTCAGTGTATGAAATTCAATCTGTGTGATGGAGCTTGCTGAAAAAGATAAGGGGGTCTTGGGAGAACCCAGCAGTTCATCCGACTAGTGTTAGAGGGCTGTTACCAAAATCCCGGCCAGCTCCATTCTGGAATGGATCTCTACCTACTGCAAATACAAGGAAGAAATAGAGGGGTTTTAGTTGCTTCATCAGTTACAGCAGCGGGTTCTGAGCAGATGGGGATCTGGGATGTGCCCAGATGTTGCTAGAGAACGTTCTGCCTTTCCAACTTGGCTGGCTGAGTCGCTGTGTAAACCATTGCCAGCGTGTGCGTTCAGCCTGGTGACACGGCAGTCGCTTCCTGCTTTGCAGAGTGGCGCTGGAAGAACTTACAGAAGAGCTAGATTCCCACTGCAAGCTTTCTGTTTGTTTTTTTTTTCTTAAATGTGTACAAATCTGTTGCTCCACAAAATAAATATTTTAATTGGCATTAGCTAGAGACAGGACTAATGCAAACAGTTGTAATTTCCTTCTTACCAATAGTATAATAACTCCAGTGCAGCATTCTGCATTCAAGAGAAGAGGAGTGATAAACAGCATTTTGCCCTGTAAAGAAATGCATAGGATAGGATGACATCACTTATAGCCATACAGAGTTTTTCCCCCAGATGCACACTTAATGCTAGAAGTTAAGTGTCATCTTTGGTCTTGTCTTTATGTGGCTGCTTTCCATCCGCATTGATGGGAAGGAGCTTCATCCACTGTTGCAGCCTTTCGTATCATTGTGCATCAGGAGTATATCTGGAGCCGTTATATTGCTGTTTGGACCAGAAGTAATTTTATATCTGAAGAAATAATTCTGTAGGCGAGCCTCACTGCTTTGAGGTATTTTGTTGGCTTACCAGCTGGCTTCCCCGATTGCTTTCATCTGTTGCAGACAAGCCTTTCTGTGGCTCTTCTATCATCCATGTATGCTGAGAACAGATAGTGGCTGCTTCTTCTGAATGATGGCTGAAGGCAGGGTTCTTTGATGTTGCTCTCAAATCCTCCAAGAGTCAACATCTTCCTCTTTCCTGATAATTCACTACATGCCTGAGCGTTATGCATGCAGTTACACCTATACAGAGGTCCTAAAGGATTTCTCCCTGTGGGGAAAAAACTACAAGGGGAGTTAGGAAGCTTTTGTGATTAGAGATATGTACTTGAGGCCGTTGTGAATCTATTGTTGTGGATCTATTTTTGAGATCACATTGGGGTGCCACGTCACCTAGAGGTTTCATTGAAGAACGTCACGGATGGCAGTGATCTGACATGGATGCCATCACGGATGGCATCTCTCACATCCCTCAGCTGTCTGAAATGAAGAGCTGATGAACATTTTGTGCAAAATGCTAGCGGTGAGGCTCCTTTTCAGGCAATAGCCTGGAGGATCAGTCCTGAGGACAGCTGGCTGGAGAATTCCTTGCATGAGGAACGTGCCTCACTGCTCAACTCAGGGGAGACAGGGAGCTTCGGCAGCTCAACTGCCCTCCCATGCTGGCAGCGATGATGGGCAGGAGCTGAAGGGAAGTGTGCTGTGTCTTGCATTTACTCTAGCTGTTTATTGAGATTTACAGCTGACACTTGTTTTTGCTCCTGGCGTAAACACTATCAAGTTTGAAAGATGTGAACAGGTAACAAGTGCAATGCCTGCATTTTACCATCCTCCAGCCCCTCAAATGTTGCATCCTCATAGTTGCTGAAAACAGTAGTTCCCAAGTGTGCTCAGGGAACATGCCCCTCTGCTGCAGATTGCAGCATGTCTGCATATCCTTCAGTTACACTTTTCATGATGTGTGTGTGACTCCGTGTGTCACTGTGCCTGGAGACCCTTCCAGCCCTCACTCCAGACCCGTGCCCATCACCATGGCATCAGCTTGGCTTCTGATCAGGAAAGCCTTAGTCAAAACACAAACTGCAGGCTCTTTGAGCACCACACTGTATAAGTATACACTAAATATACATGTAAATTACAAGCTCCATTTTGATAATAAAGGTGCTAACACCGACAGTTGCTATGAGTTTGTTTTCTCTGTAGAATTTGCGTGGCTTTTTCTATCAGCATATGCAGAAAATAATTTCTGTGTCAATATTTCCAGAAGAGCTTTAATAAAAGCATAGCTCTCAAATGCTCTTAGCCATAAATCCCATATCAGTGCATAAGCCTCCTCCTAGCTGCATTTTGGGCGTTATCCTACACACAAACAATAAAAATCGAAAAGCACAAACTGCAGATAGACGTTTATCCCTGTACCTGCGTCAAGCTCACTGTAAAGTGGATTAATCATGTGGCAAAACTTGGGGATGTCCATACGGGCAGTAAATAGGATTTTGTAAAGAGGGAGTGATGTGGAAGGAGGGTGGGAGAATTTTTTACGTGCTTCTTTTCCCCATTCTTGCTGGTGGTAAGTACAGCAAAGCAGTGCCTTAGTGTGCAGCCTTCCCAGTAGCCCTCTGAATGCAGCCTAGTAACTCAAAGAGTTTCGATACATCAGAAGGTCACCTACAATGGGATGAAACTCAGAAAAAAACCCACCTTATTATCTCTAGATTTTCCCAAGGTTCTAAGGCAATTCTTTCCACGTAGTGTCAAGGAAACAGAACAAGACAGAGTAGCTGTGTGCAATATTTTTTCATTTTTTCACCCTCTAATGGGCTTCTCTTGCAGCATCCAGACTCTCAAAGGATATTTGTGTTAACGTCTACCAAATATTTAGTGAATGTAACAGTGAAAGGAGAGACCTTCGGAAAGCTGCTTCTGAAAGTCAGGGCAGCATGAACTTTTCAGAATTAACTTGTATTGATAGTAATGGTAATACAGGAGGAATAGCTGCTTAATAACTCTGAATATAATCTAGTGTTGTTCACTGCTAGCAATGTCTGGTTCATAGTGAAGTAAACCCAAAAGTTATTTCAGGTACATTCAGGCTGAATTAAATCCATCCGAATTTCAGCTTGCAGTTAAAGTAGTTAAGCGGGAAGCTGGATTACCCCAAATGTTCTCCATAGTGTGTCTCTAGAGGGGTGATTCGGCAAGATATAGTCACAAATACTTCTGGAAAATAATTTCTTCCTTTTGTTATTTGATTAGAAAGTGGAGGGAGGGATGCTTCTAATTTGGATAGCTCTCTGACTTGCTTTAGGCATGCCTTTGTAGCAAAAAATGTTTCATGTGCCAGCCTATTTTACTTACTGTATGTATCAGCAAATGATCAGAGGTTATTGTTAAATGACTGCTGCAGGGCTGCGAAGCAAATGAAATTATAAAAAGTGCTCCAATTCTTCTTATATTTTATAATGTTCTTAGAAAACCTTGTAAAAAGATACTATTAAGTATGTGTGATTACTAGATTTTCTAGAACGCTTTGGATAATTTTCTTCCATGATTGCATGTATGTCAAATATCACTGTAAAATGGTGAATAAGAAATTTGGTGCCACTATTTATTTAAAAGAAGAAAAAAGAAAAGCCATCCAAGAGCATTTAATTACATCTGTTTATGTTGAAAAGGCTGAAGACCGTTGAACAGTGTCCTGAATGGGTCAGAATTGCTACCCTGTACTTTGCATGTTAAAAGTAATGAGGCCTGTCCAAACAAAATTATTTGTATTCTGTCCAACTTTGGCTTGAAAACACTCTACAGTTCCACAGAAGAGCCTAATTGCCTCACATATTGTAATTGCCAGGCGTGGGGACTAAATAATTTACATGTCTGACCATGAAATGAACCAGAGAAACTGCTTGGGTTTAGCAGCTTGTTTTTGACTTATCTGAGCTCCAAAATTGTTGCAGATGTAAATCCAGATGTTGGTTGTCGCAGCAGGGTTTAATGTCTCATATTCCCGTGTGCTGGAATTATGGACTTGTGGTTTTTGTTTGTCCGTGAGACTGTCAGGATTGGGGGAAGTGCGTATGGTGCCTCGGAGCCTCCACGTGAGGGTGAGGCCCTCACGCGCAGGAGAATGAGCAGAAGCTGACAGTAACGCAGCTGATGGAGCCGCAGAGGCGTCAAGGGTCTTGGGCCGTGTTAGATGCATGTAACCACATACCTCAGGAGCAGTCTGAATTTTGAAGATTATAAAATACTCCTAAAATGATCTGCTTCTTAATCCAATATAAATTCTAAATTATGAAAGGATCTGCAGTATTCCTGAGTACCTTCTCTTTTCCTGGGCTACTAGTGTGTCTTATAGTCCCATTGAGCCCAATGGCCTGTGAAACGTGCTCTAAATAATGAATAGCAAGTGGGGCAGTGACCCCACTGGATCATTTTCCTGTGAAAATTACCTTTTCACTGTCACCTTCGAGAGAGATTAAATGCTGTAGCGAATGCTATTCAGTACCCTGTTGACACATTTTCCTTAATTCCCGTGCAAAAGTCATATTGTGAACATGGGATATTTAAAATAAATTAAAATTACTTTCATATTAATTTTATTGTCAAACAAGACAGAAGCAGACACTTTGGCTCTTTCTTTTACCAGTATTTATATAACTTCAACTTTCCAGCAAGCAAATCGTGTTTGTAGTGACCTTTTTCTCCCAGATGCACCCCTCAGCAAAAGCTGCCTGTCAGGAAGAGGGCTATTTATTTATTTTTGAGCTCTCCTGTTGGTTGGGACTTTGTATTTTGGCTGCAGGTTTTCTCTCTGAGCCGTCAGTGTCACACTGACTGTCACCTTCCTGAGGCACAAGGGCAGTGGAAGGAATTTTCATCTTTGCTTCGTCTATGAAGTTAAATAGTCTACTCTCTTTTCTTGAGCAGCGGCTTCAATTCACTGAGTATTCTCTGGAACACCTTGGAGCAGTCTGTGATGTGCAGGGAGGGCAAGTGGGACCCTGTGTGGGTCTCTGGGATTCTATCACAAAACCTCATGGACCTCTCCTCTCAAAAAAAGAAAATGAGAAACAAAACCTCACCTGAAGAAAACAAATAATATTTTATAAAGAGTGGCAGCAAACTGCAAATCAATCTTGATTGTTTTTTTCTTTTCTCAACAGGTTCCCAGGACAGAAGTAACCTCCTGTATGATGGAAACGTGTGAGGAAAGATACAGATAGCGGTTGGAGTTGAAAGGAGCACGAATATTTCTCCTCTTACCTGTCAGCTTTTTTAAAACGCTATGGTGGTTTGGAAAGTCCCAAGAGCGAACTGTAGAGTTTTCCTCAGCTCTCTTGATGGGTGTTTTAGTGATTCCTTCAAGTCATTGCTGTTCAGAGATGGTGTGTGATGGAAAAAGCACCATGTCTGTGTGTTCGTAGCCCCTGCTTTTTGGATTAGTTTGCTGTACTGCTGAACCAATTTTGTTTTGAAGAGCAAGGAGTGAATGTGATGGATTTATCTTCAGAAATGAGCAAACATGGAAGGAATCCAGTAAGTCACAAGCTAGAAGATCAAAAGAAGGTAATATTGTTTTCTATTATATTTAATTATCATTGAATCAAGAACTCTTTGGCAAGTTTTAGTAAAGCAGAAACAAATTGTATTAGTTGATGAAGAAGCTGGCCTGGGTGCTCACACAATACAGCGGTACAGTGAACTTCTCTTAAGGGACATTGCCTAGTAATTTTGTTTCTAAAACTGCCTGCTTGCCTGGTAATTTTGTGTCAAATGCTCAATGAATTTGTCTAGCAAATTGGCTGGCAAAACTCTTACTCTCAGTGCTGAGTTAGTGCCAGAAACCTGCTGATCTGGAATAAGCATCTGACAGTTGTCTTGCACTGACAGAGAGCTTTGTCCTTTGCACTGAATGTCTTTCTAATGTGTCCTAGCAATTGCTCTATAAAATTTGGTTACTGGAGGATAATCTGTTGTTGTTATTATTATTTTTAAAGTTTGATCTCAAAGTAATATAAATAAGTAAATTCAAGTGCTTGTAATCTGGAAAATCCTCTTGGAAAGTCTGCTGTGGTAGACTGTCCCAAAGGTGTACAAAGTTAAAGTGACTGAGAGGGTCCTGTACTCTCCCAGTCTGTTTGTGCTGCTTACTTGGACTATGTTGACTATGTTCTGGAAACTTTCTTTTTAGTACTTATTTCATTGACTTGAATTTTGTGCTTCAGAACTTCTGCAGGTCCTTAGCCATGCTTTATTAGTTTCTTGATACATCATTCATAGATTTGTTCTGAAAATAGAAGTTTATTTATTTAATCTCCAGTTTATTGAGCTCTGTTTATATGTTCAAAACTTCTGTAGCAGGAATCAGTCTGCATTGATGTGACCTTTCCAAAAGGCCCTAAGCACTTTCTTTCCATACCTGGGCCGGGGGATGCCATAGTTCCCTGCAGGGTCATCTCAAGCATCCCCGTGTGTTAGATCTGTATCAGGTGTGGGCATCGGCTGCACTTCTGCTGAAATGGGCAGAGCATCTGGCAGAGGGTGTTATGTCTGGTTAACGTCTTTTAGGCCAGCTGGGGGATGGCAGAGCTCTGAAATACTCTTCCTGAGTGCCTGGGCTGTAATGTAAGGTCTGCACCAAGGGTCGTCCTGCAGAGAGAGGTCATTCTGGTGGAGCATATTGTGGCAGTGGTGCCCTTAACCTAATGCTAGGCCTTAAAAGGAGATTTACTATCCCGTTTGAATTACGAAATAGGTTCAAAGTGACTGTTAACATCCAAATCATGTATAACTGCAGGTTATGTGCTTAATTATTATATAGGCTTATAATAAGTGCTTGCATTATTTTGGAATTTTGGTATGCAAGTCAAGACTAATAGGTTTTAAACGATTTTGCCCTTGTTTGGAAAAATACAGATTGGTGGGATTTACTGGCAGCATAAATAAAACAGCTGTAAGTCCCAGAAAATCAAACACTTGGCTTCAGTGCTGTGTAGTGCCAGTGCATGAATCTGAGTCATTTAGTCATAGCAGATAGCCCTTTAAAGTGTAGAGAATTGCTGGAAACACACCAGGATAACACATGTGATGAAATTATTGTGAAAATATATTCAGCCTTTGAGCAGTTCTTGTAATGGAACAGACACAGAGGTGTGTGATAACAGATAACTGCTTTAGAGCTTGAGACTTTCTCCGACTCCTAATTCCCACAATTTCCACTCTTCTGGGGCACAAAAGCAAAGCTAAGCTGAGAAATATTAGCACAGATCTCCATGTCCAGTGTACTGCGTCCGGAACCCTTGTGTCTGATTTAGAGTTGAGTGTGATTGAGTCTGTCCCCCTCCTTTTCCTCCTCCCTCTTTTCTCCAGAAGGATTTTTTTCCCTTAAGTCTAACACTAGCAGATTCACTTACAGAGCCTGACCTTTCCGATTACCTAGGAGGGGAAAGATAGTTTCAAAGAGGATCTGTTGTACCCCAGGGTCAAGTGTTTTCTTTGAGTGAGCCTGTGGATGTTTTATCCAGCTGTGGAAGTACCGTGCACTAACCAGTGGAAAATCTGTAGCTGCTTAAAGCCCCTGGGCCTCTGATGTGGCTGATGCTGAAGAATTAGCTGTGGTGATGAAGCGCAGTTAGTTTTGGTTAGTTTTCGTCACATACAGGAATCCGAAGTAGTAATCTGATATCAATGACATGGGAATATCTGTTTTGTTAACGAAAGGTTAGTATTATGTTGTAATAGAATGGGTCTTTAAAAACAAGAGGAAATATAAGAAGTAGTAGCCTGACTACTTCTTTGTTACATATGGTATGAAGCAAAGTCAGAAATACACTGGACAAAAATGAGTGCAATAAAAATGAACTATTTGGGGAAAAATTGGCTGACTTACTGCATTCAGTTCAATCCGTGGATATCCTAGTGTTGCTCTACCTGGATCACACCTGGCAAAAGTCAAGCTGAACCTCTTGCATAGCTCGTGTGTTCATAAATTGCTGAAAAGCATGGTGTTTCTCTGCAGTATGTATTGCAGTGGTCATCTTTCACGTTGTATAAAACTGCAAACTGCCTCGATATTTACCTTTTTAACAGTTTTATCACGTGGTGTGTGCCCTGTGGTTACTTTTGTCTGACTTGGTATATATTTGGAGGCCTATAGACAGCTGTTTGCTCTGTTCCATCTTCACTGGCAGGTCGCTCCGAGCGCGGCAGGCAGAGTGAGGCTCGGGGCTGAAGCGGGAGTTTGCGGCAGCTGCTCTTCTGCACTCGTGGAAGCAGCAGGCTGGTTTTGTGGCTGAGGTGCCAGGGATAAAGGGAAGCAGGCTTCTGTTAAGGTCCCTTCGGAGACGAAAAAGCTCTCAGGAAGATCATTGTGGCCAGTTACTGGGACCCAGGGGGCTCAGAGGCCGTAGGGCTTCCCTCTGGATTCTTCCTAATGGGAGAGGAGCCTCAGGGATTTGGTGACAGGCCAGCAGAGGCAGTTTGGGGATGTCCATCACCTTTGTCTGCGTGAGGACAGTGTGTCCGTGGCATCGCTGCCCACGACGTGTCCCTGCTGCCTCCCTCACCCCAAGCTGGAAATGGAGCCAAAACCATGGCTCAGTATTTGCAGAGAATTCAGGCTAAGTGCTGTCTTTCTGCAGCCATTTGCTGTTCGCACAAGGTAGAGGAATTTCTTGTTAAGTGGTAAGATAAAACAATATTAATGGCATTCATGTCCAAAGCCCTTGTGGTATCAAATCCATTTCTTACTGCTTAAAATAGGGTATGTCCGTGAATTTAACGCATGATAAATAGTATAAAGAACTATCAACTGCCATCTTGAGTAAGAGGTTTTGATGGGGAACTTGCTGTAAACAGCTATATTAAAACCCAGGGCAGACTGCTTTATCTCTATTCCATCATTCAGCAGGATGCTTTGTTTTCAAAATCCACTGAAAAATTAATAATCTGCTGTCACATACGTAGCTTACACTTGTCAAATCTGTAAAGTACACACTCAGGTCGTCCCAATTAATGCAGCTATTTATTTATTGACTGTTTTCTCCTCAGGAGAGCCCTGCGGTGGGCACCTCCTTCGAGGGCCGTGCCGGTGGCCTCAGGGAGGCCCTGGCAGCCGCGGGAGGCGCTCGGTGCCTGCGCCTGGTGCGGTGGCTCGGGGCGGCCGTGACCCGCACGCGTGCGTGCCCGGCGGGGCGGGCGGCACTGCCCTCCGTGCGTGTCGGCTCCGGCCCTGACCTCGTGCAAACCTGCGAAGTTGCTGCGTGTCTGCGGCGGCCTCGGAAACGTCTCCCGGGAGCAGCGGCACTTTGTTCCTTAAAGGCTGGGCGCAGCTGCTCTGTCACCAGGTGATTTATGGCTCTGTTGTCTAGCGTGTGTTCGAGGGCTATGAGAGCGCCGAGCCCCTTTCCTGACACACAGAAGATTGTGTGTGTCTAGATGTAACATCTCTCCCTTCAGCAGAATGCAGACCTAAGGGCCCTCCTCCAGTATGGGTGTTTTGCAAGTGAGAATTTTTGCATTTCTGATTACAGCAGGGACCTGTGGCTTGGAGTTTTGCACATCTGCAGCACTTGCTGTTGTCAAGGGTAGTTTTTCATTACGTTTCCTTTTTGTGTCCCTTAACCAACATCTAAGCAGCAAGAAAGCGAGACCTGTGTGTTTTACATATCTGATCTTTGCTCTTAGTGTATTTTTAGGACAGGTGCATTTGAGGCCTTGGTTAAGGCCTCAGATTGAGGCTTGACCCAAATGAAATGAAAATGAAGTTTGTTTTTATTTTATATTTTTCTCTTGGCCATATTCTGGTTATTCGTTAAATTTACATGTGAGAAAGTACAGGAATCTCACTCTTATCCAGAATAAGACATTACGACCTTCAGCTTTTGTAGGCAGCTAAGCCACTGAACTCAAGAGGGATTTTTCTTAAATATCAAGACTCTGTCACTGGGCAATAAGCGAATCTAATGAATAAGCAGGAGTACCAAGCGAGCCTGAAGACACTCACGTCCTTCCCCTGCTGTTGGAATGGTGAGGCCTGAGGATGCCCGTGACTCTGCCGATCTCCACGGTGGGCGCTTGTAGATAAACAAAATGTCCAGTAACCTGACAGATTTCGCTTTATGTGGTTAAACAGTAGTCTGCTACTTTTAGAGGGTCTAGGATCTCAATGATGTTACCGTTCTGTCCCTAAAAAGTTGATTTTTTCCCATCTTGTCTCCGCTTTTCCTAAGTGGAGTGGAGGATGAGAAATTGAAGGGGGGTATGTGCATGTTCATTTTTTATTTTCCTGTTACTGAATCCCTCTGAACGAGGGTTGGAGATAGGCAGAGCCACTCAGCTGAGCAGGAGAAATGAGTTGGCGGAATCAAAATACAGTTTCTTTCTAAATCCTTTGCACCTGCAACCTGCCACCTACCCCACTCCCTGCCCTGCCTCCTCTGCCCACCATGTGTTCTGCCTCCAAGTGTTTGCTAGAGGAACTGGAATTACTTTTCTGGCTGCCTGAGGCGCCATGACCTGGCTGCCCTTGATCTCTAACACCAATACATGGTACCAATACATGGCTTCTTATTAGTACACTTGTTCCTGTTTTAAAAACAAGCTTTGCAGGCTCCATAAATGATATTAAATGTCATTATATCAAACACAAAATGTATGTTTTAGAATTCATCAGGTTAATAACTCACACCCTCCATTGCATGTTCACAGGTTCCTTTTCCTGCTATTAAACAACCCTGATAAAAATATGATAATATGCACTTTTAATGCCTTTCACTTTTTCTTGCCTCCTCGGCAGGAAAATCACAATTGCAGTTAGTATGCTGACCCAGTTCTGCGCCAAAGTAATGAAGAAACTAAATGCTAATTGGTTCATTGTTTCCTCAAAGAGGTACTATGTCTTAGTTTCTTAGATGACTCCGAGTCACAAAGTAGAAGTTACACCCAAACGTCACCAGTGCTGCCTGGAGGAGCTCAGCTGCTTTGCAGTTGCCTGTGTTGGCAGAATTTTCTGTAATCAGATAAATGAGATGAATGCCATTTTCTACATACACATACTACATATTTTTTGCACCACACTATAGGGTAGAATGAGAGAAAGGAAGGCTTTTCATTTGGACTGGCTAGTTGTTTTGGTTATTTGATTTTTCCCTTCAAAAATATATAGACTAAATAGGGGAGTGATACAACTACTTACCCTTACTGTCCTAGCTCTTGGTTTAGTCCTCAAGGCATGTTTCTGCAGCTGCTTGTTCCCTTGTTAGTTAGTAGTACAGATACAAAGATAGATTTAGGCAGTCTTAAAAACTTCTACCAAGCTTGGAGTGACTAAGAAGTGGAAGACAGTGAAATCAGTGAAGGTAACGTCCCATGATTATACAGTTTGCTGCAGGACACCTTGATGGGTACAAATCATCTGCAAGTGTTTCATTTGTCAAGTGTAAAAAAATCGCTAGCGGCTCCCCACCATAAATCTGGTTTTGATTGCTCTTGCTGCTAGCTTTTTCAAAGAAAACTCTTGTTAGCCCCAGGACAAAGGACAATTCTAGGAATAGTAAATAGCTAAAAAAGTAAGATAAATCACACGGTTTACTTGTTGTTTTTGTTGTTGTTGTGGCTCTGCAGTGGTATTGCAAAATAAGGAAATCACAGTAGTTCTTATTCAATATTTTCCTGCACATAATAGCTATTATTTTCCACATCTAAGTGAGTGATATTTGCTCTTTGAAATTGTCACTGTACACATTAGAAAAATCTGTTGTAACTCAAAGATGCAGTGCAGATAAAAAAAACATATTGACCTGTCAAAATACAGTGCCACCATATCCTGCCTTTTCTTCTAAGCAGGAGCACAAGCTCACAAAAGTTGCCCAGAGCACCATGCAGCGGAGAGCCTGAGCCGAGGCTTCTACGTGAACCTTGTGGGGAACTGGGATGTTATTTTGCAAGTCAAACTTTCAGAAAGTTTTGATTTTTTTAAAATTATTATTACACTGAAAAACTGAGGTCAAGAATTGTGGGTCTTTCAAGGAATACGGGTGTTCTTGAAGTACAACTGAACAAGTGCTGTTGAATCCTCGTGTTGACACCTGGGTGGAAGTCTCAGCTGTTGCTTCTGAGATTCCCTCAGAACTCTTAATTTTCCAAAATTCCAGAGGCAGCATCTCCGCTGCTACTGTATCACAGTTCAAGCAAGAGAAGGATCAGTCGGGCTTGTGCTCCAATGTGGCTTTGTGGGAGGGATGTACAAAACTTCTTAAAGACTACGTTTTGCATATGCTAAAGCAAGAAATCTCTGGTGAGACTCTGCGGCGTGCACGCTTTCGAATCACAGTAATGACTTTTAAAATTCATTCCAGACAGGTTTAGCCTTAAGCAAATCCTGAGAGGACAAGCCGATCTGGTACTGCATTTTTTAGCTTCTAAGTAAGAAAGTTTGTCTTGTGGAGTCATTGACTGATTACCAACAACAGTTAATAGTCCTCAGATGAACCAGATCTTGTTTCCTAGAACAAGAGGAATTTTGCCGAGCTTCTGCAAATGAGTCTCGTAGGATCTAGCATGCTCACCAACTGAAATGCATAAATAGCATTAGGCAGCCCTAAAATGCAAGTTTCTTGAGTCTGTATGTTGCGCTGCTCACTCAAGACTACACTTCTTGATTGTAAATTAAACTTAAATGCTTAAATACTCTCCATTCCCATGTTATCTTAATGGCACTGGGGAGCATGGGCAGCAAATGCCCCACTGTATCCACATGCCTAAACTGATGCCAGCAGCCAAGTTGCATGTAGTCAGATAGCAGAGGACACATGGATCCATAGCTGTGGTGGAGCCATCATGTCAATAAATGCAACGCGGGGGAATGTTGCAAATAACCTTTTTTTTTTTTCTTTTTTTTTCAGTTGACCAGTGTAAGCACTAAGTCCAGAACTGGTTGTGTGGCAGGGTGGTTTCCAGGGGGTGTTGGTTTGGGCTTGTCCGCAGAAGTCAGATGCCTCTGTGTTTAATAGTGGCTTTGCAGGTATGCTTGAAAGGAGACTGGAGCACACAGCTTCCCAGCCACTCCCACCGTAGCTTCTACAGCAGGAATAACGTGGTCCTCAGCGCTGGGCATCATTCCCACTCACCTCTTACCTGGGCTTGGAATCATAGACTCATTGAGGTTGGAAGGGACCTCTAGAGATCATCTGGTCCAACCCCTAGAGCACGGGGCACAGGGTGGCATCCAGGCGGGTTTGGAAGATCTCCAGAGCAGGAGACTCCACAGCCTCTCTGGGCAGCCTGTGCTGTGGTTACCACAAAACACGCCTTTGATGCCTTTGACTTGATGTGTGGAAACAGAGGTAAATGCTGACTTCCTGAGGGTGATCCCTTTCTTTGTATGCTGACTTGTTAAACAGATTTTATCTTATATGCCTGTCATTTCTAACTCTTTTGAGGTAATAAATCAATATTAAGGTCAAAATGCTGGGTGACAGCTATTTCGTTTTGCTGGAATTTACTCTGCATTCAGAGTAGAACAGTTACAGCCTTGTGAAATACCTGCTGCATTTGTGTTAGGCAATAATTTATTGATCAAATCAAATTTGTCTGTTGCTGGTTTACAGTTGCAGTTATGTCACTTTCAGGAAAGATGATCTCCTGTAAGCAAAGCTTAAGGCAGAAGGGCTAAAGGTCTGTTCCTCTTCAAGCTGTTGCCAATTTTCTTAGGACCCTTAGGGAAATTGCTTAAACACATTTTAGCCATCTGTAAAATTCAGAGACGTATGAATCTTAATTCACTGATTTTCTTCAAAGTATTGAGGCCCTCAGATTGAAGGACCAATATATTTGACTAATTTTTTGAAAACAAATACTAACTGTTATTTATTTGCACTGTGTCGGAGGAAAGAAATCTCCGTCATGATCAAGGTTCTGTTGTGCTGCCGCTGTACGAGCATAGAGCGAGATCCCAGAATCCCAGAACTGTTGAGTTTGGAAGGGACCTTTGGAGACCATCTAGTCCAACCCCCCTGTTCCAGCAGGGACACCTAGAGCGTGTGAAATGACTTTGAAAAACCTTCTCTGAAAGCCTGAAAAACCTTCCAGGTTGGTTGTCATCCTTCTTGAATCCCTTCTCGCATTTAGCCCCCAAGTGCAGGCTGAAGACTTGCCTCCGAGAGTAGTTAGCCCTTTGCTTCCCCGCTGCTTACCAGGCTGCCTGTATTGATAGAATAATTAAAGCAAGTCAAGTGCTTCTTCCACTGTGTGCGCCAGGTAGTTGTGGCCAAGGCAAATTTATCTGTCACAAATTGTGCTGGGTTACTTTGACACATCAGCTCACGGCACAGGCAGAAAGAAGGACGGGGCTGTCATTTGGTAGGAGACCAGCTGCCGTAACAGACTGGAAGTCGTGCTCTCCAGGAATGAGTATTTTAGCAAGATAAGCTCTCTAGCAGATTTTAAACTCTAAAATTTGCAACTTGTGACTGTTCTGCTTTATTGGTGAACAGGAGAATATCAGAAGATAGAGGAGAAACAGTGGAGCAGATGTTTGGGGATTTTTTTAAATTTACTTTTTTGTGAGGAGGTTGGTTTGTTGTTTTTTTTTCTATGAAAGAGGATTCTATGACTGAGGTTGGTTGCTGTGACACCTGCTCAGGGAAAGCAGAGAAGACTCCTATACAGGAATCATAGCATATATTTGTATAATCTCAAATTGTTTACTTCTCTTTTCTAGCAGGAGTTTTCTAAGTAACAACTGAAACCTCATTAGGAGGAAATCAGAATGCATTACTGTTACTTAGTTTTTGCAGAAAAGTCCTTGCTCCCCTCTGTCCTGAGGTACTGGTTAAGGCAGAGCTCTCTGAGTGTGCTGAGCACTGTCTGTTCTCTACTGCAAAGCAGCGGGTGTTTAGGATTGCCATGGGCATGATAGCTCTTGAAGTTCACCACCTTCCAAAGAAATGAAAGGCTGGAGGTTCCAGTAGTCAGAGCTTTTTTAGCCTTGATTATTTCTCTCTGTATTTTTAGTCACGTTTGAAGATTTTAGTCTTTACTATGCAGTGATTGAAGGGGCAGGGCTGAATGTAAGCGTGTGTTGTATTTGTATGACTGCAGGGCTCTCAAATTCTACATGAATGTCTCAGTGCTGTAGCTAAAAATGCATCTTGGCCAGTGCTCCAGGCGTGTGCCATGAATGTTTGCAACAATTCTGTATGAATTGTTCTGTATGAATTGTTCTGCAATTATGTATGAACTCATTCTCAAAATGAAGTCACTATCTGCACATGGACCTTTTTTTTTAAGAAGCAGTGTTGTTTGCACCCATGGTTAAAGCTAAAGCTGTTTAGATTTTCACCAAAGCACTTGGAGGTTGTGCTCTAAAGATGTAGTTGACCATCAGTGTGACCCTTCCCCAGGCCTCTCAGATAAAACAGTGGCAATCTTAGCTATGGCTTTGGCAGACTTCTGGAGAGTATCTCAGTTTTTGAGAGTGACTCCATTTTTGATGTAACAGCCTTTTACAGAAAATATTTACTGAAGTTTCATATAAAAATAATAATGGTCTCATTTGAAGAAAATTACATGGTTACTCACAACAGAGGAGAAGTATAATTTCCATTAACTGCCAAAATATGGATATTTCAGTCCACACATACATATTTTGACAAAACTGGAGCCCTGGGATCACCGTTGAGAAGTTGCAATTAAAAGACATCTGTATCTGTTTAGTGAGAATAATCCAACCTCAGTTTGACAAATATTAATTTCCCAAAGTGACTGTAGGAGCATCCAAGTCCACAGTGCTCAGTGTCACTTAACAGAGAGCAGCAGCTAAGTTAAATGGGGAAGTTCTAATAAGTGTCTCCCCTCAAAAAGAAAGCTTTCAAAAATTATTATGGGAGTTCCTTCATGGCTTTGTATTTAAGGCAACAGTGCAAGTTAGTTTTCAAGTAAGACTGAGAATCTTACTGAAAGTAAGATTGCAAGACGGCAAGCCGGGTGATTTGAAACATTTTTCATCATGTCGTGAGTCCGGGAAAGGGACCCTCCTTGCAGGACACCTCAGCTCTGTAGGAAAATGCATGCACAGATTAATACTTTGGGCAATGCACTTGCTATGTCAACCTGTTGGTTCTTTCAGGGTGTTCAGTATTTTTGTGAGTTTTATGTTCCTATGATGCAAATACTCTTGTACAGTTGCATTAGGCTGGTTTCTAGTGAGGATTAAGTTAGGCTATTCGGACAATAAACCCATAAGGGCCACTTAAAAGAAAAACAAACAGTAAATTATCATCAAAAAAGAACAGATTGTCTTCCTAAAAAGAAAAACTTGGGAAAAAAAAAAAGGTCTTTAATATGCATTTAGTATCTTAACCTATGTCCTGCAATTTTCACATGAGCTTTCTCCATCTTTGTATATTCTTGGCACAAATCAAGAAGGGTTTGATTATCTGTTTTGTGTTAACTTTTTAGCAGTGGACTCTGATTAGGGAATCAGTTGTATTAACAGGAAATAGACACTTGTATTTCCTTTTTGAATTAAAATGCCTATTTACTATTCTTTTTGAAATCAGATGCCTATAAGTGATCTATGAAAAAAATAAGACGCTTGCAGCACTCATTTTAATGAGCTGTGCAGATACTGTCTCAAATGATTTATTTGCTATGCAGCTGTCCCCATCGTTCAGTGACTGATCATTTGACAATAAAGGTTTGTCCTTCACAGGGGATAGAGAGAGATGCATAATGTCTGCCCAGAGAACAGAAGAATGAATGAAGGAATGCAAACTTATCCTAATTGGGATGAAAGGAGCATCTCTGAGTCTGTGCACTGTGGTACCTTGTGGTAGCTGAGGACACTGACAGAATACTGGAAAACTTGAATGTTTCCACGCTCCGAACACTGGGAAAGCTGAAATTGTGATTAAGTCCAGGCTGCGACCTGAGCTGGTCCCGTGTCTGGCTGACTGTCATTCACCATAGAAATGTCGGTCTTCTTCTGTTACTGCCTCCTATCTTTATCTTCAGTTTACACACATGTATAAAATAAAAATCCGAACACATACATGTGCACACACTTGGATTTTTGTATGTACATTTAAGTCTGTGCAATATTCCTTTATTTAATGCTGCAGTAACATGTGGAAGTCAGATGAGCTCTTGTAAGCAGGACCATGCTTCCACTAGGGATGGAGGGTCAACTTAATACAGGTTATTTAATATAGATGTATGCTTTGGAAACAATGCTGTCAGTCCTCGGAAATAAATAAGTGCATGAAAAGGACAGGAATGGACAGGAAGAGAGACGTTTGGAAGACACTGAAGGAGAATGAATCAATTTGCTGGTGTGTTATTGCTATTCTGATCTTGCTTTTTTAATGACTTTCCAGGAAGTAGCTGATACAGTGGGAAATTTATACAGGCATATCACACTAGGCCCATTCACAGTGTACTCATAAAATGCATGAATATGATCAGATAGGACCCAAGAATTATGCCATTCAGACAATTTGCTGTATTTTAATGGACGTGCAGATAGGATTAGCGATGTTCAGCTTCATTACTGTTTAACACCCTTGAGCTGCTCTAACTAGTGGCAACACCCTCGTCGGCCAGACTACCCGGAGAAACGTGCAGCGATCCTAGTGTTGTCCCTGGCACTTCTCTGTCTACCTCTAATATTCAAATATTTTAGAAACATTTTAAGGATTTTTAAATAGTGTGGTGGATCCCATGTATTAAATAGGTGTGATAGAATAGAAGTTTTGTGGTAAGTCCATCTGATAGGACTGTTTCCTCCATCCAACAGAGCTATGATGTCCAAAATACAGATGGTTGTGTGCTTGTATGAGGAACAATAACAGACCAGCAGAAGTGAATCCCACAAACTTACTGCCTCTGACAGTGAACAAAAAGGATAACATGAACTGAAATAGTTCTGGGGAGGTTATAATAATTTTGTTCATATTTTCACTGTTCAATTTTACTAAAACAATTGCGACCAGTCCTGGCAATAAATCAAATTCTAGCTGCTGGACGCAGTGAAGTGGGTAGATTATAAACTCTTGGGTTTTCCGAGTAAAAGTTTTGTTGAGACTTTCCTTTGCTTTATACTGAGAAATGCTCATTTTGGTACTGTGGGTTGGGAGGAGAATAGAAAGGGATTGAGGAATCCTAAACCAGGGCTTGTGCCTTAAACTGAAACCTCCCAGTGGCAATGTTTTCTTCCAGCCTTGGTTCCGCAGTTCTCTCCAGCGCTGTGGGAGAGTGACTCCGTGGATCGTTCTGCGTCACGGCAACCGATCTCTGAACGAAACGGTTGCAATCAGGGAGCAGGAGGTGGAAATCAGAACTCTTCACCTGGCTGTTCGGTGTCAGAGGAAGCTCTAATCCAACGAGTGTCCAGGTGCTGTGCTCTTCAGGAGAAGAGCGGGTAGGATATTCCCTTATGTACCGACTTTTCTGTTGAAATAACTGTTTCAACTGTTTGAAGTAATTGCATTTAAGATTGCTTAACATTGCAGTCGAAGTGAATGAAGCTTTGTGTAAATTTATGCCAGACCAGAATGTGACAGACTTTTGGCTTGGAAAGGATGTTGGACCAGAGATACTTTTTGGGATTCAGAGTTTGATTTGGGCAATATAATAAAATCTTAGTATTCTGTTTAAATACTAAAAATAACTGAGTTTTCACTGTCAAATGCCTAAAAATCATTCAAGCCTAGTAAAATGTAGTATAAAATGTACACTTCACCTGGAAGAGCATATGATTTAATAAATAACCTTCTTTCAGTGCCATCAGCTTAAAGGAGGGGGATTTCCCCCTCATCTGGGCTGTCAATGTATCACAGTGTTATTCTGCTTACATTGCTCTTCCTGATGATCTCTACTTGTATTTGATCCTCTTACTTAGAGGATCCTTAGAGTACCCCTTTCCTTTTCCCCTTTTCTCCCAACTACACCACTATATTTCAGTGTTTACTCTCAGAAAGGTGTTGCTGAAGCTCTGCAGTTTGGCCTGAGCAGCTGATGATGTTGAATGGGACCTGCACTGGCGTGCCTTGTACACAGGTACCAAAGGGACTGTCAAGCGTGCCTGTCACCATTATTAGTAAAGGCATGGTAAGCTGGTTAGCCAGCTCAAGTAACTTTTAACTTTAGATTTCTCTCCATTCTTTAGTTAAATTCACAATTTAATTTGCAATTACATAGATTTACGCATTTAATTCCTAATTATTTTTTGAAAGTACTGCCTCTCTAAATACCTAAAGCCTGCAGTCTTTACAGGAGCTGGTAGTTTCGGATTCATCTGAAACCTGGGCCACGGCACGTGCTTTTTGATGTCCGTGAACTGAATGTAGCTTTAGTTGGAGGTCTGTCAGCTTCAGAAGGGAAGGAAGCGCTTTCCTCTTCTGCCCCCGGCGCTCTGCTGCCTGCCTGCTCGCAGTGACTGCAACACCGGTGGTGTGTAATCCGCGTGCCACCCCTCGCCAGGCAGATCCGTGGGCACGGGGAGCGCACCCGTCTGTGGGTACGCACATGCTACATGGGGAGCTGCATGCAGCCGCTTTGATGAGCCCCACTGCTCTACCCCTGCCCGCTGGGCTGGCACCTCCCGCGCTGCTCCGTGCACTACGCCGCTGCCCGCCCCAGAGCGGGGCTGCCCTGTCCAGGGCTGGACCAGGGGTGGGGAGGTGGCTCTCACCCCGAACAAGAAGCTGTCACCGGTGTCAGCTAGCGGTCCAGATGAGAGCGCCTCTTTCCACCTTCGTCTGTTAAACTGGGCACTGCACAGTTTTTTTTCTCTTGATGACTTAACTCACAGGTAGTATCAAAATGCCAGCTTTGATTTGGGGTTTCGGCATATGCCCCTGTTCCCTGGAGAAAACTATGGACAGGGTTTTCACAGACATGCAGGCGGCCTGTTGGCTTGTTTTAATGTTGAGGCATTTCTGATTATTTTTGTTTGTTTGCTTTCTCACTGATTCTTTCTGGCATTGAGAACTGCGCCCTTTTGCTCTTACAGACAGCCAGGTTTATCAGGTGAGTCCTATGAATCCCAAGCAGGTTATTAAAGGGTTCAGATAGGTCTCTGAGACAAACAGGGAGGAATGCTTAGGTTCCATTTTGAAAACTAAGAACATGGGCAGTCAGAATGAGCCTTACGCTTTGGTGCTGTGCATGTCAACAGTCAAAGCGTGCCCATGCACACAGGTGCACACACGAGTGGTCTTTAGGGGCGAGGAGGGCATGCTGCCAACCAGTCGGTCGTTATGGCCGCAGTTTATGAATGCTTCAATAGGTGCACTAGGTCTAACACGTCTCCCGTGCTGCTGTCAGCGGCCTTGGAAATCACTGCGTTCTAATCAAGGTTCTTACTGTGGTTGTAGAAGTTAGAAAGAGGTGGCAGAATGCCTGCTATTTTTTTCTGCCTTCTTCTCTTTGGAGGAGTGAAACTTGATGACTCTTCTGTCTTATAAGCACTCATATACCAATTCTGATTTAAAAATTTCTCCTTTCTTCCTAATGATGGTTCTGGGACAAGCACATTTCTATCCTATAGGTCCTCCTGTAAAACACTCTTTGGAAAAATTTACAGGATGGTTGGAGATTGTTAGGTCCACGGTTCTTTTTGCCAGACTTCCAGAATATAACTCTTCTATTGCCAAAATGAAGTTAATTTCGAAGTGGGAACTATCTCAGCTTAAGTCTAAACTCTATAGAAATGTTTTTGATGATAGGCTACAGCATATCTGAAAATGAGAGCATTTAGGCATGACCCCTTGAAAGGTTTTAACCAACCATTTTCAGTAGGCTAAGCAACTTAGAGGTCTTGCTAAGTTTTCCACACATAATTTTTCTGAGAGAGTTGCTGCAAATGTGCCCTTACTACGTACTTTATTTGTAAGTGTGACCTTTTCTTCCAGATCAGTCTTTATGGTGTTTCTGTCTCTCATAGCCAGACTGGATTACGATATTCTAGCCTGAGTCCACATCTAAAAGCCATTCAGAAGGCTGTTAATAAAGAATGAGTCATCTTTCTTGCTTAATCATGTCTCTTATAGATCTGTGCTCTGTAGGTAATGTAGCTGATAATACTTTTATAGCCTTTTGAATCTCCTCATAAGGGAGCAGATCTGCTGAGATGCATTATAAAACTACTAAAACCACTGAGAAGAAAATAAAATGAGAAGCACCCTTGGCATGTATGTATTTACATTCTCATGTGCTATTCTGGGGAATAAATGAAGTGGGATAAAGCAGAAGCACAAATAAGTTGAAGTACACGTAGAATAGCTGCAAGAACACAGTGCATTTTAAATGTGAAAGGAAGGAGTGTGATGTGAGCAAGGAGTTCAGAGTCTTTTTTGTGCCTATTATGGTTAGTCCACAACTTGGGTTGCTTTCCATGAATAATTGAAAAATTGACCATATTTCACGCTTGTTTTGGCTTATCCAGAACTGATTGCTGCTTGCACTCAGCACTTTTATTTTGATGTTGTTCAAAGATGTACTTTGCCTGCACTCTATTTGTTATGGCCGGCAGACTGCAGTCCAGGTCCACCTTCTTCCTCCAGTTCTTTAGCTCTAATATATAACTGAAATGCTTGTTCCAAGGGCTCTCTTTGATCCATATTCCTATTTTACCTACTATATCTGTAATAGTTCTTATAAGGTAGAAAAGGAATTTTACTGTTTTTCCTATTAAGGCTATCTTTACAGTAAAGAATTGATTATTGTGAACATTGCTGAGGAAATCTGGTCACTTTTAACCTGTTTTAAGAGGCAGAGCGTGTCAATTGGTGTTGCCAATTTACTGTGTGTTTGAAATCATTCATTACTTCTTTGTACTTTGGATGGTGCAAGTGAGGTAAGCCTGCAAGGTAAGGGGTCAGGCTAGGATGTTTTCCATTGCAGTCTTGATGTGAAATAATTTGATTTGTGCTTTTCAGACGCTTCAGCCTTAGTCACAATAAATTGCATTATAGTTTGCTTCTCATTCAGCCAAGAGGTACTGGCTTCATAATGCAAAATTCAAGCTGTTTTGTAGATACTCTTTAGCATATACAGAGTAAATGTCTGATAAAGCAGTTAAATAATTAGTTGTACACGATAAGGCTTTAGATGGATTTTTTTGTTGTTAAATTTCAGTTCTGTTTTAAGAAGAGCCTTACGTTTTATGGGAAGATGCGGAACATAGAGAAAAGGAGCTATTCTCCTCTTCTGAAGGCTGGTTCTGCCGTCTGTACTAGGCAGAGAGGTGGAAGCCTCTGTGTTTCAATGCACATGCTGTTCTCGGGAAGGATGACTGACAAGTTATAAGAAATTGTTGCTTATAAGAGAATGATGTCATGGATTTCTGACTGCTGAGCCTGAGTGAAACTGTGATTGCTCTACTTAAATACTTCCTGCTGAAATAGCTTTATTTTACATAAATTATTAACTGTGTTCATTGCTTTTCTGAACTTTGGTAGCATCCTGGCTTTGTCAGTGCTTTGTCAGGTTGTGGTAGCAGCTTTGCTACCTGAACATCATTAGCTAGAGACAGTCCTATGAGTGCTTGGTAGAGAACATGTCCATGCGTGCATATACGTGCCCGATGGCAACATACATCAAGCTGACTGTGGGCAAGTGTGAAGGAGCTGACTCCCTCAATCAACTGAGACACGTAAAAGGTTTCTGGAAAGGGCTGGAGAAGGGGGGTAGGAGGGGTTCAGACCTCTATTGCCTTTGCTGTGTCTTGAAGCTAGGTGCCAAATCAGCGCCTGTACTCCAAGTCCACTTCAAAGGATAGGTGACCACTGTCGTCCTCTGCTGTTCTACGGTCAGAAAAGAAGAAAAACTGAAATCACAACCTGCAGGCAAAAGGGAAGAGAAGGTGAGTGTTCCCGTGTCTCACTCCTCCCTTCTCCCGCACCCGTGTGTCCAGAACTCGTGGCACCTTCCCCTCTAGGATGTCACCATCCTGGGCATGGCTCCGGACGGGTTGAGGTGGGGACAGGTGAAAGGGTGGCCCTGAACAGGCCGGCCGCGTCTCAGAGTATCTCAGAGCACTGGGGTGCTGGTGGTGACGCTGCTGCTCTTCCTCAGAGCCTTTGCAACACAGCGTGACCGCGTGCGGGTGGAGCACGCGGTCCAGCCTCAGCCCCATGTTGGGTCCCCCCAAGATGCCATCCCCTTCCTCTCCTCAGAATATGCAGGGCAGAAATAGGTAATAATAAATTAAAGGAGCTGGCTGGATTCTGCAAATGTTCTTGTGTGTGAGAAAAACATCCAGAGTTTCCAGGCACAAATACCTGTTTCATATTCCGAGTTTCTGCAAAATGCAGAAATCATCAGGGCTTGAAAACTATCTTAATGGCAAAGGTCTTCATGGATCTGAACAACTGAAGCAGAAAAACCCCTCAAAAGGCCCTTTTTTATTCTTGATACGTGCCTAGGAGCTTGGCTGATTACCAGTCTGTCTGTGCTATTTTTGATATAGACCTTAGGTTGAACCTTACATGAGGGCCCCCTGCCTATGGTATTTGCACTTTTTGCAGTATTTTTTATTTTTATTACAAATAAATATTAGTATAAAAAGCACTTACTTTCCCTTAACAACCACTAACACACCACAACACTGCCATTTGATTTTAATACGTGCAGGATATAAAATCTTTTCAAATAAACATGTGAGATCCATAGGAGTTTATCGTCCTGAACGTTGCTTACTCCATATGGTTTTAGGGCCAAAACTACAGAGCTGCAATTTTTAAGAATCTGGAATTAAAAGCTAGGCAGCTTAACATCTTTGCATTTGGGAAGAGATACTTAAGTAATTCCCTGATTTTATATTGGAAAGAAAAAAAAGTTTTCATTGGGAAATTTACCAATTTATGTTTATTAATCAGTTTATAAATTTAAATTTAACAACTATCATTCAGCATTACAGGATCCATCGTTTTTCCTTCATTCAAATCTCCTTTCTAAAAAGCTGGTTTACAAGGCCAGAATGAAAAGAGCTGCCAATGGTACTAATCCCTAGATAGTTGTAGGCAACTTCTAAACTGTGATTTAAAAATAGCCTTTTCATGTTTCTATAACAGATCTATGAGTGTGGCAAGTAGTTACTTCCAAATGAATCTTTTGTGAAGTTTATGCTGGGAACCTTCCTCACCTTGCCCCAGTGGAGAGAGGCAGAAGTTACTTTGTCAGGGTGTGTGTGTGTTAAGAGTTACAAATTCACAAAAGTAGAAAAAAATGTCTTTGTGAGGAGAAGGAGTTTCACAAAGGGGTTTTCTCCCACTCAGCAGTACATAAATATTGCCAGAGGTAGAGCCTGAGCTGTCTGCTCCATCCGAGCTCATTGGCATTTCCTAATACAAGTGCTACAAAGTACTAAATTTTAGCTTTCTCTCTAGCTAAAATTGCTCTGACCAATGAGAATGGAACACAAATCTTCCTCCTCCTGCCCATGGCCCTTGCCCACTCAGATCCGATGCTCAGGGAAGTTAATTTTTAGTTCTCTTAATAATTCACGGAGCAGATTTGTGGAAAGCCACTGTTGTCCATATTTCTGGGACTTGCCAGGAGGAATTCTGGGAAGGAATCTGGACCACAGGGCTGACCGAAGTGGTACAAGGGAAGCTGTCACTTTGTGACAGCCGGAAGAATTCCTGGGTGCAGAGTCAGTAGCTCACTTCAGTTGTCTCGGGGGTGTATTTCATACCTGGTTCAGATCATGACCAGTTCAGAAATAGACCTGATTTTTACTAGAGTCTCCTAGTTGGGGGAAAAGGGTTATCTGTAGGAATTAAACTTTTTTTTTTTTTTGTTACTATTATTAAGTAGTGGAAATGTAGCTCTTGGGCTTTTTTTTTGGTCCTAGAGAAAGTCATGGATCGAGTTCTCTTGGAACATAGCTCTGGTCCCTTGATGGTGATGGTGGTGATTGGGAATGGTCAGCATCAGTTTATCAAGAGGAAATTGTGCCTGCTCAACCCGAGTCTCCTCTATGGCAATGTGGTGGGGGTTGTGGACAAGGGGAGAGCAGCTGATGCTATTTACCTCAAATTTGGCAAGCTTTCAATGCTGTCACCCACAACCTTCTTGTATCCAGCTGAGGATGTTTGTAAGAGGTGAAAGCCAGCTGCGTCACTGCGCAGAGAGGACATAGGTAGCTGGTTGCACCTTGCCTGGAGTAAGAAGCAGAATGCTCCAGCGTCTGTGCTGGTTGTACATGTTACTCTTTAGGAATGAGCTGGGGAGATGGGGACACAGGAGCCTGTGCATGGCTGTCAGGTATGGATATAGCTACCAGGCCATCTCCGTTCTCTTGCCAGCACTGAATATGGAATGCTGGAGTGAAGTGGAAGAGCTCTCTTTGCCCCATTTGGAGAGGCTCCTACGAGAGGCTCCCTGACTCCCACCCCTGTCGCACTCACTGTTCCACAGGCACATCCTCACATCCTGTGCACCACGTGGAGATTTTTCTTCTTGTTGGTTTCATCTTTTTCTTTTTAGAAGTGACTTTGATCGTTACCATTTGATGTGACAAGTGCTCCTCCAGGGCCTTTTCCAGGAGGCCACAGTGTATTAATGCCAGCCCTAAGGAGGATGGAAATTCAGGTATTATGTTCTGGATAACTTTTTTCTTTTTTTACTGACTGGGGCTCTGTGTGGAGTAGGGGAGGAGGAGGCAGGAAGAGGGATGTGGTTCCTGCAGGAGAGGACCACCGAGGGCGAGGGAAGTCAGTCACAGGCCTGCGCGGAGGATGCTCCTTCACTCCCTCTCATTGCCGAGCAGTGTTCAGTGCGGGTGGCCGTGGCAGTGGACGAGGGCTGTCAGACCAGGCACGATGCAGCTCTTCTTCGTGAGGCAGGCTGGGAAGGCTGATCTCATGGGCAGTCATCCGGCCCCGAGCCGCCGTTCCCGCGCGGCCGACCCCGCTCTTCTCGCTGCCCGCGGGGCAGCCTGTGGTGCTGGCAAGCTCAGGATGCCACCGGCCGTGCTTGTGGCCTTGTGGTGAAGGCAAACCAGAGATTCCTGCAGCAGATCCATTTACCGGAGAAGGAGGAAAAGCAGCCGTTCCCTCAGAAGCTAACGGGATGATGGAGTTGCAGGTTACAGAGCTGTAGCCTTCTCCTGCTGCTGACATTTCTCAGAGCCTTATGCCTTAGTAGTGCGGAAGGGATATGACCGCACTCCTCGAATTGAAAGTGACCACAAAACACCCCGACTGCTTCTTGCCTGGGTAGAACTCAGTTCCCAATCCCCATGTCTGGGTGCACAGTGATGGGATGAGCACAAGTACCTACAAGCTGGATTGTGATGGAATCTGCACCTGGAAGTTTCCCCACTTCATCGTAAGTCATTTTTATCGTTTCTTTCCCTATGGCAGTGACAGTGGCCCTCTCTAGCCATCAGCGCTGAGCGTGCAAACTGATGGATGGTCTCTCACCTGCTGTGCTCAGGCTCTGCCTCAAACCCATGTGCTTTTTCCACTGGTCTCCAGCAGCAGCCAAAAGATAGGAAAGAAAGAATGAAAATCACATTTTCAATCCTTTTAACTCTACTGGGGAGAGTAGCTGTTGCCAAAAAAACAGAACACGATCCACGCCAGTCAGAATCAAAAACATCACTATCACTTCACAAACTCTGGAAAGGAATTAACCAGTAAGATTTATTTTCCTGACTTCAAGCAATGTCTGTGATTTATTACATTGGAAGTGGAACATAATCTGACTTGCCCCTGGAAAGCTCTCAGGCAAATATGTGTACAAGCCTTTCTTTCTTTTTTTAATAGTGTTAAAATGATCCAGGAAGAAATATGGAGGTATATACAAAGAATCTCTGTAGCAGCTCCCCCACTTCTGGCTTTCCAGGCTCAGAGTACCAGTGTTAAACCCTGGTGACTGTTTTTCCTGCCCTGTTCTGGAGACAGGTTTTGTGACACTTCATCTCCTGCAGCTACTCCCTGGCAGTGGCAGACCCCAGTACAACCAGCCTGCTGAGCTGGGAGTTTCCCAGATCAGACCCAGTGCCATCAGTTCAGAGCAGTAGATGCTGCCATATTTGAAGGATATTGCCAAAGGAAATGCAATACATGTTTTTCAGCCTGACAAGTATGAGACGTGTATCTAGAAGTACTGCTAATACCAAAATAAAAAGGTTTTATGTCATAAATGAGATGCTACTAATTGCTTCCCAATTGCTTGCACACAAATTCACAAGATCTTCTCCAGTTCACCTCATAGTGACCCATAGGCACCTTTTTTGACACATACTCTTTCTATTCCTATTTGCTGAGATATCAGATATCTTATTTGGACTCTAGTTTAACTCTGCAATTGGGAAATGCGCAGCAGCTTGGGTCCCATTTTAATAGTTCTGTAGATGGCAGCCCAGTGCATCTGAATTTACGTCTTTGTAGCATAAAGCCCACCAATAGTTACAGTCCCTCTAAAAAAAATTTAAACACAAAAGAGAGAGAAGTTCATACCCTTTATTCTATTGCTTTTGCAAATTTTAGTTTTTTGAATGATGAGTATTTTCTGTGTTTTGCTGTGGTATTTGCCTCACAAATGCATCATTATCTGCAAATACTTAATCAGAACATGAAAGGATCATTTTATCTCCTCTACTTCTTTTTGTGCTCCATTTCCCAAGGCTTTTATTGATTTTTAATGCAAATAACTTAAAAGGATTTAATTTTAGTTGTTGCAAAGCTATTACCTTTAGTTTGAAGGTTTTTAATTGTGATTTTCCTCAAATTTTATATTGGAGTTACTTCAAGGAGCTCATGATGTTTCTACATTTTAAATGAATTAAGTATGTGTGCTTGAATTAACTTTTCAACAACAAAAAAAAGTAAGGCTTTTATTAAGCATTTATTTCTTGAAATATTTTTAGGGTTTTATCAGACCTGTGAAAATTCCAAAATCATCACCTGCTTTTTGATGAAATTTGGGTTAACAGATGTGCTTCAAATGTACTGCCTTTTTATGATAGTCTTCCACAAGCTCTTATGAACAAATTTATTGGTTGTAATAGCAATTAACATCAAGTAATCTGAGGATAAGGACTGGGAACATATGTTTAAAGGTGTAGGGATGCTCTTTTTCTTAACAGTATCATTTTTAATAGGCTTTTGAGATAGCTAGTCATGTCCTGTGGCCGTATGGAGAAATATGCAGTGCCTGCACTGCAGGGTGGCGTTCGGTAACTCTTGGTGTACAAGGTGCACAAGGACATTTTAAAGTTGCATGGGAAGCCTTCAGCACTCCTATGTGAGAGCCACTTTTCTAATCAGCTGTATGTCCTCTTAACTATACATTCCCCTTCTCCTCCTCAGGTAGAGCGAATACTCTGAGATTACAGCACTGCTCTCTACATCTCTTACTTCTACAGTGCAAGAACCATGAGGTTTAAGCAGGCTGCCAGAGAACTGTAAAGGTCTTCACTTAAGTTTACATAGTCTGAACGTTCTCAAATACAGCTCTAATATGGTTTTTGGTATTTTTGGTTTTCCTTGATGATTTGCCTCAAAAATAAGAGGGCATCCCTTGTTCCTCTAAGGGATCTGCATCCTTTAGAGCTGCTCGTAGAGCTTGTTTCTTCTCATGCAGCCAGACCATCTCCTGACATCCCTTTGTAGCGTTGATGGGCCCTGTCTCATCTAGGCCATCCGGAACGTGATTACTGGAGGCATTGGGATGAATCCACATTGTATCCTCAGCTGATGCCACTCACGGCCCAGCACGTGAGTGCTGCTAGCTGAGAGCTGGCACATCTGAGGTTGCCTCGGGGGAATAGGCTTGCTTGGAGATCCACCCTCTGCCACTATCAGCATCTCTGCTGCATGTCTGGTCTTCTTGGCAGAAGCAACGGGACATGAAACTCCAATATGGAGCTGCAGATACCCTGGGCTGTGTCCAGAGCCAATTAAACCTGCTCTGTGAGGTTGGCAACCTCCAGACTTAAGAGCAAGCCAGCCAGAGTCCTTTTTATTGCAGCAAACCTGCCAGTTGCATCCCTTACCCATAATGTAATTGTGGATAGGCAGGAAAGTAGCTAGAATACTTGATATTCTTCCTCTGCAAAAATACTGTGGTTCTTTAATGACCACAAGTAACCAAGGAGTGTTTATTCTTTTTCTTTTAATTTAAACCCTTATTTCATTTTCCACGGGCCACTGAGAAAACAAAACTGTGCCCATTCTTGGCTGCAGTGTTCTCAGGGGCTGGGGTGCTGTGGGCTTCGGAGACAAGGGCATGACCTGCAAAAATCAGCTGAACAGTTCCAGGGCTCTTTGAATTTGCTCAAATTTTGCTCCTTCTTCAAAAGGGCATTAATAATGGATAGCAGAGGAATGCCTAAATGAATGTCAATTGTAGATATGGAAAAATATAGTTAAGTGAAATGGCAGAAAAATAATATGGGTGGGCAGCGATTTCATGTTTGTTCTGCTGTGTTTTGACCTCTCCCTTGGTTCCGTGGTGTCTGACAGCCGTGCGGGGCGCAAGGCCTGGGTGCTACCCCGCTCCTCCATCAGGCCTTCCCTGGGAAGATCCGTCCCAGCCGCGTGGCCACGGCTGCCTGTCTGTCCCGGCGGGCTCCCGGCGCAGGGGCTGCAGCAGCCCCTCTGCCGCAGAGCTGAGCGGGCAGAGCTGGAGGCCGCCTCCTGCCGCTCGCCCCCGGGGCAGCAGGTTGGGGAACAGGGTGTTGCAGTCAGGGCTCCTGGCTCTGTGCTCACTTTCCTCCCCTCTGGTGGACCCCAGCTCCAAAGAGTCGCCCTAAACGTCCTTCCTTACCAGTTTAACCTGAGCGCTTGCATCCTTGGTGAATCTACCATCCTTCCTAAAAGCCACTCTGTCCTCAAGAATGAGCTTTGTTTTTGCAGGAGCCTGTTGTCTTATTCTGCTAGTCATTTCCATTCTGTATTTAGAGGCACAGGCAAGACCTGTGGGCTCATCAGAGGATTTCAAAGGCAGGATCTTAAGGCAGATGCTTCTAACTGTTTCTGAAGAGCCAGCTGCTGTGCTATTACAAGCTCCTGTTTTTTTTTTTTCCGCTTAAATGCAATTTGTCTCCTTTGGAAATGACCCCTTGTTTTCCCCCAATAATCTCATCAACAAGAATCAAATGCATAACACATATTGGATTCATGGATTACTGAAGAGCAGGTCCACATCCCTTGAACAAGCACCCTCTACCTGCACTAAATACAATCAAGAAAAGCTGGAAATCCAACTCAGTCTTCTACTGGTTACTTCTGCCATGCGTAACTGTGCTGCTGAAAAAATTCAAGAGCTTAAATAGGTTTGCAGCTGACCTCTTGATCCCTGTCAGGCTTCTTATTTTCTCCCTTCTTCTTGACGATGAAAGTGAAATACAGAGGGTAGGACAATCTCCAAATGGGAAGAAGGAAAGTTCCAGGATGCTGAGCCCTGGAGCAGATCCACTCACTAGTGAGTATCTACAGACTTCCATGTTAGAGAAGTTAGCTCTTCTCTTTTGCTCTTGGCAACTCCTCATGTTGTTTGTTCTCCATGAGGAACAGTATTTAGTGAGTTTTCTAAAGTTTGGGGAGGAGTTCAGTCAGTTAAGTTCCTCTTGCTTCTTGTCTTGCATGTGATGATGGAGTTCTCAGGGACAGAGAGTAATAAAGTTTTTCACTCCTTTTTCTGGAGCATCAGTGACTCTAACACAGGTGTAAACAATTGATTTTCACATCTTTTACTTTTTCAGTCCCTCCACTGAAAATATTTGATGTTTTCTTAGTAGCTGAAGAGACGTAATTCTCAGGATATTCACTTAGTGGAATGTGAGTATACAGCAGGCATATGCTTGCTGTGTGCACATTCATCTGTTTGTCTGTAGCACTGGTAAACAGCGTTCTTGAACTCATCATTTCTAATTTATATTATGTAAATAAGGGTACACATGCAGTGTCATAGCAAGATAGTGCATGTGTTTTGGCATGAAGCCATCGACGACATCTAAGTAAAGCTGGTTGCTCACTTAGCAATTCCATTTGTTTTCCAGCAGATTTCGTACATCACATCCTCTGAATTTTCAGAAGTGCTCACGCTGGTGTGGACTCCTCTCCTGTGTTACTACCAGGCATGAATTTGAAAAACATATAGTCAAATTTGAAAAATTTGAATTTGAAAAACATATAGTCAAAATAGTCATAGATCAAAACCGAGCAGTCACCGGATGATGGTTCTTCATCTACCATCCATTCTACTTCAGGCTTTGGTGTACACAATTACAACATTTGTGCAGAAACACAATATCCTCTGTTAGCCTGCAATAAATTTGGGTTGATCTGGAAGCTGGTCAGTGTGCCTTGGTTTTGGGAACTCATAAGAAGGTGAGAACTGAATGGTCTTCGGTCTCAGAGGAATAAATACCTTGGTTTTAGTCAAGTAGCTTGAAATTGCTCCAGGTCCAAGCACTGCTGAGATAAGGTACAAAGAAAAATATTTCTTTACAATGTGTAAAATCTTTGAAGTAGTTATGAAGAAATATCACTTGTCACTTTAGATGGTGCATGGGTTGGTTTTGTTTCAAAAATGTGTAAGAACAGAGTCCCTCAGGTTTATACCACTTACAGGAGGAGAGACAGTACCAGGCCAGAACTGAGGCCTGCTAGTCCAACGCTGAAAGCCCAGGCTGGGTTTTTACTGGGTCAGTAGTGCAATCAACTGATTTGGAGGATTCCCCAGAGTGAAATCAGTTTTAGAGACTCTCTTCCTCTCTCTTCCTCCTTTAAATGAAGTCCTGGACATTGTGTGTCATTTGTTGTTTCTTTCAAGGTTCACTTCCTCTTCTAGCAAATCTTTTGCCAGCATTTAGCTGAGACAAATGAGCAGTAACGTGGGTCCAGAACACTCTGGCGTGGACAGCTGATTAATAAATTTTACTCACAGCTATGTCGTCATTTTGTAGACAACTGTTCTCCTCAAGTGGAGGATTTCTTTTTTCCTTTTTTTTTAAAGCATCTTTAATAAAGATTTATGAAGAAAGGCAATTCTTAAATTTTACGCAAACACTTTTTGATGAGCTCAAAATGTATCATAAAACCTTTTCTTGTGCAAATAAATATACTTCTCTGTGTTTAGCAAGGAGATTACGCTCAGTGATTTTTCTCTTCAAGTTAGTACTCAGATAATTTATTTTATACAAGCTGCCTGGGTTTGATAGATTGCAGCTGTATCACAATTTCTAGAAGGAATAATAGAGGATCACTCCCAAATGGGGCGTTTGCTTTGGGAATAGGTTTTGGGAGGTCACTGTGAAGAGGGATTTCATACATAGTATGAGTAACTGTTTTCACTGAAACTCTGACAAATATTTGGACTTGATCTGTGATGAAGTAAAATCATTTATGCAAGAAGAACATATATATGTACAGTTAGAAAAAAATCCCCACAGCTTTATTGTTGGTCATATGTTAGGTGAGAAAAAGCATGGAGACTACACAAGCTGGTAGCTAGTTTAAGAGCAATGCTTTCAGAGCAGTAAATCTGAATGCTGCTTTCGTGAATGTGCTTATTATATAATCATTCTGCCATATGTCATGTAAGTATTGAGAAAAATGGGGTCCAGTATGCACTATATTTCTGCACAGGGAGATGATTACGTTGAGGTAGAAATAAAAATCTTGAATTAATTTCTTGCTTGTTTACAAAATGTTACACTACATTAGAATTCAACTTACATTGTCTGCTTTTCTGAGGGGCACTAGTTTAATCATTAAATACACAGAAGAACAGCAACCAACTATTAGAATTTGCCTGAGGAAGGAATCTACAAAGAAAAGTGTTTAGAGCCAAAAACTGTATCTCTGTTGACATAATGGGAATTGCAGTCTAGGCTAGAAAATGCCGCTGATCACAAGGTCACGTAATAGAGATTACTTATCTAAAATGTAGTTCTTAAATCTCCTTAACTCCCAAGCCAGCTTTAGAACTGCAAATGACATTATTTTTGCTTTAAAATCCGATGAAAAAGATTTTCTGCAAGCCTGCAGATAAAAATTTTGGGTGGGGAAGAAAAGATCAGCTGCAGCTTAGTACAGTTTAACAAACCCAACAAGTCTTGGTTAGATAGAGTGTCTTTTTTGGATAGACATGTGTATGTGCAGAGCTATATTCCATAGGAATGGTAGGAAACAGGATACTGGGGAAAGATGGGAAATTGCTTAATTAATTACCTAACTAATTAATTGGCAAAATTGGTTCCCTGATCCTGTTTCTGTTTTTTTTTCAGTCTGTCAAAGCGTAGCTGATAAAACAAACCTCTTTCCCTCCTTCCCCATATCCCAAACTTGTCAGCATCCCTGCCTCATACTCTCTAGAAGTGCACTATTTTATGACAATTTATAGCAAGTGCAGTACCCTAAAACACGCCTGCTCTTCATCAACGTCTTTCTGTGCCTGTTGTTTCACAGAACTGTGTGTATTATATATTGTTAGCATCTATTGATTTGTACTCATTTTGTATGAACTCCTTTCTCTCTTATTTCTTTTAATATTGATTATCAGTCATGTAATTTTTCCGGTGATTATTTATAGATGATTTTGCATCTTATGCTCTTTTTGTTATAGAATATTTTTGCATTTTCCCCTCTGCTCTGAATGAATCCACAAAGCAAACAGGGAGTTGCCCTATCTCCTGGCCACACATTTAGGGAATGCAGCTGCCCATGAGCATCATGGAAAGCTGTTCTGGAGGAGCACTAGCTGGGAAAACATCTAAGTGTAGTCTGGTAACGCAGCGCTTGGCAATAATTAAATCAGGCACCTTGTCCAGCCACTAAAGGTGAGTACATATGCATATTTTTATATATATATATATATATATTTACAGTCTGAATCAGAGAGAGATGGCAGTGTGACCGAGTTCACATGCCTTGTCAGCAGCCACTGGTTTTGGAGATTCAGGCGGTGAGCAAATGTTAATCTCTAATTCTGGGCAGCTGTTTTGCAGAGGCTTCAGCTACATAGCATGTGGCTTCAAATGAACTTACGCTTGATCATGGATCATATGTATCTAAAAAAATACTGGCAGGTTATGAATTAGAGGGGATTTGGAGAAAATGTTTTTAAAACGAGGCATTTACTCGAAGCACAGCTGTGCAGGTGCCAAGGAGCCTGTTGAATGGCCGAGGAGCTTTGCTGCTGCGTGTTTGCTTGCACAGGACAGCATCGGGGTGATGCCAGTCTTGTGTCTGAGGTGGTGTTGGCTCAGCTCTTACAGGAGGATTTCCCTGCTGGTTGTATCTTGTGCTGGGTTCATCTTTCTGGAGTCCTTCCCAAGATGCGGAGCGGGATTAACATCTTTCTTTGGCGTTTTCTGGTTTGTGCAATGTTGACAGGAAACATTTTTATTGTAAATATGTTTTAAAAGCAAAGCAAATCATTCTCTTTATTTACGTATTTTCACATTCTCTAGGCCTTACATATGTTTTCTGGAATGATGATGTTACTTTAGGCAGGAAATAGTTCACATACAATTCTATCTCTTGCAGCATGGGCACTTCATGATGTGTCACACCAGTGAGTGGCAGATCTGCTTGTTGATACAGCAGTGACTATGAATTAAACTCAACTTTAATTGCATTTCTCTGGGTTTTGTGCAGCAGACGTGCTCCAAGCTCCTGAGGCTCAAGTATAGAGCGCAAAGGCAACAAAGTGGAGAGTTGCAATGTTTAAGTCTTTCTTCTGAAAGCATTAACTTAAACCAAATCTTTCATGTTCTAAATTATGTATAGAATAAATGCAAAGTTGAAAAATAAAGAATTTGTGAGCTTATGGTATTTTTAAATAATATCAGGCCAGCTCCGCTCTGCTTGTTGCTACCCCCTTAAATGCAAGGAATGTTATTAGCTCAGACTGTCCTTCAAACAACAGAAATCAAGTGCACAAAAATGCCTAGGATTTTGCCAATAACCTTGACAGCATATTTTGCTACAGTACAGAATATTATCTGCTGCAACCCTAACGAGAAAGGCAGATGTTGGATGTTCTTTATTACCGTTTGGGCTTCATGCATGTGCGGAGAATCTCAATTTCAATTTGGAAGCGAGATTGAGGCATATGTTCTTGGGGTTTTCATGCGACGAGCTGCATCTGATAACTCGTAGTGTTGAACTGCCTAATATCATTATAACCTAGACCAAAAGTGCTGCTTGCAAACGTGCCCCGTCCCGAGGGCTGTGCTCAGGAAGGTGTATTCCAGCTTGCCTCTTGTAGCGGGCGATGATGCCAGAGTCATTCTTGCTGCTTGTTATTCCACACGTGCCGGGAGGCACCGACCTGTTCACCAGGCATCCCGAGGAGCGTCCTGCAAGCAGCAGCGGGCGGGAGGGCGGCCGTGGGGCGGAAACGGGGAGCTGGAAGCGTCCCGCGTGGCAATGCGACACAGCAAGGCCATCCCATGTGTTGTGAGGGCTGGGGGAGATGCTGCCTGCTTCATAGAGGTTTAATGGGGATGGGAGGTGTTTTGGAAGTGCCCGCATCTCAAGCGGGATTGCTCACGTTTACTCCCACAAGGAACCGGATGGAGCTCTGCATTTAAACCTTGGTGCTCCCACCGACGTCCTGGGTGGTTTTTGGATGAGTGTTTAAATCTGTTTCTGGACATGCTTTTCCCCGTAAAACAGGGAGGGAAAACAGCACCCTTGTGTGTGCTGGAGCAATTCAGGCTCCGCTCCCATGCCTACTTGCAGTCGTCACACATGCAGCGAGTTTTAATAAATGCACCAGCGATTCTAAGAATAGTCTACATAGAATAGAAAATGGGTCTCTACTTGCAGTCCTCTGCATTAGATGGGTTTCTGAGGGCTGTTCCAAATGGATAGCAGCGAAGGCAGAAAAATTGCATCGATAAAATGCTATCATGAATACAAAGCCAAGCATTCAGAGCTCGAGCTGAGCAGTTCATGTGATTTTTATTTTGTGCCTGTGCATCTGCACTTTGGTACAGTCCATGATCACGTACTATTTTTAGAAGAGTTATTTAGAGTTAAAAATGTGCTGTAAGTCTTCCCAGGGAAAAAAACACGTTAGATTACTCGCTGGCAAGTATAAAGGAATAAGAAAAAGTGTTTACATCTATCTGGTGTAAAGAAATACAATTCCTTTTATGTTGGCTGGTTTTTAGAATGAAATTCATACCACAGGAATATACAATCACTTTTATTTGAATAGCACAAAGTCGGATCAGACTCCAGCGCTCATTTTGACATTTTACTTCCCTGTGTGTTATTACGGTACACTGACTCTTTCAATTCCAGAGGAAGTTCTCAGCTTTATTGTAGTTCAGAATTTTGCCTTTCGGGGTTGGTTTTTTGTGTGGAATTAAGGGCAGACTCTGTATGCTCCCACATGAGTAATACACTCAGTCAAGCACAACTTGCCTTTCTTCATGAGAACGTTCCCTTTTTGTTGCGCTGCTCCTGTGAGTACCCACCCGGCTCTTCCAAAGACTGTGGATGACCATGGATACCGTCTAGTGAGGATGATCCCCAAGCACTACTGACCTTCAAACCAAAAAGGCAGATTTTGCTCATAGTTCGTTAATCTCAAACGTTGTCTTGAAAGACCGACGACCTTTCAGGAGCTGCTGCTCGTACATAGTTTCATAATGGACAATCTCCCCATAAAGAAGGAAAAAAAACCCCAAAAAAACCTTTAAAACAGTATAAACTGAGTAGGTACATGGAGATCAAAGACAGAATGATCATTATAGTCATTAAAAGTAATGCTTGGAAATTAGTAAGATCCCAGGAGTAGTGGATTTTTTTCAGAACAGATGGCCAAGTAGAAATCTTTCTTAACATGTGTGAGAGAGGTAATTATGACTACACAACTTAATCTTCTTACATAAAATAAACATGAGTAAAGTAGGCTGGGGAAAAGCATTGACTGATATCCGGATCCCCACAGAAAGGAACTCAAAGAGATGGAAACCCATCCTTCTAGCGTGAGTTTTGTCTATTTCAATCAGTGGGAGCCAAGATCTCCAGTGAATCAGGTAAATATTGTTCGGCGTGCAAAGTGAATGGTGTTCAGGGTCTCCTTTCTAATGCAAGTGGGAAACCTGTAAACACATAAGCAGGGAACCTTAAGTCGTCGTTTGACAAGTAAAAGGAAGGCAGAATCAAGCACTTTGAAAGCAGCAGTAGCAAAACCCATCAAGAATGCCCAGGCACCGAGCGGCTTCTTTTTACTGGTTGACGGAGACTCCTGCAACAGTCATGAGGCTGGCCAAAAAGATAACACTGGACTTGAAAAGTTGCTTTGTCCATTGGTAAAGGGGGAAAGAGCACATTGATGGCAAGAAAATGGTAAGACCCTCTAGCCACTCTCCTGCTTTACAGTGGGATTGGATGGGAGACTGCCACTTCCATGGGTGAAACCAGGTGAACTCTCTCACATCCCACTGAAACCAGGGGATCTCTGGATGTTTTGTATGGATGCTAAGTACCAATAAAATCACTGGAAAAAGACTTTGGGTTTACAAAGTACTTTCCAAGTGTAAAATACTGCATTCTACAAAGTCTGATTAACTGATGTCATTAGTGCTTAGAGATGGTACTGCGTGAGATTTATTTTAAGTGGGAAGAAAAAACTTCCACAGAGGCTGAAACTATTTATGGAGAGGTTAGATTTTGGTCAAAAATGTACAGTTGATAAAGATGACTTCTTTTTAATTTGTTCATTTTGAATCTTCAGACAGTAGTATTTCACTTCAGAAATGCCAGAACAGTTAACACTAGTTCACTTTCCACAAAGCTTTTAAAGCTTGCTTTGGAAGTACAGCTCTGCTAACCAAATTAATTGAGAGAATTAATGAGCCCCAGGTTGTGCCAGCAGTACAACTCCCTTAATTTGGGGGGACTCAATTTGCAGAAAAATAAATGCAGAAACAGGTCCCTTTCAAAGAGACCTCAGCTGCATTCAGTCTGACAGATGCCTTTTAATTTGCTGCTTCCGCTGCTGCATGAGAACAGGTTCTGGGTCTCGCTTTGCCCTTTATCGCAGGGTCCCGAATCAGCCCGAGCTTTGATGTGGATGTTCCTAGACCTTCTACAGGGCAGTGCCTAATGGCTGGAGGAAAGAAGAGATTTAATAGAGTGTAAATTAGAAATGCAGCTTTTCAAATAGAGCTCAAAGTGAGCTTGTCAGAGAGAAACAAAATTTAAAAATGTATAAATATTTCTCCAATTGGTCAATCTGTCCTTGCCTTCTTCCAGGAAGAGGAGTCTTCTCCCAAGCTTATTTTGGTTATCCTGGTGCCTGTTCGACACCCGTCAAAGGCTGCCCAGTCCCCTGGGGGACAGGGAGTTATTTCCCTCTTCCCTGAAGCGTGCCTGGCTGTGCGACACATCCCTTATTCTCGCAGCCCCAGCCACGGCTGTGGTTCCTGTTCCTGCTCTACCCAGTGTCTCTGTGACCCTCTGCCCCAGGGACAGGAGGTATCCCCCCTTCCAGGGGGCTTTCTCCTGCTTTCTCCAGGAGGAGAGGACTGGGACATAACCAGTGGGCAGGTTTTCAACAGATCACAGCCGAACTGTTTCCACAGAAGCCTGATTTCCCTGTGTCATGTCAGCTTGGGCCTCCTGCTCAGCTTTGGGGGAAACGCAGTGGGCAGCCGCAAGAGAAGGGGTTTCTGGAGGATTTGCTCCCCTGTCTTATAGCAGAGCGGGGAGGGTTGCTGGAGAGAAGGTGCAATTCCTGCAAGTGCAGAGCACTTCAGGAGTGATGCCTGGGGAGGCTCTTTTCATTTATCTGGGAGAGGCCTCGATTCCTTTGAAACTCGTGAATGAGGACGTGCAGTGAGTGCTTTGAAACCACCTCTTGCTGTCAGGGTATGCAGGGAAAATGTGTCACTGCTTAAAGGATTAAAAAGTCATATAGTCCTCAGTGACTGTTCGGGTTTCCAGATGCTAATTAGGAAGTGATATTTATATCTTAGGGAACGTCTTTCACACAACCTGAGGTATTATTGGAACGACATGGATGGCATGGTTAGGCATATACATTTACATGCATACAGGTAAATGCTCACTGATTATAATTACTGATAAATGGGATTATTACACATCTCTTTTTACCAAAATAGACCAATGAATTTATGTAAATTGTCTGGCTTCTTTGGAGCGTGGAAAAAAAGTTTAATCCCAGAGGGACGTGCAAAGTGCTTCCCAGGTTGACAAAAGCCGTAGAGGGAAGGGCACACTTTGCACAAGTGAAGAGGCCTCTGCAGCCGAGTGGGGCCAGCTCGAGGCCCAGCCATGGGCCAGCAGCCCAAGGGGTTGTTGAGAGTGTGGCACAGTGGGGCAAGGTGAGAGGGGAAGGGATGGGGGCCCCTGGTCAGAAATGGCAGAGTGTTTGCAGCATTTCAGCTGCCGACATTTTGGAGAGTCGGTTAACAAGAATGTCTGTCAGTATTTATATTTTATGGAGCTTTCATTTATTTGTAGGTTTTGGAATTGATGTCAGTGAAAAAAATTAAAATACCTGAGAGTGCTGACACTAGCGAAGAGGGGCAAGTGAATTATTATGTATTTCAAAGTGCATTTTCTAATAAATGCTACTTTATAAGCAATATATAAGCTCATGCAAGATACTGCAGTTAACTAGCAAACAGTTACAGAATGATTTACCTCCTGTGGGAAAGCTGACAAGAGATTTGCTACGCAACTTATATAACTAGATTTAAAATTTGAAGCAAGGTGTTTGGGGATCAGTATTAGTAAAACTTAAGTATGTTTAAGTCACAGTTTTCTATTACTCCCTGAAAACATGTTAAAAGTTAAGAAGATGTTAAATACTTTTCTGAGTAGGAAATAACTTATGACATACGTAAGTCTTGTGTTTAGGTAATAGGAACATTTGCAGCTTTCACCGTTTTTAAATGGAGTGTTTCTCTGTATTTTTTTGGCAACACATTATTTTTTTGCTATTCTTGAGGAAGATAATTTCTATTATCTAGAAAAAAGATTGCAAAATCCTCCTACCATTTACGCATTTCAAACGTGCCTGATGCAAATGATGCTTTTACCAGGATGCAGGAGAATGCAGGTGGACGGGAGCAGAAAAGGAAAATGCAGAGCCTGGAGGGCAGGATAAGACAGCAAGGGGCTGGATGTTCGGTGGATGTGAAAGGTACAAAAATGCCTCTCACCTAATCCAGTGCTCTCTGCACTCCACATGGTGTTTAAGGATGAATCCTGAAAGGGTTTTACATGAGGTAGTAGTAGTCACACAACCACTACCTCTTCTGAGGCTTAGGATTTGGGGAACATGAGACTGCAAAGGAGAAGAGTGCAAAGTTGCTCGTATCCAACCTTGGAGACCCTTTGGACATATTCTCCATCAGCCAGTGCTGTAGGTTCCCCTCCGCTGCCTCTTCCACATGGATTTAGGAAATGCATGGTTTAGAGCTCCTCGGTTAGAGGGAAAGACTCATCTAAGCACTAATTCATTTATGGATCCACCCACCACCACAATGCTGTGGAGGTTTTAGGACCGCTCAGGAGGCAACGCTGAAGGATTCCGATGGACCTCAGTGCTTGTGGAGACCAGAAACGGAGCTCAGCATTAGAGTTTGCTCTCCGAGGGAGCAGAGTAGCGAGATTTCCCCAGGCAGTGTGTGCTGGGAAGACTCCTTCACCTCCATGCTCAGTGTTCGGAGGGCTGTACAGAGCAAGCCTGTAGCTGCGGAGGTGCCTGCATCTCTTCTGCCCCTTCTTCTCTAGGCTTTTGATACTAACATGATGCTCTTAGGAGAGATTCGTTTGATAACAGCAGTCCCTTATTTTCGGCTTCAGAATGAAACTTGAGCCTGTAATTGTTTAAAACAGAGTACTGCAGAGCAGCCACGTATCTTACAAAGAATTATTTTATTTTCATTGAGGAGAATGTACAGTAATATTAAATTACAATAAGTAAATAAAAGGTTTGCACAGATGATGGTTCTCCTTTGATAAACCAAGGACAACCTTTGTCTCACTGTTTTACAGCCTTTGCCAAGTTTATTTGTCTAGTCTAGTGTAACACAGCCCAAGATCTCCATAGGGGTTTATTCAGCTAGTGACCCTGTGTAACATACACTTAGATCTCCATAGGGGTTTATTCAGCTAGTGACCCTGTGTAACATACACTTAGATCTCCATAGGGGTTTATGCAGCTAGTGACCGTTAATTGAAAAACTCATTTCAGATAATCCCTATGAGTGAAATTAGTCTCTTGCTTATGATGAGGCCATACATGGCAAATTTTCATTAAGAACATGTATTTTAGATTTGTTTTGAGATTTCTTTTTGTATGTTTTTCTTCTCCATTAGATGTTATGCCATTACATTCTTCATACATATTTGAGGATATTATTATTGCTTCACCACAATATAAGTGATTTTTTGTGGTCTTATTTCATGACAATTTTTGCAAGGACTCTGTAACCATCTTCACTAAATTTCTCTCCCAGCAAAGACTGTTATTGAAACTGGTTGGCATGTTTCTTAATACATTTTAATCACAACATAAATTGCATTTGCTATGGTCTTTTGCTAATGAATAGAATTAAATCTAGAGAGGCATCTTGGATACCTCCAGCACGGGGAGGGAGTAACGTGGCTAGGAGGCTCATGGCTACAATTACAGCATCGCTACAATATTCTCCAATCTGTACAGGAGCGGGTGTCTTGGAGCAATTCACAGACACCTAATTAATTAAAAAGGATGAACAGCAGAGCTTTCTCCTCCTCCTCCTTGTTTTTGAATGTTTTAAATGCTGCATTCTTCTTCCAGGACCGTACGTATAGGTTAGGGCTTTAGGGTGGTTTCAGACCTTGGCCCTTTGGTACATCGTAGGTGAGAGACCCACAAAATTGGCTTTTCTGGGAGGAGATGTTATTTACAAGCTGGTAACAGTCTAGCTGACAAACAGCTTTAAAAGACAAGTCACATGCTGTCACATGCACATATGCTGTCTCATTAAAAGAGCATTATCGAAATAGTGTTATCAAATAATCAGAAGTTAGTCAGGATAACAGTAAAAGCTGCCCAGATTCATTCCCTAGGCTTTTCGTGCATTGGGCTGTGCTCTCTGAGAAGCTGATTACATTTGGTTTTCTGCAGAGTCCTGTAGCACTCAAAGCCCATAATGAAATTCTTCTTCTTTGTGATATACTCCCTGGCATTTATCAGTACAGCATCTGAATACTGGCCCTTGCAACCTACCTTAATAATATTCCAGAGAGGAAATGTGTGCATGGGGGTCGGTTGCTCCTAATGTTTTATAGATTAGTACTCGAGGGACTGTAGGGTTGAAATGTTCACAGATTTTGGAAGCCCAAAGGGAGCCGCTTTGCTCCTGACTTTTCCTCATACTGAGAGCTGTCCCGGACTTCTTACATTCAGAGCACGGGCTTAACTGACTGACCCTGCAGCAGAGACAGCTCAGCGCTTGCACTGGCTGGATCTGTGGGTTTCATGTGGGTATCCAGAAAACAAGGGTTGGGCGGTGGGGAACTTCTGCCTGCAAAGAATTTGGTTTGTCTTACACAATTAGCAGCCCTCAGGAACTCTGGCAGAAAGAAAACTAAACACCAGCCCTCCAGGCAATATTCAGCTGCTGTAATGAGGAGACTGCTTTCTCTTGATGCAACTCCTTGCTTGATTCATTACCCAGCCTCCAAGTTAGTCATCAGCTGAAACCAGAGAAAGTAGAAATCAGCTTAGCTCAGAGCATATTTATGCTCTGCATTTCTCATTTGACCATACAAGCAGCAATTTCAATTATATCTTGGTGCTTACTTTCTTTTCTGGAATTCCCACCTACGTTCCATATGGTGCAGTGACCATTAATTTATGTGTAGAAGCTTATAAAGATAATAACGTGCCCTCTTTTCTATTGTTCTCCACCGTGGACCTGAGCACATGCTCTTCAGTGGCTGCTATGGTGTTTGCTCCCATGCCAGTGTGGTGAGGAGGCAGGTCCGTGCCGCTGCCTGCACGGAGGCATCTTGGTGCCAGGGGATTTTGCCCTTAGCTTCCAGCATCCACATGCGTCTGTGTGGTCGCAGGGTGTCGGGATGCTATGCTGTGGTTTTGTACACTGGCAGGGTGATTTACAGGTGCAAATATATAGAAAGTGCCATTTTATTATGCTTTTGGAGGGAAGGGACTGAAGTAAGAGTTGGAAACATGGTCTCTCTAGAAATAATTTCTCTGTATATAGATTGCCATAGGAATCAGTTTTGCTTACTTGTAGCGTATCATGACCCCCTACATAGGAAATTTTGGTCTTCATTCAAAAGAAAATTTATTTATTATTTTTTATTATTTATCCCTTTGTCGGGGGGATACATGTTCTATATCCCTAGATTTACTTTCCATAATTAAAAGTCTTTTTAAAAAAAGTCAGAGCAGCAGTAACTAGCATTTCTACATGAATGAATGAGGTGCTTTGCCCCCCAAGCTGCTGGTTTTGGGAAGACATGTCCTTGGCTCTCACTGCTGAAGACTGTTGCCTTCCTGGCGTCGCCAGCACCGAGAGGACGATTTGAGTCCCTGGTCCATAAACATCATTAGGGGGTTGGTTGCTCTGCTCCGGTATCAGCAGTCTCAGTAGAGTGTGGCCTGCTGCAGGCAGGCAGTGCTTGTGCCTCCTCAAACCGTAATGCCTTTTTGCTGGTAGCTGCTCCCAGCAATTACCATTTTCGACATCAATTTGCTGGGTGTCTAGGGCTTTGAAATATTAGCCCTTCTTTATGTTTGTCACCATTAAAACCATTTTAAAGAAGCAGAGCGTGCCAGCCTCGAGCTCGCAGGCCACTGTTGGCAAAGCCACCGTGGCTCTGCAGTGAGAGTGTGCCGGCAGCACAAGTGCGAGGCAAAGGTTCCTGATGGTCCCCTGGTGAGGCTGCACCTACCGACGCTGGGAGCAGGGCTGCACAGTCATGGAATATCTCCAATTGCCATTGAAATTATGGCATTTGGTTATGATTTTGACTTCAGAAATTACAGGGAGAATTCACTGAAAGCATCTGATTTCCCCTCAAAAGCTACTAGAAAAACATCTAGGTAGAATCACTGTGTTTGTATGTTCGTCAATTTTAGTACTGATATAACTTAAAAAATTGCACAATACTGGTGACAGAGCAAAAGTATTAGCTTGCAAAAAAATGCAAGCTTATATGCAAGAAAATATAAGTTCATCTCTTACTGTTAGCTACCCTAAGCTCCTGTCACTATAAATATTACAAATAAGTTTCTTTGCAACTGAGACAATAGCTATTTTCTTTCTATTGTGTGGCTTAATGTGTTCTTTAAAATTTTCTTTTTAATTCAAGTGATGGGAACGGGTATTTACAGACCTAATTCAATTAAATAATAAGTCTCTCTTAGTGGATTACAGACATGAGGAAATTTGAGGATTTCAAGGGAAAAGAAAATGAAATATTAGTGTCATGAGTAATGCATAAAGCCAAGACAAATTTCTTATAAATTTTCTTTAGTTACAGGAGCCATAGGTAATTTCTCTGCAAGCAGCAACAAATCATACTCTCTTCTTCAGAGGATTAATTTGCAAGTAGCAATAGTGCATTTCTCCGAGCTAATGGACAACCAGAGATTCTTCCCTTGCAGCATGTAAGACTGCAGGTGTGTCACGTTTGCTCTGTTTTGCTCTTGCAATGGAAATTTATCGCTAATTTAAAGCAGGTAAGAGCTAAAACATACAGTTTTATTGCTGCATCAGGTCCAGCAGTGCCTTCTGGTGCCTTCAGGTTTGTTCTTCCTTCAGTTCCCTCAGGCTTGTTGCGTTTTGTTGGGATGTGGAGGGGCACCGTGGGCGCCTGGAAGCTCAGTGCGAGGTGGGCTTCCCGTGGGCAGTGGCTGCGCAGGGTCACTGTGGGGTGGGAACATCCTGGGGCCTTCACTCACTCCACCTCTCTTTCCACCAGTGGTAGCCAAAGCTCCCATGTAGGTGCCAAACTTGCGCGTAAATGGGATTAAATGATTAAATGGCATCATCGTTCGTGCTGGGCTCTGTGTGTGGGTAATTTCTGCTTTTTATGCCCAGCCTGAAGAAACCCTGAGCAGAGGTAACACGATTCACTTTATCTCTCCAGAGCAGCCCATTTCCTGGGATGACTTCAAGGCAAACAGAGCAGCTCCCGGGTTCTGTCGTGCAGCTTTCTTGTGATGCTGAGGCTTCTACTTTTGCCCAGTCTGTTCTGGTTTAGGTGATGGGGCAGATGATACCTGCTGGGATGGTTTACACGCTGTACTTGCCTTTCTTCCTGCATTTAGAATCACAGTGAATGCCATTAAAAAGCTGTTAATAAATTCAGTTCGAACGACACTGTTGGCTCATGAAGATAGTGGCTAAGGAATTTGACTTTCTCAGTAAACTTTTGCTGGAAAAATACTTGGTCCAGGCCGATTTTCTCAGGAGTGCTGTTCTCTTCCTAAAAAAATCTTCCTGTGTCTTTGTCATCTGGATCACAGTGGATTGCAAGGCAGCTTTTATACTGCTCTACCCCATTGCATGCAAAGCTTGTTAACGGGATGGCTGCTCATTTTTAAGAAAATAAGTGATGACTGCGCTAAAATATAGGAGCAGCCATGTTTGTAAGAAAACTGGTTCTGCCTTTTTTTTGTCTATTATTGGTTAAAAATCTTGCTTAAAAATTAGGATTTTTTTAATATATATTCGTATTCAAATGGCTAAATAGGTAAATAGGTAAAGCAATCTATATAGGGTTTAGTCTGACACCACACCGAGTTTTTAGGTAGCTTATTAATTTGTTTAAAATGTTTCCTAAAGAGCATTTCTTGTGACAACAAAAATCCCAGCGCAGCTGGAGTCCATTCTGGGAAGACCTTCCTTGAACCTGCTGGGAGGGACCGGTCAAGGCTTGCGGCCCGTGGAGCTGGAGGGAGTTTGCCGGGGCCTCCTCCTCTGCTCTCGGTGCTGCGCGAGCAGTCCCTGCAGGTAACACTGCCACCTTGGGCCCTGACACGGTAAAAACGCGGGGAGAAGCTCTGCCCGCACAGGGGTTTCACCTCTCGCACAGCCCCTGCAGAGCAGGCACAGGATCACACCGAACCACAGGGTGGGTGAGGCTGGAAGGGACCTCTGGAGAGCATCCCGTCCAAGCCAGTCCCAAGGGCGTTTGTGTTTCCAGCATCTCTATAGCTTAAGTGATTCCCTTTCCATTTTCCCCCCAGACCTCCTCTAACCTCATGTTTTACTGGATAAGAACGAATTTTTTTTCCTTCATTTCATAGCAGAGAGGTAGCTCGTTCGCCTCCAGTGTGAGGTAGCTGATGCAGCTCACAGCAAAAGGTCCGTGTTTGTGAAGAGATCTGTAAGTGAGAGCAGAAACTGCTGCTTCCTGGAAGTCCCAACACCAGGGAAAACAGTTCCTCCTCTTGAGATGAGTGGTCCGCATTTACCCCTTTTTATATTATTTTCTGTTAATTCACGTGGCTTTGGATGATATAGTTCTATCCGCATCCCCTAGACTATAAATAAAGGAAAACAAGTTAACACAGCAAAATTCCAAGAGTGTATCTTTTCCGATAGTCTCTGAATCATGTGTCCTGAAGATACTCCTATAACTAAGGGTACATTACTGTACCTCTAATTATTGAAAAGATGGGAAATAATAAGGATAAGCTCCTTTCTTTCGCATTATTTAGAAAAAAAAAAGCTTATTTCTTGACACCCCTGGCTTGCCGTGTTTGAATTGTGGTTTGTAGCTGTGAATGCTCAAGGACAAAAGAGGAGCCGTCCCTGTAGGGATAAGCAGTTATGGGTGGGGGAGAGGGGCTCCAACCTGATTAGTTGGGGAAAAATAGAAGAGAAAATTGTAAAGGTCAGATATCCAATAAAAGGCGATTAATTGCCTTCAAGGGCAGACCTCCCTGCACACCTTTCTTCTCTGCATAATAAAGTATTCCCTTCAATGGAGGAAAAAAAAAAGGCATAAATTAACTGCTTTCATAAAATATGTATGGTTTTCATGCACTGTATATGAATGATCTCTGGAAATAGTCTCTGGAAAAGGTTCTGTCTTGCGTGAACTCAGGCTGATATTCTGTATTTTTGCTCTACAGAAATAAATAACACAAAGTAAATAGTAGAAACCCCTGCGCCTACTGTGGAATCTTTCGGATGGGTTGATTATGCTTCATATTTGTAAGGAAAGTGAGCTTGGCCGTTACTGCTAGTGTGATGTTGAGAAGCCGGGTCAGAAACAAGAGGTGTTACAGGAATGAAATGAAACCCTGAGCGTTTGTCGCTGTTTTAAGCCCTAATTCAGAGGAAGGTTCTGCGCTACGGCCACCGAGGCCTTCGGAGCTGCTGCGTACGGAGCGCTCCCGCGGGAGCTGACACCCTCTCTGGGCCGACCCTTTCTCTTACGCTGGTCGTCTTTTCACTTGGGTGGCCAAGACAAAGCCTGTGTCACCTGTTTGTCCCTGTGTCACTTGGTTGTCCCTGTGCCGCTTAAATAGCCATATGGGTTGTTCATTCCCATAAAGAACAAGTGTTTTTGTTACGTCCCTGTATAGGAGTGGTGGCATCTAAATGCTTTTTTTACGATGATGGAGATGCTCAGTCGCATTTATGTGATTAGGCAGATAGCGCAAACCATCCATTCCTCAGCTCGAGACAAGTTATGTTCATGTGTGGAATAGCAAGTTGCAGCTATTATTTTAATTGGCTCTCCTTACTGCATTTATGGGAGGTTGTTTCACCCGTCTCGTTTCTTTTCACGGTTTTAGAGGCCGTGGGTCTGTGATTACGGCCATGGATTTTGTTTACCGAAGGGAGGGATCAGCAGTGTCCTGCATTCCCGGCTCCGTGCCCAGCACGCAGCCGTTGTGTTTTGCTCGCGCTCCCCTGCTGCCTCTTGCTTGCAAAGCTGGCCGCCACGGTCCCGAGCACAGGGCCTAATCCTCTGCCCCGTGAGAGGCCCGAGCAGAGGGGCTGTGAGCGGGGCCTCGCCTGGGCTGGCAGGCGGCCGGGAGGATGGGGAGCCCCATCCGCATCCAGGGGACCCCGCAGCTGCGGCCCGTGCGCTGGCCCCGGCTCAGCTCGGGCCTTGCAGGAGGCTGGGCCCAGCTTCAGCAAGGCGGTTGCTTGTGTGCTCCCTGTTAGACTCACCTGAGCCGCGCGCTTAGCTTCGTCTCTCGCCTGCCGCTGTCAGGAGCAGTGGCTTGCTCGGCTGGGATTACGGGAAGGAAAGATGGATGATCCTGGTGAGGGAGACAGATAGCCGAGGAGGGCTGCCTCTGTGCCGGCATCAAAGGGAGCTTTTTCGCTGCAGACCAGCAGCACTCGGGTCAAAACGCCGTGCTTCGTCTCCAGCGGTGTGGGTTGCGGGGGAAAGCAGGCAGCCCGCTCCCCCTCCTCACGGGGCATCAGCCCATATCTGTAGCCCGGCAGCTCCCATGGCACGAGGGAGGGCACGTGGGGCTGCCTCCTTCCCCTCGCCCCGTTCCCTCTGCAAAGGGGTCGGATACACAGGTCATCTTCCCCATGTTGCCCACGTGCCTCCGTCTGTGTTGCTGGAGAGGCAGGGGGTGGGCTGTGGCAGGGAGGCTCCAGGTGCCCCACCAAGCCCACTGCGCAAACCAGCCTCTCTTCTCCCTGCAGGAAGGGCAGGACTCAGCACCATTGCAGGTCCCAGCACCGTAGCAGGTCCCAGGTGCTCGCCCAGTGCCCGGCCAGCTCTGCAGCTCAACTCCGTAGGCCAGAGCCCAGCGCTGCGTTTGCACGCACCGAATTCAAACCGGCAGCAGCCAATTGCAGGCAGCAATTTGGTATGCAGTTTGCCTGTGTACCAGCATGCAGGCAGATGCTGCTCCTGCTCAGGATGTGCCGCTTAGTGCCACCCTTTCCCTCCGGATCCGCTTGAGATAGTCTCCACTTAATGTGGGCTACCATAGTTATACAGGTTGCAGACAAGATACCTCATTAAAACCTAAAAAAAACCCCCAAAAAAACCACAAAAAACCAACACCCCAAACCACTGGAGGGACATAGGAGAAATCTGCCAGTGGATCATCAGCAGGGGTGGGAGGATATGGTCATCTTTTATAAGAGACATGGGTCACCAGCTGACTCCTCTAAGGTTCTGCTCTGGGATCCCTGCTGATCACATATAATCGCATACCACATATGATCACATATTATGCCTGTAAATGGGAATTAGTATCCAGTTGATAGAAGTCTGTATATGATGCAATATTATATGTCATCAGTCAGTAATGTTAAATTTATTTTCTTGGTATTTACCACTGGTGCAAGTGGAGTATTTGAATGTATTCTTCTCACTAGTTAGTAATGTTTGCCTTTCTAGGCTGTAAACGTCCTTTATAAATACTAATTTAATTGTGGCCTGGAAAAAAACTCGTAATCCATTTAGGGAGCCTGCTCATCAGATCGCAAACTAAGTTACAGTCCATGCTTTGAAGTCCAGTTCTTCAAAAATGAAACCCAATCTTGCATCGTTCCCCTGGGGTCACACTCTGCGCACTGATTTCAGGAGCATATTGTCCTTTTGCTTTGCAGGGCTATGAGCAGTACGTTTGAATTCTTGACAAGCTGGCACCAGAAACCTGGAAGGAATTCAGAGAAATCCATCAATGATGATTAAAGATTTAAATTTCATGAAGACGTATTAAAAACTAATTATATGGAATTTGTCTAAATGATGAAATAACAATATGCCAGTGCAGATTTAGCCTCACAGGAGAAAGCTGAGAATCCCTAATGAAGAAGAGATGGTCGATTTCTGTTCCTAAAAATAAAATGCTGGCATAGACCCGACCATTGCTTTGCTAGTCTACAGAAACCGCGTGCTAGCGGGCAACAGGATTTTCAGCAGGCTGAGTGTCCGTGGTCCACATTTCCTCATATGATCACTTTAATGTTATTTAACTAATATTTACCCTGTGATGATGACTGCTGCTTTACACTTCTTTCCCAAATCTGAAAGGGGAGCTCATTGCGGATCAGCTATGGGGTGAACTGTGATTGCCCGCTGCACCCTTCAGAAACCTCAGGGGCACAAGGCACTCAGTTCTGCACCGTTTCAGGTAATCAGTTGGAAGGTAGAAGCCCTCAAACCCTCAACTTTCAATGAGAAAAAAAAAAAGAAGAAAAAGCTCCTACGTTGTGCAGTTGTTTAATGCTCTTAACATAATAGGACTTGGCTCTGATTAGGTGTCGGAGCATTCTGAGCTGGAAGTACTGAGAGCTTGTGCTGTTTTCTGGTGGATTAGCCCAAGTAGGTAGGATCTTCAGCGTACAGTGTAATCACAAGCTCAGTAAATCACAGAAGCATACCTGCTTTTGACAGGAGGAGCCTACGGAGCGCGAATAAACAGGCCTGTAGGTTTGGCTCTTACAAACCGATTGCCTCCTTTTTGTCCCGGTCTCACTGTGTGCTCAGTTGAGGGTTCTCCCACCTGCAGACCAGTTTCTTGGGGACTGTTATTTTAGTTATTCTCTTCTGCCTGTGTTTAAATTCATCCTTCTTTGGTCTGAATGAACTTACTTTGAAACGTGAATTTGACTGGTATAAAGTGTTTTGCCTGTTTTAAAGATCAGCAAAATTCCGTGTGTGTATATTACTGCCCACTGAATGAGAGTTATAGCAGAACGGTGCATGTTCTGGCTGCAGAAGTGTGACAACATTGTCTTCATCAAAGTTGTGTTTTTGACTTGGAAATCAGTGAAATATTAGACTGAGCTGCACTGTCCTAGTTGCAGGGCAGGTAAACATTCTTATCCTCTAATGTAAAGTTTCTGGTGAAATCACTATGTAGGATCAGTTGGAAATTCAATAAATACAGCTTTTCAAAGCTTGCTTTACATATCTTCTGCCTGGAAACCTGCACGAGAGGTCTCCATTTCCTTGATACCAAGCAACTTCTTTATTAAGAGGGATTGTTATAGATCTGCAGAGGCCGAAAAGCTTCAGCTGGGGCTCTCATCACATGCACCAGGTCAGACTTCTTGCCATCGTCTCCAGACTTCTGCATCCTGCCACGGCTCTGCTTCCCTGCAAGCTACAGTTCAAGATCATTTTTGTGACAAGTCACCCTTTTTTGTCTTGTATCTTAAATATAACTGTATTTGAACCTGCATATGTGTGTCTATGCGAGGAAGCTCTAAATATCTCTTAAGCCTGTGTTTCTCAGCATGAACTGCAAGCATTTATTAAGTCTTATTTTCTTATTTCTGATAAAATCTCATGCAGTACAAAGCCAAGCATGAAGTTCTCAGAAATACGGGATTAACGTGTAACCTAGAATTTTCAAGTATATTTGCTTGAATGGACTGAACACTGATGATTTTGCGAGACAGAAAGTTTGCTGGTTTAATCTGTCAGATGTGAAGTGCTTTCTGTAAAATACTGATAACCAGACAGCATGAGGAAGTGGCAAATCTAAGCATTAAACTTGCTGATAAACCAAAATATATTTTAAAGAGAAAAGAGGGGGGAAAAAAAAAAAAAAAGAAGAGAGAATAGAGGTAATAAGCTTCCTAGCTGTTATCCAGAGAGTCTCCAGGAGCACATTAGGAGCAGCCTCACTCCCGTGCACACGTAGCAGATTCCCTCTCGAGCACTGCGGAGATGCCCATGGAACCAGGCGTGACTGAGAAACAAAAGGCGATGAAGAGCTGTAAAGGGAGCACGGAACAATCCCGTTTTTACCCATTAAGTGAGTTAAACCACGGAAGAGGGAGCTGAAACTACAATAAGGTTGAAAGACGTGCATGAAATAGCAAACAATATTTTAGAATGCTGCCAGTGATGAGTGAGCAAAATGTTTGAGTGGTTCAAGCAGCAAACGAAGTAACCTTCAGAAATCCTCCTGTTTAACATGACTTACTGTATTTTTTTTAATCTGCCCAAGATAATACACAGAATGAGGGCTCTCCAAATTACAGTTAAAAGAACATCAAAGACGATTAAATAAAAAGGATGAGTCATGATATATTTAGCATCTTTTTCCCATGGTCCAGCTGAGAGAACTGCTGTGAGATACTCTGAATTTTGGATTTTCTGGTTTGCCCTTGTAGCAGCACTCCTGTCACCCGTAGCTTTGGGAATTCATTATCTATTTACTCAAAAGCTTTGGAAAGAGAGATTGTCCCAAGCTCCAGACTCTATTCTGGCAAAATATAGCTATACAAAACCAGCTGCCAGTGAAATGAAGTAGCATCGTTCAGGAAAGATGAATCAAAAAGAAATCATAAAGGACACATAAAAGCTTCCTTCCTTTTGGAAATGTGGTTTTCTGAAGACAAAGCAGCACCTTCCCCCAAACCACCCCAGCCAGTAGCACTGCCGAACACCTGATTAAAACCGTAGTATGTTGTGCTTTGGGAGAGAGGGGGAAACTAACAAATAAACCTGCTTTCCAAGTCCTTAGATCTCCCGATCAGTGCTTAGCTGTCAGTGTGAGCTGCATCTTAAGCAGGCAGGAAGGATTTGATCTATCTGTGGTGTCTGCTTTGTATGATAAAGGAGACCATTTGACCTAGTGAGAATGCCTTCCCCAGCCACAGAATGGGAATTTTGTGTTAATGGCTGCAAATTTAAAATGAAGTACAAGGGATGTGAAGAGTACTCCAGTCGGTGCTTTGCTGAATTTAAGATCTCAATACTGTTACATTAATGAGGTTTATTTAAAAGAAGAAAAAAAAAAAGTGCTGTTAAGGTCACAACAAGGGAGATGGAATTTACAATTCCAAAACCTAATCCTGGGAATCATAACTACAGAATTTAAAGATTTAGTTGGCAGCACAGGCCAATGAAATGTCTCTCTTCAGAGACTTGAAGTACTAAATAGCAGCAGTGCTAGGTGGAAGTTGTGGGTGGTGTATGTTGTGTTTCCTGAAAAATGTCAACCCATGGAGTTTAAGACAAAATTATTTAGCTGTGTTTCTTTAAAAAAATCAGGATTTTCCATAACCTTCCTCTATCTGTCTGTAAACTGAAATCTCTCTGACCCACGGATGTTGGTGACCTTCTCCTTGAAGCATGTTTTGCTGCCTGTTGTTCTAGGAGATGGACACTCACCTACAGGACGGATACTTCCCAGAAGGATGTGCAAAGGTCCTGGGTCTCCCTGCTGCTTCCAACCCTCACAGACCTCCGAGCTTGGCCTTCTTGGGTCCTTCTTGCTCCTCCCTTCTCACCTGCATCTACTAGAGTCCCTAAACATAGGGATTCCAATAAAAGTGGGTTTTGTTATGAATTTCAGCAGTAAGACACGTTTGACAGATGTAGCACTGATGGCTAGATCTGTTGGATTTGTTTGACTTGAATCCCAGAGACTCACAGGGATGTTTAAAGTGTGACAGCTTCTGCAAACTGAATCACTTGAACTCCCTCCTCAGTTCATTAACTTAGATTAGAAAGAATAAATGTGGTATTCTCTTCTCTTCTTTTCCTTTTCTTATTCCTATCCTACCCTTATTCTGTCCTTTTCCATCACCTGTTACATCTTACTATTCAGACTGGTCCTCCTCCTCAGGCATGGATTGGTTGTCACCAGTCACCACCAGTCTCTTTTCTGCAATTTCAGCTATAAAGATGGCAGGTGTGGGTGCTACCTGGCCTGGGAGTAGGTTGCCTTATCACCTTCCTAATCACGTCTCCTTCTTGTTAGAGGGTTAAAATTAACTGCCCCACTGCGAAAGGTTGGTCAGTCTCGCTGTGGCCCATGAGGAAAAGAGGAGGTAACTTGTGTGATTCCCTGGTAATGCTGTGGAGTAGCTCCGTTGCAGACCAGCACCCAGCAGTAGTGAGCACCGTGGAACAGACAGCAACTGCTGATCGTGTGGCACGCTTAAAAATCAGGGTAGCAGCCATTTGTTCCGTTGGATTTCGTCAGATGTAATGTAGACATTAAATAGTGGATAATTCTCTTTAATTGTGGCCTTAGATTATAGATGTGGCTGGGGAGAAACTGTTCCTCCCAAACATGGGTAATTAGGATAAAATGCTTCCCCTCTCCAGGCTTATTATTCTGAAAGATTTCACGGAGACAGAGGTGCTCTACAGTGTTTCCTATTATGAAGGGCGCATTTATTAATGTGTAAATTTTTAAATTAATTTTTGGGGTGTCAGCTGGATGTGTGTTCCTGGCTTTATTTCTCCTCTCTTTGAATGACAATTTACATTTTTAGTGGTTGAGGTATTTTATTGAATTAAACTCATTTGCATCACTAAACTGATGTGAAATTTAAATGTGAACATCTGGGCAAAGAGGTGTTCTACTTTGCTCTTGGCCGTGTCTGCATTTTTGCTTTCCACAGTGAGCATTCAGTCAGGCTGTTCACTTTCCATTTCCAAACAAATAATTTGGTTTTGTGTGTGTGTGCTGCACAAAACGGTTTTGAATCGTTAACTATAAGCAATATCCAACAATGGGAATGAAACAAGGGAGGCTGCTCTTCAGGCCTTGCAGATGCTGGAGGTGTCGGTATTTCTAAGGTCCTGCATGACCTTGGTGCACGTTCCAAATGTCCTGTGCAGAAACACATTTAAGACCAGGCAAAGTAGATGCTATGAAATCAAGCGATGTAAAAGGAGAGGGGAAAAAGGACTTTGTAAAGCAGAACTGTTCATTGTTCAGTGACAATAATTTTTTCTTGTTAAACCTGACAAAACTGGTGAATCTGATCCTCGTAACAGTCTAATGGAACCAACAGGTTTTACATGGGGGCGTGGATTGTGGTTAGCCTACATACTGACCATACAATGACATGGCATTTCTCAATTCTTGTATATAAATTAGTTTTAGCGTTCCTCTTCTCTGGTCTGTAACCATTCATTTTATTTCACTCCTGTTGTTCTTTCGAGCATGTGATTTTTTTTCTTCATACAGCTAAATGCAAAGTGCTGGACATTTCCACTCCAGGATGGCTGACAGTACTAGAAACATATCATTTAGCGTATAGCAGTCGTTAACCACCAGTATTGATTAAACTGGGAGAAATTATTGCCTAATTTTAAGATGAGAATGCTGTAGTTTGACCTGATGGCTATAAAATTCTGAATCAGGTGTCAGACATATTACTAATTAGATAAAATGCCCCATAGGTAGACTTTGATGATAGTCTCACAATTTAATATGCTCTTGCAAATGAATTCTTAGACTGCAGAGTAATTAACTTGTCAACGTATAAGCCTTTACATTTGCTGCTTAGAATATTATCTGGAATTATGAAATAAAATTCTGTTATTATAGGGCAGGAATTCTGCGTATTTGAGGTATTGCCGAGGTGGAGTGAATGTTTTATGTCTTTGAAGTACAAAGTTGTAAGGTCACAAATCAATTCAACGTCTCTGGAGTACCCTGAGATTTAGAAAAGGCAAAGTGTGCTAAGGCTTAGAAAGTGGATAGAATTCACCCACCTTTCTTCTCTACCTCAATCTTGAATGCTTCTTTTTTGTCTTTGAAGGCAAACTCCATTAAATAATGATTCTTTCCCTATTAAATATACCACTATATCAAATTTACTACCAGCTGTAGTTAGTAGTAAATTAAATATTACATGTAATGAGTAAAGGTCTGTGTAGTTTAACACATACATTTCCCATTGCACAAGTTTGAGAAATTCATTTTCCACCTGAAGATGTCTTCATATTTAAATGCAATGAAATACATTTTTCCATGCAAAGGCATATTTCATTCTGTAAGCAGCATTTAAGCATGAAAGCAGGCTTTCAGTTCCCTAGTGTCTTGGTTTTCTCTCATTCTCTTGCCTCCCTCCCCCAAATAGTAAAAATAAATAAAGGATGAGCTTCTGGTGTTTATTGGTGTCTTCTATAGCAAGTTAAGTCTTACTGACATTGGGTAATTTCTTTTAAAGCTCACATGTACTTTGGAATTTAAATTTTAATCCGTTCAAATCAGCTTGCATTACCAGCCAGTTCTGCTGAGCATGTTACATGAATGATTCAGAAGATCTTAATAGCTACCTTAGTAATTTCTTATGAATCACTGAAAGAGATCACATTAGTAAACATTAGCGGTAAGCACTAAGCACATTTTTTATGAAATTGTATTTCTGGAGTATCGTTGAGTCCAAATTCTTGCCATAGAAAGGACTGTGCGCTGCATCTTGGCGTTGGTGCCTGTGAAGAGGAGGGTTCTTGGACGTTCCTCCTCAGGGGCTGACAGGACGAGGGGACCAGCACCACAACCAGAGCGCAGTCTAGTGCGGTCGCCCCATCCCACAGAGCGGGACCATCTGGGGACCATCTACAGCAGTGATATTAAGTGTACCTGTGGCTCCCATCTAAAGGTTGCTTTGTAGTGCCCTTACTTGTGACCCATGGTACTTCTGAATTTCTTGGAAGACAGATTGTTAATTGTGATTGGAGGAATTAAAATAGCTCACAGAGGTAGTCACTGTTAAGGAAAATTGTTGGCCTGTTCCTATGAATGTTTAAATTGTGACTGGAGAGGACCATTGGTCCTTGAATGATGGCAATTCCTGTTCAGAATCAGTTCCATTTAAAAAAGAAAACAATATCTTTGCTTTCAAAAGCTTTGTTAAAGTATGCAATTGTAGTTATCACACATTGCACTTTTTATTTCCTTCTATTTGAATTTTATAAAAATCCTCATACAGGAAAAATTTTATAGCTGTATTTATTTAAGAAAGGCTTATACCGCTGAGAAGTAATGCACTGTAGGCTCTAATATCATACAGTATTCTGAAATTTTCATCAAACCAGCTATTTCAAGTGTGGCTGTTACTATAAACTGATTGGGATCCTTGATTAAGACCTTTGCAGTCTACCTGAACTTACTAGTACAGTAAGCTCACTACACAGGCCACAAAGCTACAAGAGCAAAGGATGGACAGTTTTAAGATAAAATTTAGGCGTGTAGATGCAAGTGGGTGCTTTCTGCATGCCTGTTACTCAAGAAGAGCAGTTTTACTGGCAATATAGATTACAGAAATTATGAGGTCACATTCTCGTTAGAGTACGAGCTGGAGGCACCGCAGGCCCTAAGGCCTCAGCTGAGGGATGAGGTGTGTGGACACCTCTGCAGGAGAGCTGCTGTTCCCGGGGTTTGAGGCTGGTCTCAGCTGCTGTGAGAGTTTTCTCCCGGCCGGTCTCTGGCTGGAAGCAGCAGCTCTAGGGCAGAGCACATCCATGCCGTGCAGGTGCCTTCCAGCACGGGGCACGCTGGATCTGCCTGCAGCCCTGCAGAGCAGCCGGGTGTTCCCCTGAGCGTATCCGTCATGCGGTGCTGGCGTGCATTTCTGCAGTGCTTTAATTTGAGGGCATCCCTGAATGCTGCGGAAATACAGCGTGCATAAATGGGTGTATAAACGGTGTATAAATATGAAGGGAAAGGAAAATCTGGCAAACACCTTTTTCTGCCAAGCTTTTGAAGAAATAGCAGGGAGAACATACATACAAAGTGTGATTCCATTCTTTTTTCTGTGGAAAATGGCTCTGTGGGTAGAAATCCTGCAGTTTTGCAGAAGTCTTCTTCTCTGTAACTGCCACTCAAGCTTTTTACCTATGTAAAACTTCTGGGTTTAACTTTATGACTATATCTGTGATTCTGGGTTTGTTAGTGGAACCACATCTGGTACTAACTGTGGTTAGACTTGTGGTCTGAGTTACGGTTTAGAAGATGCTGCTGTGATGTTTGGCTATATATTAACTCCTTCCCAAAGCAGGGGGACGTTTGCGCACTGTTTTGAGCATGCAGTGTAATGTATAGAGGCAGTGTAACGTATACGTGCAGCAAGCTGCCTGCTTGTGTCTGCTGGCAGGGACCTGCTAGCGATGCTCTCTGCTCTCTGTAAGGCAGCTGGGCTGAACAGGGTTAGGGTTAGAGGGCCCTTGAGGGCCCATGGGCAGTCTGCAATTTCTGGGTCCTGCTTCCAGGGCTGCTTCTTAGTGACAGTTTAATGAAAGAACAGGTATGTTCCAGGGAATAGGGCTGGAATCTCATTTCTCCCTTCTAGGTAAAGATTTAGCTTCCCTTTCCTGCCCTTTTTGGGCACAGCTGCTTCTGGCTCAGCCCCAGGACCTGATTTCAGCCTCCTCTTGAGGCTTTGGTGGTGGAGCATGGAGGGGTCAGAGCGGAGCTGCGCCCTGGGGCTCCGGCTCTGCTTTCAAGAGCATTAGAAGGGCAAGAGGAAAGCAGGACGCTGCTGCTGTCACTGCAAAACCAAAGCAGTGTTGAACTACTCAACCCGTCCAGCTCTCCGGCTTCATTCTACAGGGGAACAGATGAACCAGATACTGAGAAGAAGACATGGTCCCTTAACATTGTCCATTGGATTTCTACAGACCCTGGAGACACTCAACAGGCTCCAGCCTCAAGGAGGGCAGCTCTGCTGGTAGTCTGCAGAAGCATCTCCTCCTTCCCATTGACTGAGAACAGGGAGCATTAGGGCTTGCTACCGTAAAACTGGTTTATCATCTTTCCTATTTTGAGAAAAAAAAAGAAAAAGGTCAAAAAGCTGCAATTCTGACTTGCAAGTGCAATACCTCCTACTCGTTTAGCCTTTGACATGTCATATTACACATACCCCAAAGCAGAAGGCTCTGCTTTGAAGATGTTTGGAAGCCATTAGGGATCACTTCTGCGTGTCAGGCATGAACTTTCCTCATGAAAGGGAGCTGAAAGTAAATTGCAAGAGTGCCCTGATTTTGAGATGTAAATAGGATTTCGGTAAAATGAAGCATGTGTCAGTTGACGTTTAAACAAGTTTGCCCTTTTCTAAAATGCATCCCTTGTGTTTAGCTTGAGAACAGGTCCTATGTTTCATCTGCGTTCAGGAATTTCTCAATATGATAGTTCTATCGTATTTCCAGGATTAATAAAAAGAGTGAGTTTTTCAAGTAACATTTATCATGTAGCTCTATAAACAGGATTGTATTTAACTTTTTCTTTGGAAGGGTTATACTGCAGACCATTGATGTGTATAAGCATAATAAAGGGTAATGTAAACAGCAACAAGATCCATCTCCGACTGTAAGTAGTCATCACTTTCTTTAATGACAGTATACACACGTATTACTGACTTAGTAATAAATCAAACCCTTCAGTAAGGCCTGGGTTGGAAGGGAGAGCTGTGCTGGAGTTAAGGCCAGGCTTTATCGCAGCCATGAAATTTAGGAGCTGAATACTTGAGCAGAATCTGGTCTCTTTGGAGTCTGCCTACATCCCCAGATACGGAGCAGTGTGGAGTCTGTACATCAAAGCACACGAACATGAAATATCTGTGTGACCACATCTTAGGCCTGCCTCTTTCTTTAACTATTGCTAGAGATTTTTTGTATACAAGAGTACATTTTGTGCTGATGTTTTGGTCTGGAGGCTGTAAAGTGTGTAAGGTGTTTTCATTGAACAAAGTTGATTTTAATACCTCCTAAAGTTTTTTTTTCTTTTCTTTTCTTTCCTTTTTTTTATTTATTTTTTTTTTTTAAACCCAGGTCAATGCTGAAATGTAAATATCTTCTCAAAACAATAATATTGAAACAATTTAAAAAAATCCAAAACCTATCCCAGGATTTATATCCAGACAGAATTATTTCCCAATCTGGCTTTAAACTGAATAGTTTGGTTGTCTCCAGAAAAGGCTTTTTAATTCAAACTTTATGCCTATCACATGTCTTCTGCTCTCTCTTGGTGTCATGACTACTAGTAGAATGAAGGCCTATAGTGACAAGGAAAAGGTGTCTTTCCATAGTTTTTTTAATGCCACTTACAACATGTGGGCCACCAGAGCCTGCAAAAATGACTTCATAATCTTCTTTATGGAACTGTTAGAATTAGTTTTGATTACTGTATATAAAGCTAATCAGAAGTAGTGCCAAGTGAGAGCTAACACATATACAAACCTTTTCAGTGTAAACCAGTTTGGTGTGTGAAATATGCTGAAGTAGACATCAAAAGCATGGAAGATATAGGAGAGTTTGGGCATTTTAAAACCACATTAACTTTCAGGACAGATGCAGTGTTTTTCCATTTCTGTTTACTGAGGATATTTCAGCTACAATAAAAGAGCTGATTTTGAAAATGACATTTTTACAGGTAATTCGTCCGTGATATTTCTATAGTTCTTGTTGGTATTTTACAAATGCTTTGCGATAACTCAGTGTTCTTGTTTTCAAAGCCCTCTATGGAGATTTGCTTTCCTATTTGCGTCTGGTTGACAATAATAATTTACACGTGTTACATTATCAGCGTATAAATCCCGATTCATGTAATTGGAGGCAGTACAAACAAAGCAGAATTGAAGGCACCTGCTCCTTTTTCTCTCTCACACTTCTTTAGAGGAATGTAGGCTCGGAGGGGAATGTGGCGGAGCCTGACCTTGGCAGAGGATATTCTCCCACATGGAGATTTATGTTGCTGATCTCTGTAGTGAAGTGTGTGCCACATTTTGAAAGGAATAACTGGCACGGTGGATTTTTGCTTTAAAAATGCTATTTTTCATTCCTTCCCCAGCTCACAGAGTTCACAAATAGAGAGGAGGCGCAAGGCTTGGCAACCTGTAATTTCGTATTGGGAATGTCACTGCTTCCTTTTGGCTGGAGGATGTGCTGGTATCAACTGAAAATTAATTATATATTAGCAACTCTTTTGCCTTTATGAAATAAATAGATAATTTCCCTTCATTTCTCAGTGGCCTGGTATCTACAGTGATGCTTGGCACTAACTGCGTATTAGGCCATGACAGAACTGACTTAACCTGCAGTCAAAATTCTGATTTCCTCCTCTGTCTTCAGCACAGAATATGCAGGATATTGTTAAGGATATTTATTTGTTTTTTATTTGTTTATTTATTTATATATTCATTTATTGCTTACAGTACTACCCAGTGTTTGTGAAATGTCACTTCTGTGGAAGGTGGCACAGTACTTTCGTTGCCATACTTCTTATTTTAAGCTGTGTCTAAAATAAGGAGCCTTCCTTCTTGGAAGATAAATCAGATTTCTCATCGATTCCTGTGTGTTCAGCAGAGAGCTCTTATAACTATATTTTTCACCTAGATTTTATTAAAACTTGACTTTTAGTAGCCTGTAGCAGCTAGGGAACATCAAAAGAGTCTGTTCTTGAAACTAGAAAAGTGGTTTATTTAAAAATAATTTTATGTAGGTCTGAAAGAGTACTTAGAAGCAGAAAGGGGGGAAAAAGATTCAGACAATTATTTTTAGGCCTCCTCTTCAAAAACCCTTGGGCTTAAGCAAGTCTAATGCGTTTCACTTTTTCATCACTACAGCAGCCTCGCTATTGCATCAACAGGTCCAGCTTCTGCGGAGCGTCGTACGCTTTTCCAATTTCAGGCCTTGTTAAGTGTTGTGCGTTTTGCACACTGTTAGATAAAAGTTAATCTTTGAAGAGCCTTGATGCAGGTAGTATTAGACACCTGACTCATAATCAGATCCGATGCACATTGCCAGGTTAAAGAATCATTCTGCTATGCGGAAGGGCAACAGGCTTGGGAAGACACACTGAACTGGATTAATTGGATTATTATAAATAGAAGCCATAAATAACATTAGTTGCAAAAGGTAGGAAAATCACTTTCTTAGTACCAAGTAGTTAGATATTTTTTCCCCTTGAGATAAATTTTGCTGACTTTTTTTACAGGATGTGAGCATTGGCAAATCAGTTGTTTAGTGCGGAGCCTGATGCAAAGCTGCGCACCAGAAGACTGAGATTCAGAGGGGCTTTTTGAAGATTATGATATGTAGAGGGGGGTGCCTTATCACATCTTTTCAGCAGTGACTATGGACAGGTGGTACAGGGCGTCAAGTGGGATTTGAAAATTGTAAAGCTTGATCACACAAGGCCATTAAAAACTCACTTAGTGCCATGAGTCATGGATGGCCAATTCAGCTGCAGGCCGGGGCCTTCCCATGGTAATATCATCAGTCATTTCCACCCGCTTGAGCAGACGCTGCATCTCCAGCCCTTGCAGACGGGTTATGTTTCCATTTCAAACTGGAAAAATTGGCCATAGACATCACATTTTGGCACAGGGTGTCTGTTTTAATACAGAGACAGCTGCGTAAGATGTTGAAGATAATCTTTATGCTTCTTTATACTTTAAATTAAATGAATTAATAATTTCAGTCAATTTTCATCCTTCTTTTATTTACAGTGTGTTCTCCATAATGTTTATATAAACGGTATCAAGTTCTGAAAAATGTGTATCAGATTTTGTGAAAACATTACAATGTCAAATCTATCCTTAATTAAGTGATACTTTGATATAAAGAAGGCACGGGGTGAGTTTTGACTCCTTGACGGTGAAGGCGGTTCTGTCATTTCTATGGAAACAAGAAAAATGGCTTCAGTGTTTTGGAGCGAGACGTTTAGGCCTGGCCTTGAGCTTTGCATGACAATCAGCTGGAGAGTGTTCCCTCAGTACTTCCCGTGATGAAGATTTGTACGTGAGGGCTCGCTCACGTTCCAGAATACCGCCTGCTCTCAGAAGGACTCGCTGCGTGTGGACGGCTTCGCTGTGCTGCATGGGACACGCGCCATCTCCTGGATGTAGCCAGCACTGGCACTTACCTAAAGGATGCTCAGAGTGCTCAGAAATGGGTTTCTTCACCTACCCAAATACTGCGGAAAATGAGGAGAGTTGCCCCCCTGCCTTGGTTAACACCAGTAGAGGAAGCTGCACAGGGGGGTTATTCTGAGCACAAGCGCCTGTGCCTGGCAGACAAGTCTTCTTAGTGCAGCTGAACTAGTGGATTCTCTAGAATGATTATGCATTCTGAGCAGACCAGGGAAAAGCAGCCTCAGAGGGAAGAGCAGTGGGGTATCCACAAAAACCCGCATAGGGCTGTTCATCTGGGAGAACGTGTGCTCGGGCACAAGAATCCGCGGTGTAGAGGGAGAGTTAGGGGGACAGGTAATTGCGAGTACTCTGGAAACAACCCTGAGGTGTTACAGATGACCAGTGATTAAAGGAGCGGGGTTTGGATTTATTGAGCCCCCAGATTAGTCTGAGTGCCTGTATTGAGGCCCTGCGAGTGGCTGTCCAGTGCAGCATCTCTTCTACCTGCCTCAATTCACAGTAACCTTTTTCCAAACAGGAATAAACTCACTCCAGCTTGGATGGTGAGATCCAGACTGGGAATTACACTGCTGCTTGGTGACATTTTGCTGTTTAGGAAACCAGCATTGGAGCTTTTTTTTTTTGCTACTTTGCTACTTTTTTTTTTTGCTTGCTTATTTCCATTTCTCGTTATTAACAGGCTTAATTTTGCCTTTTGTCTAATATTGATTGTGAGCCGTTCTCTTTAATAAGATTTGAGTTCTAAATAGGATTTCAGATGATACACAGGAATTATATACAAGCTTAAACATGACTGGAAGATGATCTTCTTCAGGTCTAGTGGGTACCAAGAAAGGAAGTCAGGAGGTTTCCAAGCTGAGAGCACGGCTTGAATTTCGACATAAATTAGCAGAAATTTCAAACAGAAATGCATGGAAATGGTGCCAGTCCTCCAAGCTGTCGCTTCACATAGATGGTCTTTCTTCATCGACTATTTCTCTTCAAGAGATGCTCTGTGTGGACTGTCAAAGTCCACAGAGCAGCCAGCAATTACTGCTTCCCAGTCTCTTCCAAAATACGCTTTCTCTGGGGAATTTCTGCTTCTTTCTTGCCTTGCAGAAAGGCATTTTTTTCCTCAATTCCCTGGTGGTTAGTGTGCTAGCTGACGAGCTGAAGGATTTTTATGCCTTATTAGCTGCAGAAGAAGTAAAAAACAACAAAAAAAAAATGCCCTTGAGATTTGCCTAAGTGAACTCAGTTTTAACATTTTTTAAATGTAAAATTGGCAGCTAATGAAAGAGCAAGTGCCTTAAAGCCAAGCGATTTGTGTCTGTGTTGGTTTAACCTCTTGGAGCTTGTAGATGCACATTCTGAGGGCAAGCACGAGATGGAATATATTTTAAAGAATAGCAGCTTTAAAATGATTTGTGTGGAGATAAAGTGTAATTAGAGCAGAACAGTAAACCCTGTGAAGAATCCTTGCTCAATACTGAGCAGTTCATTTCAGGCCATGGAGTCACAGTTCCTGCGCTCGAAGAGATGCTCAGTCAAATTTCTGAAAGAAAAGGAAGCATTGCTCCGTGAACACAGAATTAAAGTAAATATCAAGAGGCAAAACAAGTATTCATGTAACGACAGGAAAGCAGGCCAAATATTCCTGCATCTACAATACAACTTGGTGTGTGCGTTCCCCAAGAAACACCTCCCCTCCTCATTCTTTGTACACAATTTATACACTTTAAGTTAGCTAGGAGATAAACCATGGGAGAAAAAAGTCTCTATCCTCCCTCATTCTGTCATACCATTTATTCAGAAAGACTGGAGTTGGTTTGGGGGGCTGTTTTCCAGACAGTGTTGCATTCTCCCCTCAGATACAAACCAGAATTCCTCTCTAAACATTGTTTGCCAAAGATTCCCAACCATGAAGCACAAGCAGTTTAAAACAGAGAGGTTAGGATTGGAAAGCAGCAACGTGTCAGTTCCTAAAGCACATAAATAGTCTTCCCATCTCAGAGGCATGGAATGGTCAGAGCTGTGTTTTGAAATCCTCTGGAATAATAACAATAATAAGAAGAACAAAAACAAATCCACCCCCTCAAACCTGTTGCTCAGAGGAGTAGCCTCTGAGATATTTTTATGTGAAGTCGTCTCACTTGCCATTAACGCGTCTGATGTACCACATTAAAGAATATATATGGAAGTAGGTTCACTTTCATGTTGTATTTATTCGATTTTTCTTTTCAAAGAGAATGTTTTCCATCCTACCCTGTGAAAACTAAAGAAGTTCATACTTGTCTCCACCTTAACTCTTTTCCATGTTGCAAACAACATATACAGTGCTGAAATGAGGTTTGATTCAGATGAACTACTCTAATAGCAAATCTCTGATTAGCTTTAGTGTAACAAATCTTTATAAAATAAGTCTTTTTTGTTAAATTGTTTGCCGGGAGGCGCTGCTGTGATTTTCTTTATGGAAATGGGCATTGGAGAAGTTAATGATGAGGCACAGAACCGTGATGCTGGTACCAACCAGCACTAGTTGCTAAAAGCTGCTGTACAGCTGTGCATTGTTTGTAGTAGATGCAACATCAGAGGAACAGATTACATGTGATGCAGCTCAGGTAAAAATGTTAAGGTAATGTCAGCTGAACATTTCTTTATGTAATGCCCATGATGCACAACCATAAACTTACATTGCATTCACAGAAATGGGTCTCTTTGCTGTGGATTGGCTGAAATACTGGCCATAATGTACGTAAAAAAAGAGCTTAACACAATGTAGAGGGAAGAACTCATGTAATCTCCTTACCTTTTTGTTAAGTAGAAAAGTGGCAATCAGCCAAAGAAACTGAGTGCAGTAGGTGACAGCAGGTTTGATAACAGGCACCAAAGGTTAAGCAAAGGCTTATAGCTCTCTCCAGGTATGTGATAGAGCTAATGAAAGGGTCATACATAATATGGCCTGGGGCTGGATGTGCTCCATGAATCACAGGTCAAAGATGTGTCCCTAAATGTGTAGAAAAGGGAGTGTGAATCACTGCACTTTGAAACTTGATATTGCTGGGTAAACAGAATTATGGGTGAGTAACTAATAGTGATGCAGATGATGAAGGGTTCAGTATATATTAATTAAGTTATAGACAGCAAAGAGTGCGGATAAGACAATTTTGTTTGGCTTATTGCTTTCAGGAAAAAGGTTTCACTGGGATAATGCTGAAATACAGATTTTAATATAGATTGTGGGCTCTTTAATGTTGCCAGACAGAAAAGTACTTCTGAAAATTGGGTCATTATCGAACACCAGTCTCCAGCTACAAATTTGAGAAAAAAATGCTGCTAACAAAGCTCAGTTTTCTCAGATAGGGGAACAGCATTTTTCACCATAGAGCCACTGAACTAGCCAGAGGAGATATTTTGCATTTGATTTGGTAAGCTGTGAGGATACTAAGGGAGAGCTGATAGCAGAAAACATCCTTGGGTAATGTCATCATACACTGATTCCATTTAAATGAAATGGAGATTTATAACCACAGCTTTCATTTTTAAATTAGCAAATTTTGAGGAAATTAGCTTGTTAGGAAGGTCAGCTAGACTTAAGAGTCTGCAGATTTGGAGTTTTTTAAAGTCAAAAATACAAAAAGATTTAGAACTTTTACCCAAACAAGGAGAAGAAATAAAGCTTTGTGTCTCACTTGATAACTTGATAGTTCAAAAGGGAGAACTTTAGAGGACATAGACTTGAGTAGGCAGTAAAGGCTTTACAACTAAATGAATACTTTTAGGCAGTTTTCAGCAAAGATACTGATGTTGAGCATGGGACCAAAGACTAGGTGACTGTATAACTCAAATGAATTCATAAAATGGAAATGACCACATGGTCCAAGAGGCAAGGGCAACGCTCTTGTTAATGGAGACTGATGGAAACTACAGGCCTGGAGTTTAATTGACTCTATCAATCAAATTAGGGAGGTACTGAGTGAACAAAGAACACCAAGTATATATATTTATTCTATATATATTGAAATGAAAGTGTAATCTAAGGAGTTTATGAATTTTAAACTCTATTTTATAATATACTTTGAAAGAAAGACTTTGGAGGTAAATGAGTGATAAAGATAGAAAGTGATGTGTTTCTCAGGGCAGGGTTGTACCTTCTTGTCTTCGCAAGAGAATTGTTTTTCTTGTAAAGGAGACAAAATGATCACAAAAAGTTTATAATATTCAACTGAGGAACTTGTAATTAAGAGAGAGCAGGAAGGGATTGGTTCGTGATTTGTGAGGAACATGGATGAGGAAATGCCAAGCTAGGGTTGGAGGAGGGCTACTCGTCTTGCTTTAGGATTGGTTTGGGGGCAGATCTTGTTTAACAGTCTCATTAATGACTGTGGTACAACAAGATTTTCGCCAATAGCGTTCTCAAGCCACAAAGTTAAGACACATCATCAAAGGAGGATCAAAACATCATAAAAGACAGAAAGAATATCCTTCAGGACCTTAGAGTAAAATAAATTTGGGTTAAGATATAACTCAGCTTGCTTAATCACCCTGTATTTATGCTACTACATGGGGTGCTTCCATTGGAAATGACAGAAAAGATATCTATTGCTCAGAAGATGAATATGAGATCTAAGTGGGATGAAAAATCAAATGTGACCTTAGCGGTACTAGATAAAGTATGTTCAGTGGAGATGGATAGAGGCCGTTTTTGTGCCTCTTTCTCAGAACTGATAAGATGCCATCTGGATTTTTTTTTTCTTCCAATTCTGGCCTCCCTAGAACAGAAAAATGTCTCTAAACATACTGAAATAAAAATAGAGGCTTTCGAGGACGATCAGAGGATTGGTCTGTTTATCTTATCTGCCACGTGAGAGCTTGGCTAGCCGAGTGAGACACAAGTTGAGAGGGGATATCGTTTCTCATGGTAACTGCATTGGGCATGATGAGTAGGAAGGAACATCAGAGAAGAAGAAAAGCCAATGGACAAAACTGCTAAAAAGAAAGAAAAAAGCACATAAAATGGTCTGAAAAACTTCAGGGATGGACGTTAGAGCCATCAGAGAAGTGAATTTATTGAACAGCTTCCAAGTTGAGGTGCTTGGGGGAGAATAACTTGTTTCAAAATGCATTATAGTAGAATCTAGGATGTGACATGACTGAGTGTGACAGCAAAAGACTGGACATGATGCCTTAAGTCCCTTGTGCTGTCCTCCTAACAAAAAGGGAAACAAATGCTGATCTTCTTAACATCTTTGCTAGACATCACTTCCAAACAAATTCTCCTGTTTGCATTCAGCTTGTTCAGTAAGACTCTGGTTACACCGACACATGGAGACTCTTTTGCTGCTGATTCTGTAAATGGGTTTCTGCTTGAAATAATACAAAAATGTTGTCAGCTTTTCTGAAGAACTCCAAATGCTTTTCTGTTTCTGGAATCCTATATATGTTCCCTAATTCTGTTTGTTCCTGTACATTCCATTCCTGTTACGTGAATGTTTATAACTTCAGTTATTATAACTCAAGAACTGGAATATCATAAAGCTCTGACACTGAAAAAGGATGTAAACAGCAAAAAGAGAATGGGATTATTTCATATTGCCCTAGGACAAAGTTGAGGATAATAGGATGAAACTAAGCAAAGCAGGAGAAAGCTGAGAAATCCTCATCACTGAAGCATATAAAGCTCCACTGGAAAAGCAAAAATAAAAAATCAAAAACAAAAACACAAAAAAAACCTCAGAGGAGATTAAGAATTATTTAGTTCTAGGAAATTACTTATTTTGTTTCTAGGCTCATCTTTTTCATACCATTCTCCTCCCTGTCCATACCAATGCATTTTTATGGTATTAGAGTCTCCTTTCCACCTGTTGTTTTCATGCCCATGTGAGCGCTAAGACATCCAAATAAGAATGACTCACTCAACAAAATGTGGTAAGGAAGGCAGGAATCGCAGTGTAAGAATCACAGGATCACAGAATTGGATTGGTTAAGGTTGGAAGGGACCTCTAGAGATCATCTGGTCCAACCCCCCTGCTCCAGCAGGGACCCCTAGAGCACGTGGCACAGGGTGGCATCCAGGCGGGTTTGGAAGATCTCCAGAGAAAGAGACTCCACCACCTCTCTGGGCAGCCTGTGCCAGGGCTCTGTGGAAAGAAGCTCTTCCTCACATGGAGACATTGGTCATCAGCTGAGCTACAAGCAGTCCGAGTGTTTTGACCGCCTCGTTGCTGCTGCTGCTACATATAGTTGATGAATTAAGCCAAGCTGGAAATGAATCAGATACTCCTCCTTGAAACCTTGCAGACAATGGGCCAGGTGAAAAGCAGTTGGCGTGGCTGTTCAGCCCTTGTATCTAGCTTGCTCCTCCACGGCCCCGTGGCTGCCTCGCCGTGCTGCCGTGCGCGGCTGAGCCTGGGCTCCGCGGGCCCAGCGCCGGCCCCACCGCTCCACCGTGCTTCCTTGGCTGCTTAGCGTGCAGCGGGTTGATGAAGCTCAGCTTAGTGGATTTTGTTTCGTTTTAATGTGGAGACTTCTGGCAACCATCTCCAGCCTTTCTAAAAGTCTTGGCTTCCTTCTTACTGGGATTTTCTTTCTTGGCCTGAATATTGCACTATTGTACTGGTTAGCTGATTTCCAAACCAAATGGCTTATGAAATAACCAAAGCAAAGTACTCTTAAAATGCTTAGCTGCTTTGTTCTCCCCAACGACATTTGAAATGGACATAAATACCATTTCTGGAAACCCCTTTATTTTGGGAATAACTTTTTTTTCATTCCACATATTACAAAGGAAAGTAGAATTACTGGAATGCTGGACATTTTTAACTAAGCCTCAGCCAGGAAGAAACTTGTATAGCAACAGTCTCAGCTTCCTGAGGTCGTTCTGCGTTGGAGGTAGCCAGATTTCACCGGTGCTCCTGAGGAAGCTGCTTCTGAAGGACCTAGAAGCTGGCAGTGGTTTTGGAACTCGGTTATCCCTCCGCGGAGCATTACTGGTATCTGTGGGCTCTGTTGCTTCCTGATGACTAATGGGAAAGCTGAGGATAGCCCATAGCAGCAGTACAGTTCTGCCTTGGCCCTCGGCAGAATCCCAGCCATCAAAACAAAGCGGAGAGGAGAAGGAGCCAGAGAGGAGCCGTGCCGGGAGGGCGCTCAGAGGAGAGGCGCAGGCTGGCGACTGTCACTCTCTGCACCATTTCTACACCGTTTTTTGAGGAAAGGCTCGTGTAAAATGCATGCGCCTTCCAGGGAGCTGGGTCTCTACGTGTGTAGGCTCAAGTCAGGGTTTGTTTGATGTGCCCCTCCGCTGATCACACTGGTTTTGACTGCACAGATATCTGCGCTGGAGGAACAGGGAGTGCTGCCAGGTAGTGCCGGTGGCCTTGTAGTTTCGCGTAGTCCTCAGTACTGCAGGAGATCTAATCGCAGTGCTGTGCAGCCTGAGTACGGCTGGAGTTGGGCTTTCTGTGCAGGAGGGAGTGCTTTAGCCACAGCCGGGCCCCTGTCTGCTTCAGAGGGGTGTTGGAGTGGCCGAGGGGCGGCGGACAAGCCCGCTCTGCTGTGCCTGCGTGCCTGCGAGGTGCTGCAGTCGCTGGGGTTGGAGGCACGAGCCTAGGCGCCCCGCAGGGTGCATCTGGGCTGTGCCATGGCCTGCAAGTCTGCTTTCGTAGGAGCGTCTGAGTTCGACACAAAATGAAACCATATTTATAAAAACCCCTACAAGTACCTGTTATATACCAGTTTGTGCAACGTTTAAAGATCCATTTTACCTTAAAAGTGCTGTATTTTTATATATTAAGCCACAGTTACGGAGTCAGGACTTTCTTAAGGAGTAGTGGAGCTCAGCGGCATTAATGCCTGTCACGCATAGCTGTAGAAGTTAAACGTGACAGTAATGATTTAATCATTTTGCATGCTGCTTGCGTGCCAGCGCTGTGTTGGTTTTGACAATCCGCTGCTTTCCCCGGGACCGGGTTATTGTGAGTGCGCAGTGCTGCAGGTGGCCGCGAGCGGCGCGTTCGCTGGCGTTCACGTCCCCGGCATGTGTTTTTCTCCTGTGTGTTGCTTATGTCTCAGTGTGTGAACGAAAAAAAAAAAAAAATGGCAGAAAATGAAAGGAGACGTGTCCTGGAAGCGTCCCCAGCTGCAGAATGAGTTCAGGTGTTTCAAATAACATAATCGTTTGGCTGTGAATACGGGTTAGATGGGATGTGTGCTCTTTTAGGACAAGGATCATGTGATGTTTTTAACCCCTTGATTGATGAACACCAGCGTTTGCCACTGCCCTCTTGGTCAGACCCCTCAAGGAAGGTTTTATAGGACTTTATGCCTCCTTACAACTCTCTGTATTTACTGTGCATCAGTGGTAGTGCTGAGAGAGGGCAGGGCATAAATTCCTGGCCACTGCTATCAATTTAATAGTAGTCAAAAGCAAGAGAAGCAGCTATCCATCAGAAAAAGAATAATTAATAACCTTTGTTATCTTTACTGCGGTCATCTATAATGGGGCAGGAAAAAGGAAACAAGATAGTAGAGCAGGGTGGGGGCTATTTTGTGGTACAGCTCATGGAGTAAATAAGCACAATTGCAAGAAAAGACGCAGCAAACAGTTAGTTGGCAAGCACGAAGGAAAACGTGATAAGCCAACAGAAAAATCTCCCTCATGCCAAGGTGTGTCGGACTGTGTCAGCATGTGGTATCCCTTGAGAGAAGAGCCCCGTGCGGTGCATCTCGGCTAAGACTCACGGCTGCCAGGGTTGCCTGCCAGCAAGAAGAACTGTTGTCACGGGAGCCCCACAGCCTTGCCCAGCTCCGGGGCTGAATCACGGTTGCAGTGAGGAGCCACCTTTTTCTTCAGGAAAGGGAAGAGAAACAAAATTATTACAGTTCAGCGAAAAGGGGGAAACGTTTTATAAGTGAAATAAAATGGGCCCTTGCCAGGAAAAGATTTTTTTTTTTAATGTACAAATTATTGATGAGTTTTGAAGCGACATTCGTTTTTCCATTAGCCTTTGGTAATGCACCTCAGGGTACCTCATTAGCGAAGCTCGGAACATATGGTCTGAAGAGCCCGTATTTGCTGACACGGTTATATTCATTTCAAGTATTTCTGTGAACGGCCATGCGCCAGTTCTGCTGCGATGGGAGACGTGAGTTATGATGAAGTTCAGGCGTGTTCCTGGAGGCCTCAGCCTGTGTGCACCCTCACGAGGCACAGTTATGCCAGGCAACTTTTGTTTCATAGCGCTGTTTAAATTCCTATAAAACAGAGTATCAGTGAGAAAAAGTGCAAAGCTGAGGAGGGAAGGCTGCATCATGTGTCTTCTCGTATATGCTGATTCTAAACTTGTTTTTCCATCGTGAAATGCTGATTTTTTTTCCCAGGGGTGGCATGGGTATCTGCATAATATATTTATCTTTCTTTTGCTGCTCCCTCCAGGCCCAAGCAGCAATGCAGAGCTTGCATGTGTTTCATGCACTTGCTCTTGGAAGGCAGTGCTTAGAAAGAAAGGAAAAGCCAAACTGTGAGGGAAGAAAAAGAGAGGGAAAAAATGTTGCTGGTAATGAAAATCATTCTGTGCACTGTAAAAACAGGTAATATAGTACCCAAGTAGGGGAAGGTTTTAGTCCCAATTTAAACAGTCACATCGAAATCCCAAGGTTTATAAAAGAGGTTTTAAAGTGGCCAGGATTATAATCACCAGATCACATTTCAAACACTGCATGATTTAAAAATAAGAAAATAAGTTGAAAAAGGAAGAGTGTTTCCTTAGACAATAAATTCCGAGACAAATATGGCTTGAGATGCACGTTGAATGTGTTGCTGAGCCTCAGCAGTCTGCTGATGATTGAGGCAAGTTACAGGTTAACTACAGGTGAAAAGGTTTGCGAGGAAGGGAAAACCAGGCTGAAAACCAATAGCTTGTCATAAGGCTTGCCTCTTGTTTGTGTATTTGACGAGCATGACAAGTCGTTTGTGTATCCAAGGATTTCAAAGCAGAGTAGAGGAGGACCTGTAGTCGGGGAGATGAACACACCACCTGCACTGAGACACTTCATAGAAGATCTGTGCCCATGCTGGGCTTCAAAATTTTGCTTCCTGATTTGCCTTTGAACAAGTCCATTTTCGTAGGATATTTATTTGATGTGCCTGACCAGGGAGCCCTAACAGGTGGATGGTGTTCATGCAGCCTTTTGGAATCAAGGGCTAATTTTCTTGGAAAAATGCATGTCTGAATTGGATTTATATTCAGGATATCAGGCCAACTTTCACAGTGTCAGGGATGCCCCTACCCACACAAATAGTCCCACCAACTTGCCACGCTTTGGGAAGAAGCAGAGGGTAAATTACTCAGAGACAAACTCTTTTACTGGAGACATTTGTCATTGCTTTTGCTTACAAAACAGATGGGCTCTGCATAAGGAAGTAATTCTACTGCTAATTCTTTACCTCACTTACACGAGTGCTACTGTGTTTTAGTTAATTACTCATGTTAATGATTGATGTGCGATAGAGAAATAGGTGATAGAGAAATGGAAACTCTAGTGGAATCTGCATGAGGTCATGGAGCCGTCTGATGTGACGTAGTCCATAGCAAACTTCCGGCTGCTTCTACTCCGGATGTAAATATCCTGCATTTTTGTATTAATAATGCATTCCATTAGGTTTTGATTATGCATAATGAGATTTGCTTTATTTCTGCATCAGTGCTCAGATTACATCAAAAATTACAGAAATGGAATAAAATGAAAATACTGTCCTTCAATTTGGTAGAAATGGCCTTAATTTATATTATTATGCAGTCCACTGAGTTCTTTGAAGAACGTCCAAGCTGTTTCCACCCTTATTTTTATAGGGATATGGTTTAAATAAGAGAACTATCAGAACTGTTCTTGTATTCAGCCGCATACATTGTCATTCCTGGCAGAATATCATCCCATTCCTTTGAAATTAGAAATGTTCATCAGCTCAAGGAGGTTTCAGCCAAGTTTCTCCGTGATTTGTAATTAACACACTCTGGTTAACAAGCTGCCCCCAAATTTTTCTCCTGTTTTTATAATGTGTGTTTCTATTGCCTGTTAATAAATCCCACTTTAGGATTCAAAGCTACCATAGCGGGAACTTGCTAAAGTCCTTCTGATTTTTCTGCATTAACACTCATTTTTTGTGGTTTTAGTTATTTGGTATTATAGAGATACATGAAGCCTCAGCTAATCAGTTCCCCTCTTACAAGTTAAAATATAATCTGCTGTGGGGGAGGATTGCTCCCAAAACCTGAAATAAAGCTGCATTTCTCATAATAAAATCAAAACTTTTCAGCAACAATCGCGTTCCCCTCAGTAGAATTCTGACCAGGATTAAACCCTTTTAGCCACCAAAGCCTTTGTACAGGAAATGTTTTCATCAGTTTTCCCTGCACACAGAAATTACTGAAGGACGTGGAGCAGTTTATTCTGACAGGCACATCTGCCTCCACATGGGATATGGCAACCCATGAGCCCGGGCTGGCTCTGCTTTAGCCTGCACACTGGGGAAAATTACAGATGTGCCAAGTTGTTAACAGGAACGTGTTGATCCAAATTGCCTGCTGAGGGGCGGCATTCACTGCTCCAGTCCACAGCCGGCGAGAGACTGAACCAAACTCGTGGTCTTCTGGGCAACCGTAGACCAGTTACTTGGTCTTTGGATACGGGAGGATGAATTTCAGTCATGATATACACCTTAGCAGGTTAACCAGAGGCCAACCTCCTGTTTTATTTAGAGGTGGTATTCAGTTAAAGCTTACTTAAAGCACAGGAGAATCACAGAATGCTTTAAAAGTGAACGGCTTGTAGATTTTTTGCTTACAAAGTGTACAAACTTAATTTCAAGGAAGACCAGAAGAAAACATGTAAATTTTATGGGACTACTACAGCAAATTTGTTTAGAGCAAAGAAGAAACTATTGCTAATGTGAAGCTACTGGATTTCTGCTTCTGCAAGACAGATCCTGGTCTATCTAATGTAATAACATTTATTCAAAAATTATATTTGTATAGGTAAAGCCTAAGTCCAAAAGATGATCAACTGTTTTTCACAGTAGTGGCTATATGCACCTAAGATCAGTATCTCAGGCTGTGACTATTGTGATTTTTGACATGGCTAAATAATTGGCTGCGATTTTGCTGTCTTACGAGTCTTCTTTTATGCTAGATGCAACAAAGTATGTGCTGTTTTATGATTAGTAACTGCTACTATAGCTTCAATCTTACGTATCTTTTAATTCCTGATGGTGAGCCATAAAAACTCACCATCTTTTTCCCTGAGAAGGGGGTTCAACACTGGAGCGGGTTGCCCAGAGAGGCTGTGGTTTCTTCATCCTTGGAGATACTCCAAACGGACTAGATGCATCCCAGAGTGACTGACCTGCTCTAGCTGACCCTGCTTGGGCAGGGCGTTGAGCCGGATGGTCCCTGGAGGTGCCTGCCGACCTCAGCCAGCCTGGGGCGCAGTGAATCCATTGCCATAGGCCATTCCTGCTTTCCTTTCCCTTCAATCACCGATATGATTCTTCACTCTGAACCTTCTACAAAGATCTGATAGCCAGCAGAAGAAAATCCTTATTTCTTAGCAACATAATTTCATGCACTGTCTCCCCCTGGCTGTCTCAGCATGTTTAGTTAGGTCAATTTAATTTTTGAATAGCTTCATTTATTACCCAGTGCTAAAATACAGCACTTTTTGGTTCATATTTCTGGTCGTCTGTCTATATATTCATTCCAGTGTAGTTCTTCACTTAAGTATCTGGGGAGAATGCAACTGTTTTTAAATGTCCTTTATAGATACTGTATTATTAATCTTTCCATACTCAAAAGGGGGCAAATGTGAAGCCCTTGAGAAATCAAGAAGGACTCATGAGACGTCCTTCATCTCTGCTTGCCTTCTAGAGAGTGTCTCACATGTCATTTTTGTAATCTGAATGATGTACATACATTTTAAATAAAACAAAAGTCGGCACCCGAGTTTCCAGGTTTTATTAACGTGAATGGTAGGCTGTCTAAATAGCAAGTTTTCTGCTTTTAAAAATGGGGAGGTTGGTGCTATTCTCTCTCAGCCCCTGCTACTAGATGGACATTGATAAATGAATGTGTCACACTAGCATAACATGTTATTCCTGCTTAGAATATAATAGCTCCTTCAACATGTGTCCTGTTGATGTCAGTGTATCTTCCCATTTGAAATTTTAGTAACTTACTTAAAGTAAGAAGAGGAAAAATGACAGATACTGAGGGCAGAATTGTCTTCACTGAAGCAGGGAGGACTGGCAGCACTTCATGTGATCAGGTCACTAGACATCCAGGTGCTTGGGCAGTACTGAGGTAGGCTTTAGTCAAATTCTGCTGAATTGGAAAGAAACTCTGCCTGCCAATCTTCTGCCTAAGGCTGGTTTTGAAAATTTCAGGCAAAATAGCTCATCTTTTTTTTCAGATATAGCTAAGGAAAGCCACATAGGCTCTACATTTAAAACAATTCCAGTTATACTTCTGTCAGAAGAGATGGGAAGAGTTTGGGCAGTTCTGCTGGTTCTAGAGACGTCTCCTGCCATGTTGCTGCAAGGGGAGGTTTGGGTGTTGCTCTAGTGTTATGGGCACTTAATTTCTTAATGCATTTTGAAATGTCATTACTTTGTAGAGGCAAACACTGCCCTTTCAGATGGCTCTATTAAAATAACACTGTAGGTGCCTGCAGCTTTCCCAAAGCCTAACAAGAGCAATGAGTCCCCATAGAGAATGATCAACGTGTAGGCAGCATGCAGAGCTTTTCGCTTTTTATGTGTTAACAACACAAATAAATACCTGTCTTGTTAGTTTCTTTCTTTCTTTGTTTTCCCTTGGTCTTCTCTTGTTTCCGAAGGAGCACATTTTACGTAATCTTTCCTTAAAAGCAGCTTTATGTTAAAGAATCTTTTTGTTTCTAGTTAATTACAGCAGTGACAATGACAGTCAGACTAAAAGGATGAGAAAGGGAGCTTTATAAACAGCTTTATCTATATCACAGAATCATAGAATGCTTAAGGTTGGAAGGGACCTCTAGAGGTCATCTAGTCCAACCCCCCTGCACACGCAGGGTGTCCTAGAGCATGTGGCACAGGGTGGTGTCCAAGAGGGTTTGGAAGATCTCCAGAGAAGGAGACTCCACCACCTCTCTGGGCAACTTGTCATATCATAAGTATGTAGTCACTTGAATTACGTCTCTTCTTCCTTCACTGTGACTAGTAACTTGGTGCAAGTTTTTGGGAAACGATCCTTGGAAGCGAGGGAATTTTAAGAGCTCGTCAAGATCACTCACCCTGATCTCCTATTAAGATCTGTTATTTCCTTTTTATTCTTCAGATGCTCACATAAATGGAAGAAACAAATGGAATGTGGTTGAATTTTTGTCATATGAAAATCAGCATCACTGAAGACTGTAACAGTATTAGTTTTAATAGCTATTGACATTAGTACAGGCATAGAATGATAGTTTTTCAAGAAAAGCTGAACTCAATTTCTTCTTCTCAGGAAAAAACATGTATTTATTTTTTGAAAGGTTGATGATGTCCAATTATAAACCGAAAGTAAAGATAGATAGAAAGTATAGATTTTGATACCTTTAAAATCAGTTAATCAAAGTAATCATATTTATCCTAATATTTCTCATGCAAGCCTCAATTTACTAAGATATTTAATTCTGTAATTTTTCAATAAATGACCAAACTAGTTTCTTAAGTATCTAACTAGTACCTTGATTCAGATAAAAAATATGTATTTATGCACATATGTCCACGTACTGATCAGAATACAAAGTCCAGTGGATTTCTTGATTCATCCTGTAGCTGTTGAAAGTAGACTCAATCCCACACCATATCTCAGTAGTGTCACTTAAAATATTGCTGGAAGAAATATCATAGTACCAGGCCACATGCATTTTACTCATATGCAAGGGAAACTCACATAAGCTGTCAAGCAAATTTATTTTTTCTGCAAAATGATTGTGAAGTACTTAGTATATATAAGTACCCATAAATTCTGCATCGACATTAGTGAAAGACATTCCAGCAAGAAAAACGTGAGAATTATAAGTCTTCAGGTGTTTTTTTATTCCTCATATTTGAAACTCTGAACTTAGATTTTTGTTGAGCAGAATTAGTGGGTAATTATGGTCATAGTTTGAAGTTACGATTACGAAACGAATCATTCGCCTGCTAAAACCATCACTTCTCTGTTGCAACAGCTTTTTGATGTCTGTTACAGACTTTTAAATGCATTTTTTAAATATTACCAACCACTACATATCCACTTGCATGTAGGAAAGCTTCAACATTGTGGCCTGGCCACAGAGAAGATTCCAGTTTCTCTCATTAGTTCATGCTTATATTTACTTAAAAATAAGGTGTTAATGCCAATATTTTGAAAAGAAAAGATTGTCTTAGCTGAAACCAGCCTCCACATATGCATGTGCATGAGACAAATCTGACTCCATCTGGTAAATGTCAAGGCTGTCATAGAGCGAAGGCAATTCAAAGGAGAATGAAAGAAGCAACTGTGATCCCTCTCCCAGCAGCTTTAAAGAGTATGTCTGCGTGTCCTTGTATTCTGAAGAGTCTCCTTCAAGGTTGACAGGGCAAGAACGTGGTTTCCACCCTTTCCTCCTTCATAAAAATGCATTGTTGGTTCATTGTTTTAAAATAACATTCTTGTCATTGGAAGGATATAAACACTCTAAAAATCAGCATCTGTTAACTCTTACTGCACTGTCTACATCCCAGTGGGATGAGCTGATGAAAAACAGAGAGAAAATTGGCAATGAGTTTACAAGTCAGATGCGATGAAGGATATATATGCATACTATATTACACAAGGGCATGGCAGGCTGCCCGTTCCACTATTGTTCCTCCCCTCTTCTCCCACCTCTGTTTTAACCATCAGAGCGGACTGAGGATGAACTTTTGAATTTTGTCATCCAATAAATATATAGTCTGAAGACAAAAGCTCTGTTGATCTGCAGATCTCAAAACACAAAGGTATATGTGCAAAGATAAATATTGCTGAAGAGTGTGAAAAGGCCCTGCTTGAGTTCATAGACTGCACAGGAGGTAGAAGAAAGAATAACTTTTTCCCCAACCCTTCTTACTATAGATCTTCATTGAATATAAATGTAGATATGGATTCTGAATGAGTCTTCTCTAAGAAGGTGGGCCTTCAGTCCTTGCTAGCAGTAGATATGACACATGTGCTTTCAGAAAGCTGCAAGATGGAAAGGAATCTGTAGCTGCAAGATAATAGTTCTTCACTGCAATCACTGCTGTTTATCTACAAGGTTTTTACAGTTACTCTGATGGCTGAAATCCAGAACATCTCTATCTCCAAAGAACATCTGTAGAGACTGACCTGGTCTCTAAAGCAGAAAGTCAAAGCTGAGCCCGTAGACCAGTGCAGAGAGGGAGAAGGTGATCTATAGGGTTTTGGTTTTATTTTTAAGCTCATAAACTTTTAAGATTTGTCTGAATAATCTCTACATTTTATGATGTTTTAAAATATTATGTAAAATAAACTTGCGGATTCCAATTTAGAGAAAAATACAGTAGTATGGTACATACATTGGTGCTGACCCCCCAACAGGTCTTACTTTTCAGGCCTGAAGTTAAAAGTAAAGGTACATGTCAACACCCTACCCTGTGGCCCTGTACCCAGTGTACCCCTGGTTGTTGCCCTTGATGGGAGGAAAATCCTCAGCCCCCATCCTGCAATGCATGAGCAAAGTCAGGTTTGCAAGTAGAGGATCTTTATTGAAACTGTCCAGGTTTGAAGTTCAGAAGAATTTCTGTAACTCTTCAAACTACAGGAGCTCTGTGAAGAGGAAAGAGTTGCTTGCTTCCGAAATACTTGAATGCCTCTCATGTGCTTTCTAGGTGAGTCACCTAATAGAAACCTGTCCTGTGTTCCTGTCTGCCCTTTGTCTTGCTCTGGACATGCACAGGGGATGGAGAGAGATGTTTGACAGTAGAGGAAGAGATTTTCTATTTGTCATAATTGCCTTGAAAGAAATTGTTTTGTTGGTGGAAAATGCTAGAGATTAGCCAGCTTTCTACATGTCCACAGGTAAAATGCTAGACATCTGCGAAGTTAAGTGGCATGGAGGCCCTGGGCTTGTTGCTTCGATACCTTTTGCAGGCTAAGCCTCCTGTGTATCTGATGTGAAACCCTGAGACATTTGCACAGTAGGTGTAAGCTCTAGAGCTATGACTAAAGTAACTGGGAGGTCTCCACTCTATTTGGAGTTTTGATCTCGCCCTGCACTGAAATAGATGCCTTTGGGCACAAGGGTTTACAAAATGCCTTATTCCAGCTACAGCCTTTTGATGGTCTATCTAGACTCGAACAGATCTCTAGCCTCATCTGGGCTTGAACTGACTCTCTAAGAGAAAGTTCCCTTTGACTACCTTTAGTATTAAAATCATAGTACTTACGTTCTTTGCATGTTTACTGAAAAGAAATTGGTATAAGACTTTACAGCTAGTGTGCATAAATACAATGCTATGTTAATGCTTGGCATGTTACTTTATGTATAACCTTAAAAAGCAGAAACAAAGTCCCACAGCATTACAAGTTGATCTTAAATGAAGGCCGAGTTGATACAAATATTACACAGCCGACTGTTTTTTTTATGTCTCAGCAAATGATTTCTGGCTTATGATAAAAATGTACAGCATGAAGTGTCATCTTTAACGTGTACTTAGTATTCAATATGATGTCAACTTCTCTGGGGTACTAAGCAGTCCTGACGGGGGACATGGCTATGTATTGATTTCACTGGGAGATTTTCCTACCTCGTGTTTCTTCTTCTCCAGTGTGTGGATTTCATGGCCACTTGACAGGGGATGTTTCTTCTGGGACAGGTAACAAAAGAAGAGAGGTGACAAAGCAGAAAGGGGCAGTGGGAGGGGGCTGTGGGGATCAAAGGGTCGGTGGGTGGCAGGTCTTTGGCCATCTTGCAGAATCCAGGCCCCTTCCTAGCTGCCACCTGTATAGCTGGTCAGCACATGCAAGGAGCTCAGACTTGGGGGTCGGTCGCAAGCTGGAAGGTGACACTGAGGGTGTGGGTGGGCTGTGCACCCGCCTCGGTGCAGTCACGTGCAGGGAGTGCACAAAGAATGACACGTTTTTCTCTCTTCTCCTCACTCCATATTCTGGAAAAGCAAGTGTTCGTGTCACGGGTTTCTTTAATCTTTTGGCCCCTTTTCTCCTCCCAAAATATACCAAATTATATAGGAGTTGTTGCTCTTTTTTGTCTGTCCTGCCTTGTTACAGCAGTGAGAGAGAACTTTGATGTGTGAATGCTCAGTGAATGTACAAAAATGTTATGAATCATTGCATTTATTTCCTCTTCTAGAGTACAAAGATGTTACTCAGCCTACTGCATGCCAAAATACACTATTGCTCACATGTTCAGTGCCGACTTACAGTCTCATCTAATATGAACTGTAGTTCCCATACCAAAAAATGACAATGCTGCTGTTACAAAGAGCTTTGAAGGGGTTTCACCAAGCATTTCTGTTTCATTTGATAGCTGTGTATGTTAGGAACCGGCTCTTTCCCTTTTTTCTCACGTCAGTGAGGTAAGTGTAGTGAGCGTTGTTTCTGCGCGCGGCGATGAATGAGAAGATTTGTTTGTGTTTCAGATAACATGATGGTGAAATGACTTTGGGTATACGTGCTATTTACAGATAAATTCCAGTGGGAGTCTTCCAAATTAGTAGACTTTTCTGGTAGTCTTGAGTATACTTGGGTAGCAGAGAACAGAGGAACGGTAAATAAGGATCAGACATCATCTTAAATTCTTTGAAATAAAAGCACCGCCTGAGATCTTGAAGTGTTTATTCTCCCATCAGAACACATCCAGGATACACTTCAAAGTCTTGCTCAGTCTCTTACAAAAACAGAATTCCCAGGTGACCCAGATTTTCATCCAAGGAAAGAACAGGCATCTTCTGCCAAGGGGTAGATGGCCTTACTGAAGATGCAGAGGTCCAACTTGTGAGCAAACAGTAGAGTTGTTTATCCTCTTGCGGCTCGAATGGACATAACATCCCATTGGCCCCAAAGTGATAAATGAATAATAGTGTTTACCACAGGCACCTAAGGAGGATGAGACCGGCCTCTTTTCAGTGGTGCCACCAATAAGGCAAGAGGAAACGGCCACAAACGGAAACACCAAAAGTCCCACAAGAACTTAAGGAAAAATTTCTTTCCTGTGAGGGTGACAGAGCCCTGGCACAGGCTGCCCAGAGAGGCTGTGGAGTCTCCTGCTCTGGAGCTCTTCCAGACCCACCTGGATGCCACCCTGTGCCCCGTGCTCTAGGGGTCCCTGCTGGAGCAGGGGGTTGGACTGGATGGTCTCTGGAGGTCCCTTCCAACCTCAGCCATTCTGTGATTCTATGATTTGATTCTATATGCAATAAAAAATAGGGAGAAAAACTTCCATGAGAAAACTAAGAGAAATTAATGTACACATATATTTTTAATGCCTCTGAAATATTAATTTCCTTTAGAAATTACCTTTCTGATAAGAATCTCAATATCTTAATGTACTCATAGCCTATTAGGATTTTTTTCTTTGTCTCTCTCTTTTTTACATACTCTGATCGCTTGGTCGGGCAGCATATTGCAGCTCAATGCCAGCCATTTTCCTGCTTTTCACAAAGCAGTCAGCTATTCCATGACATAAACGATTTTAAATGATCCTTATGCCTGATTATTTGGTTGGTTATTTAAGAGCAATATTGGAAATATTAGACTTCTTCGAGAAAATAAATCATGTACTGCCAGACAGATGGAAGTTTGTCTTGTCCAAAAATATAAAATATATGACTCATTTTTATCTTTGGTTTTCCACTGTAAAGAAGGGGTGTCAGCTTCCTGTGTAATTTTGATTTGTTTATCCAGCAGTTTTGTTTGTCCATGCAGTTTTCTCGATGCCAATTGTGGTCTATATTTGGTTTCCATAAAAGGTATGTGTTTTCTTTGAGGCTATCTTTTTTTGCCATTGCCAAAACCACAAGTGATGCACCATTACTTGGACTTTTGTTCTTAATTTAAACTTGGCACAGTGTCTCCCTCTGGTGTAAAACATGAAATAAAATCCATTCTGACATGCAAGCTGGGAGGTAGCCCCTTTGTTCGAGATGCAGTAGAGGCTCTGCTGTGCCGGGGGGGGAGCCTTTATGCGTTCCTTGCGCTGGGGAAGAGGGAGCTGAGGGGCAAGCCTAGGGGTACTTAGCTGAGATCTCAGTATTTACTGGGGTCATCCATCAGTCTTTTCCTTTGGAGGATAATGGTGAGTATGTCCTCAGAAATGAAGAAGTTAAAAGTCAGGGAAACGGCAGTTTGTTCAGCAGTCAATCACAGAGCAGTAGCAAACCTCTCTTACTATTTTTCCTAATCTGAATGGTGTTTTATTTGAACAAACTGGAAATATGTGCATGATTCCAATTATTGAAACCTACTGCATGTAGATCTGCCCAGTAGCAGTGGTATCAGTGAGTTCTGATATCAAATACCTACCAGACTAAGATAACTGCTCTTAAGGGGCTTTCCTTTTTACACCTTTTCTCTTCCTGCTTTTTTTCTTCCTCACTTCTCTCTTTCTTTTCTTCCTTTCTTCTACAAGCAAACTTGAGACGCCTCAGTCACCCTCCCTTCTCTTCCTTGCTTTCATTTGATCCTTTTGTCCTGGGAGAAGTAGCAGCAAGTTCCAGGCGGCAGAGAGCAGGGCTAAAACATTTACCTTACTTGTCCTGAGTACTAGTACCAAGTGTTATTATTCTAATGTTGGGATATACAGAATAAATATACAGTAATATAAATTAGTTTTCAAAAAAGGTTACGCAACTACTTTGTGACTCTGTTTGTTCAGGATCGCCGTGTTCATTGCAGAAATCACATACAAGCCACAATTGCCAAGCATGGCTTCTTAAAGTGTTCCCTTTTCTGACATATCTGTTTCCCTAAAGTTCCTATATATGACCTAAATAGATTTGCAATAGCCATGTTATATCACTAGGCATTTTCATCATCACTTGCAAGAATAAGAAAACTGAATTTTGCTTAGCAAGGATCTATTAAAAGAATAAAGAAGATAAGTCGTTAAGCGCAAGTCAGATGATGTTGAAGTCAAGTGAACCCTTTAGATAATAGATGGCTGCTTTGTGGCTCTTGGGTTGCTTGATTTTTCTTAATCCCATCCAGGATGTTCCTTAGCCATTTAGAATGAACTTTTTGTTTGTGTGCTGAGAAGCAGAAGTGCAGCTGTGATGGCCTCGGACATAGATCCTTTTTTCCCTGAGACACATTCCTTTCTCCTTGCCTGCATCCCTGGGCTTGGGTCCAAAAATAACTGGGTTGTGTTTATGTTGTGTCCTCCTTTGCCTGAGCCTTCTTTAGGGTCCTGTCATGCTCAGCCCTCACACTATGTCACATTCATTATGGTGACTCCTTTATTCCCCTTTCCCCAGACTTCATCGTGAGAACTGTGCCACATTACTTTGTGCTGAGCGCATGAAACATATTTTGTTAGAAAAAGGACAGACACGCAGTTCCAGAGATGCCATGGGATTAAAATGTCTTCCTTGGCCCAAATTCTTAATGTTTTGGGTAATTTTAGCCTCAGCTTGATTTTCTGTCAATCAGAATCTCTGTAAGATCTGGGAGATCAAATGGTGGGCTGTCATCTGAGACTGTTGTTTATGGTTGTTTCATTCCATTTTCCATTCATTCAGTTGGATGTCACAGTCCTTTGGTTGAGTATTCTTCATCTTAAGTCACTCTCAACATGAAGTGTATGTGGATAATACAGGATCTTTTTGCTGGACCTACAGTTTACTGAATAGAAATCTATGGGTGATTCCATTCTCAGGTGCACTTGAAAACATTCTTAAAATCTTTGTCCTGACTTTGGGAGATAATTTCTGACAGGAGTGTGCAAAATTTTCTGATCAGTGGGCTAGGATATGATTTGTGCTGATGTATCTTGTTGCAAAAAGTACAGTCATTTTCATAGAAGCTTATGGGTTTTTTCTTTTTATGCAGTTTAATTTTTTACTACTGTGAAAATGGAATGTTTTATATATGCAAAACTGGTGAAAACAAAATTGCAGAAAAGTCTCAGAAGAAATGTATATAATTTGCACAGCCCTACAAGAGAACAAGAGAATAATTATGTGCTGGTGGTTAACTTAATTGTTCGATCCTTTCCTCAGCTTTCCCATTTACTCCCCTTTCCCATTCCCTTCCTTTCCCTTTTGATCAAATAAAAAAACTACTGAGAAACATTAAAATCTAAGTCTCTCTAGAGCACAGAATCACTTTTTGCCATTAAATCATGAAAACCGATGATATGTTGAAGGGATAAGGGAATCTCCCTGATCTCTGATGGATCCCCGCCATGTCGTGAGGCTGCAAGTATCCTTTCCCGAGCTGACATGTATCGATTTCTTTAATTTTTTCTAAGTGAAAAATATTGCTGATCTGATTGCAGTAAATAGCTACAAAAGAATTACACAGTGAAGGCTGCTCATAAACAAGTTGTCCACCACGTCTTCCATCAGGCAGCATGAACAGTGCATTATCCTATCTACATATTCTGGGTGTTTTGTCAGCAACATATAAACACAGCCAGATGCAGCTTAATGACCTAAGCCTTGTCTTTATTAGTTAGGAAAGAAAAGTATTTCCTCCAGCCTCTTGCTGGTGATATATCACCAAACACAGGAGTGATTTCGGTGTAGGGGAGGAAGAACATCTGAAGCTGAAGTATCAGTCTTTCCTGCTGCAGTCTGTACTGCCAAGGCTAGTCCCCATGAACCACAGAGCAAACAGGGCCTCAAGCCACTGGCCGTTTATCCCGAGCACCATCCTATATAAGCTGCTGAATAATATTCTGCTGTGGAGCACCAGGCTGTAAGGAGCTTCCCTTCCTAGCTACCAACTTCTTGTAAATACGATGCTTATTAAACTGTTTTTTGATAATGTTAAGGAAGATGGAAATGAACAGAGTTGGACCAACCTTCTGTGCTTCCAGCTGAAGGTCCTGCCAGGCCTGCTGACAGCCTTAGCAGGTGTTTGTGAGGTGGAGCATCAGGCACAGAGCCACAAGCCTTCAGACGCAGGGTAGAAAATAATAGCAATTTCCTATCTCCTAGACCTATCCTTTACCCGTGCGCTTATATATACCTGTGAGGGCCAGTTTTAGCCAGTGTTGTTTGATTTCAACTCAAGCAATATTCAGGAGTTACTGTAACACCCTTTGATACATGATCGCCGCGCAGAGCCCTCTGCATCTTTGCATACACGAGTACACATGTTTTTGTTATTTTCCTGTGCATGGAGTAGCACAATTTGCCAGGAAATTCCCAGCTGAGAAATGACTTCAGGCTTCAGATCGTTCTTCTGATCTTACTTGAATCTCGTGAATTTTAAACCTACAGGAGATGCATTCTGATACAGCTGAGGGCACAGAAGTAATTACAGGTTTGCTTTGCTTTGGACAGACTTATTTCTCTGGAGGTTGCGTTCCTCAACGTGGAAAATAAGAACCAACTAAAAATCAGGTGTCAGAAATGGTTTTGCACAGTCACTTCTACAGTGAACAGAGCACCGGAGCCTTCTGGGCTCCCGAACTTTGCTAGCGCCATAAGGGTTCTGCTGTAAGACCAGGAGAGAAGGCACTTAGCTTTTACAACCACTCTTTTCATGAAGCTAAGTGCAGACATTGTAGATTATGCTCAAGTGTTTTAGGAGAGCTGTGGTTTTTGTTAGGGGGGCAAATACTGGATTTCTGCCCTGGTTGTGTATCCATTTTTGGTCTTGTAATGATCAAAAAAAAAGAAGAAAAAAAGGGCCATTCCAGAGAACCCTGCGTATTTTTCATTCTGAGACAGCTGTTTGAAAACCCAGGGTGATGTGTTTTACACATAAGTAGGTATATTTTAATCAAGAACTACGATATCCTCAAGTGCACTTCCAACAATGCTAGACATACATGCATACATACAAAGACTTAATGTGGCTTTTTTTGAGAGCAATGGGACCATCACTTGGAAATTTAGGATCCTTTTGACTCATTCATGGATAATAATTCCATTATAATACATTAAAGAGAGAGCCTTGATATAAAATACATCTTCCCTGAGGTAACTGTGCTGGGAGCACAGGTGTTTGGGCAAGTGAACAGGCAGGAGGGGAGCTGTCCTCAAGGATGAATTTCTCTTTTCCTTAGAAAGAAAGCTGCAGTCCTGCAGTCGCATCCCTGCTCCGGGGTGGGCATGTAGCATCAACCTGCTCGGTGGTGCCTGCTGCTGCTTGGGAGGATTAACGCGGCAGCACCCACTTACAGCACACTCCAAAGCATTTGCTGGTTATCGAATGTCCGTAGCAGCCCTACAGCTGCTGGGGGGAGGTGGCAAAACTGTCCCGATGTCGTTAACACTAGTTCCTTTATTTGATGGAAACAGCCCTGGCTGCCGAGGCAGAGCCTTGGCCATGAGGCCTGCGCTTGCAGCGTGCTTAAAGCACTCCTGGATTAAATGCTATGGAGGCTGCAGGGAGGAGAAGTGTGGGCATATCGAGGCAATTAAAACCCTTTTTTTCTCCTGATGCTCTGGGGCAGTGGTGCTGTTGGCAATTTTATTCCTCTAATGCACTTCGCTTCTTAAGCAGGATGCACATTACATATTAAACAGCAGACTCCCTAAAATTACCTTGTGAAAGAGTTTCATATAAGTATACTCATGAGTAATATGTATTATTCTCTGCACGTTGAACAGTGCTGGTATTAAACTTTCTCAGTGGTACTGCAAGAACTATAAAGGGATGTTGGTTTTCTGAACTTTTCCTTTCATCTAAAAGCTCCAATGAATTCACAGTGCATTTCCTTATTAACAAAAGAAAGACATGACGTACTTCATCCAGCAAGTCAGCAAGCCCTAGCCCCCGGAAGAAGGACATCAGATACAAATCTAATAATAGAACATTTATTATTACTTAAGAAGCAAGAGTAGCCTACTCCTATTGTAAATTATGTATGGGAATTAAAAAAATTCCTAGGTGACTAGGGGGTTCAGATCCAATTAGGAGTCCGAACTGTTGAGGTGGTTTGAATATCTCATCATAAATGAAGTACAGAAGAGAGTGATGAACTTGTGGTTAAGATCATGAAATAAGCTGCAGGAGGCTTTGAAATTTCTGGCTCTACTGTAAGGTGTCGTGTTGGATTTCAGAGGAGCAGTGTTCTTCTGCGCTTCACGTTCCCCATCTCTACAGTGAGAATGATGCTCTAGAGAGAGGTAATGATAAATTAATTGTTTTTTAAAAACAGTTCCTGTGCTGACTATGATAGAAAAAAAATTAGAGGCTCTAACAGAAAGTACAGTGCAATAATATCTCATTATCTCTCTTTTAAAAATAAGTCTTGACATAATGCTGCTGTATGTTGGCTTTAATTTAATTTTTCAGAAATCTCTTTGGCACACGGAGAATGTTTGATTGCCAAGAGCAATCAATTTATCGAGAAGTGAATGGCTTCCAGAGCTGTGAATATTAAATGATGTGTCTTAAGCTTTTTCTGTAAAAACATATTGGTGGTTACAAATGCGTGAATTCCGACTGCTGCAATCATTCCTTCAAATAATTACTTAGTAATGTAAAACTCCTCTGCGTTATTTCTTTTACTCCTTGAAAGCCAAATCCAGTTCTTATTAATTGGAATGTTAGTGCAAGTATTTCCAACAACTTAGATGGGGGTCACTAAGAACCCTAAATTCAGAACTTTTCTAAATTGCAAATGTGAAATCACAGATTGTATTTAACTGTTTGCTAAAAACTGATGAAATGTGTGAAACTTCCAGGAGTCCCTACAGGCCAGATCCTCACGATTACCTGGGTGTTCTGCTTCCCTCCTCGTGGTGGCAATCACACATCCTAGTGTTTTTGAGAATTCAGATTTAATGGATTTGCAGGTCAAGCCTCTCTCTTCCAAGTAGTCTAACCATAGGAATAAGAATTCACCGAGTTTCTCTTTGAGGGAGAGTCTGGAGGCACTTTTGGAAATGCCCTTAGGCTCACATCAGCATATTAGGCAACTTAAGCCTTTAAAAACTGGCCACAAATGACTTCAAAACTAGGATAGAACTGGACGCTCAGAGTTACTGGGCTTACTCACACCTACTGATGTCAACAGGAGCTAGGTGGTTAGGTGCAGATTAGGTGCAGATATGGTCTTGGGGATGTCAGTGCTTTATGGGCCAGAGTCTGTGTCAATGTTCCTGTGCATCAGTGTCTCCTCAGGATCTTGCCCTAGGAACCTACATGCTTCCTCCCGTTGGTTTTCAATGGATTCTTATGGGCCAAATTCTATGCAATGTCCATGAGTGGAAATGTAGTGGGAAGATGGTGCCAAAGCACATCTGCAACCTTTATCTAGTAGTTGTTCTGTGGTCTGCCTCAGAGAAATGAACTATTCAGGAAAACAAGTTACGTACGCAAGGTGTTGCAAGGGGACTGACTGTGGCAACATCAAGAAGTTCTACGTGAGTTCCTTTGCTCTGCCAGGTCTGGTAGTGGAGTGACTCTAAGAGGAATGCACCTGTTGCTCATTTGTGGGATAGCCCAGGTACGGGCTGAGTGCTGGCTCTAAGGAAAGGAGGTGGCACCACTGCTGTGCTACGGCATCTGGTGCAACGGCAGCACCGAGGGGGCGTTCACAAGCCAAAACACTCCATGTCTGTGGAATCAAAGATTCCTCCTGAAAAGCTGGAAACGTGATCCACGGAGGAAACCATTAGTAAGACATTAAGGAAAAATATTAGGTGTTCGGAACAAAGATCCTTCTATTTCAGGAACCAGAAAGTCCTTACAAATCACAAGAAAGGAGCCAAAATCAAAAGTCCTAGTAAGAAATAAGGAAATGATACTGCTCCAGAATTTCTTACTAAGGAAAAAGTTGATGAAAGATGAAATCCTGTCTTGCAAAATATAATAGAAATCCATGTAGAGGGCCCTGATTCCACATACATTTATGCATATGCTTAACTTAATGCATGTGAAGAGTCCCAATGGGTTTAATGGATTTGCAAGTGGGCTTTTAAGCTGCTGGAGTATACATGTTTGAACTATGGGGTGCAAGTAATTCCTATTCTTGGAAAAGAGCTAATAAAAGCAGTATCAAAGAATACTCTAGAGAATCACTGGTAGTGTGTATGTGAATGAGAGCATGAAGACTGACTTGTAGGATAAGGATATGGAAAAGAAAATGATGTGGCACTCCAGTATCTCTGTGTAAACTCCATTTATATGTGAAGCGTTTTGTTTCCATTGGCTCTTTGCAAAACCTTGCTTTGCTTAAGATAGGTTTTTAAGTGTATTTATTTTGGTTTAAAGGACAGTAGTTGAAAGAGGGGGGAAAACATAATTACTATTTCTTTTTTGCTTAACATTTTAAGTGTACAAAACAAAAACCATAATTATTTAGTTGGCTAATCACATGTTTTCTCTGGATCATTGTTGTTATCAGTGGACGATAATTTTTGTCATAGATGCTCTGTCTGGAGAGATTTAGTCTAGTTTGGTAGTGATAGGGCACATGGAAAACTTCGAATTACAGAACTACTTAAGAGCACGTTTTCTTGCTTAAAGATTTCCCAGGTTATTTCCAAACTCTGTGGAATGGCAAGTGATGCTCAGTATGATTTAAAGTATCTGTTGTTCAGAGAACTTTACATTTTATTTACTGTCATGGAAAGTGTTTAATTGTTGCAGCTGAGAAATTTTCCTTCCATCGGTTAAGGGTTCTTGAGCTCTCTGGTCCTACATGCTGTCAGGGTCTTAAACATGAATTCTTCAGAATTAGGACCATTATAGTGAACTTAACTGCAACGAGACGTTTTTTGAAAACTCAGGAGAGGACAAACACAGAGCAGAGCAGTTAGAAGTAGTGGGCCTGTAAATGATGAAGTTAGTGATAAAGTAAAATCCCATAACAAGCGAAGGAAAAATAAACATTATGGGTATAAGAAAGAAAGATATAGCCAAGAAGTGGCACCCCACAGTAGCACAAGCTTATTTTCATCTGGCTCCCTTCATGCCGTTCTAGTATTATTTTTTTATGTAATCAAGCATGCTAGTTTCCACAGGAAAGTGTGTGTTGGTGTTGGGAGTTCAGTAGGAAAGGGGGCTCCAGGAAATCCCTTTCTTAAAAATGGGTCTGTGGTGTGACCGCAGCTGAAAAGCGACGTTACGGATTGTTTGGCTGGAAAATGAGCTCGCCTTCAATAAGCAGTAAAAAAACTCAATTAAGAATACAGGGAAAGGATGGAGATTTGGTTGCATCTGGATTTGTTAGTGATCTCAGGTGATCCTACAATGCAAGAGCATGAGAACTGTGAACCTGCCCCATCCCTCAGCTATTAGGGTAGATTTTCTGGGCTAAGAACAAGAGAACTACCCCAAGGGTCTCTGCACCTCTTATTTCTTATATTGAGGACCAAATATATTGAGGACCTGAGAAACAGGACTAAGCTAAAGCTCTTATGCTGGACGTCTTTCTTACACTGGACTGACCTCTGTGCTAGAGTGTATTTTGCCCTAAATATCTATTTGGGAATGAGCAGCTTTTATTTCTTCAAGTAAGAACAAAATTGCGTCCGATTTGTTGAAACCCAATAAAAGCATGCAAAACCACCCCGTTCTGTTTGTTTTGGGTTTTGAAGAAAGCCTGCCTCCCAGTTGGGTTCATACTGCAGTTTCTTTTATGAGGACTTTTTGCATTTGGGGGAAGCAAGAGGGATGTGGCGGGGCAGATGACCATGCTAATTCGGAGGCAGCTCTGTTCTGAAAAGAGTCGCGAGTTCCCTTTTCCATAATTAGCCCAGTTTCTAAACTGCTGACGGGGCTGCGCTGCTGCTCGTTACGAATCAAAGCTGGACACGGACTAAGCTTGGTGGAGCTCTTGCCAGGAAGGTTTTGAAAGCAGAACTATATTTTGCGTTCGAATGTTATATTTTTATCTTAATTTTCTGTCTCTTTTGACTGCTATTACGAGATTAAAGCTAGATGGATAAAGTCATTTGAGAAGCTGGGTTGAAGTTAAATTGCCTGAGTCAGTTCAAACGACCAGAAACAAAGCTGCATTCTTCCTGGGTTTTGAGGATTACTGCTGATGGCTGAAACGGTCCTTTGTGACATCCGAGTTAGGCAGTGTTACATGATAGCACTCAGTCTTGCCTCTCCTCGTTTGACTGGAGCGCTCCTCTGTCCTCCCAGCTGTTACTACCATCCATTCCTATTTTCACTTTGGCCGTAGGAATCTCCTCTCATAAAAGAAACCTCAAATTGATCCTTCTGGGCATTTCAGTGGTATCAAGATATCTAATAATTTAATCAATGTCATAATAGAGAAATGGTGTTTTCTGTAGTCTGTCTGGTTAAACATGATGAGGAACAGAAAGGCGGTGACCATATGGAGCTGCTGTCAGTTGGTGTTGGCATATGGTGGCACTGGGGTGACGTATGCATGATTTTTATCTACCCGCTGGTGGTAGCAGTAGCTAATAAACATCTGGCAGCCTTTAAAGCTTTGGCCTGTTCTTTGCTCTGTGTCTTCACATCAGTCTCCTGTAATTTGGACTGAGGTCATTTGTTTTTTTATTCTGTAACAACATGTTTCTGTTTTGTCCAGCACAGTTCCTAGCACTGCTCAGGTGCTCAGTCAATGTTAGGGCTGTTTCTTATGGTTTTGTACCCATTTGAATTGTAAGGGTGAAAAATTTCAGTGCTTGGTTGTTAATGAGATGTGTGGGAGTTGTGGATGAGTTAATTGAATGTCTGAGAGAAGACCTTCTCTGGGGTCTCTTCTGAGGCCTCTTCTGTGCAGAGGTGTCCTGTCTTTCCGCCATTCAGCAGAACTGCATCTAGTGGGTGAAGATACAGGAATCCTGACCCTTTTGCAACCCCAGAGTAGGCCCAGTTGAGCACGGGCAGGAGCTCATGGGGAAACATCTTCCCTGTGAAAGGCCGTGAGCGGTGCAGGAGGAGAGGCCCTTGCCGTGGCCTCCTGTGGAGCGGGGACCAGCTGCTCCGCGATGCCTGCGGGCACCAGATGTTCACTCTCGAGTCTGCAGACTCTACAAAATATGACTAAATTTGAAACTGCAGAGTTTTGCATATCAAATACGAAACTGTGGCAAGGAAGCTTGTTTGCAGTCATGGTGGAGTCGACAGAGGTTCAGCTGGTAGGTGCCCCGGAAGGTGCCCCGGTCGCGTGTGCAGGCGCTGTGTGGGACGTACCGAGGAGACAGCCCGTGCTGAGCAAGCGGGAGCAAAGCCGCTCACCAGCGTGGCTTTCCTTGTTTGTTTCTTTTCATAATTATCTTTTCACTTAGTTGGTATTTTGCTGTTTTGGCTCCGTGTTTTCATTCTCCCCTTCGTTGGTTTCGATAAGCTTTTGTGTCATTCTCTCCTTCTGTGTAAATTGGGGGTAATAAAGCATTGCCATTTTGACATTTCGGTCCAGAAGACGCACGTTGTCTTCCTGTGCACTCTCGGAGCTGCTGAGGACGTGTCACAAGCCATTACTAGCAGTGCTTAGGTTGGGCAAGTCTTTGGAGCTCTGTCCCCTTTGAGTTAAGCAGAGCACTGCCTCTCCGTGCTCCTAATAGCCCTTTAGTAGGTCATCTGTCTAAAACCTGGGAGATCTGTGTTCTTGGCTGTCTGGGGAATGAAAGAATTTATTTGGCCTGTGTAACGGAGAGACAACTTAACGGGAATGTTCTCTGAGAAGGTTTTATTTCACTGTAAATCTTGCCAAATGAAATACAGTTCTGTACAGTTGGGCAGTGCATCTACAGCCATGTAGTTCAAACAATGAAGATAATGTCTTTAATGTTTTGAGGCGGCCTTTATTGAAGTGTTCTGGGTGAAGGGTAAAGATCCTAGCGGGAACAATTTATCCATAGGAATCCCAAATCTTTGCTGAAACTGTTGCTAAGCATTGCAAGCTGCCATCTTTCATCTTCTCCCAGATCATAAAATAAACATTTTTTTTTTCCCTCTATCAGTATCTCAGAGATTTCAGTGGGGACATCATGAAATGGAAACATTTGCAGGGTTTAGGAGGCGATTTGCACTTCCTAATGTCTAGCAACTGTGAGCATGAGGAAAAACCCAAGCATGACATCTTCTCCACTGTTTGATGGGAGTCCCTGTCTTAGTGACCTTTATACTTAGTGACCTAAAAGAGAGAAAGAAAAATGCCAAAATCTTCGTCCTGGTTTTTCTTTTGTTATATAGCTCCCCAAGGATAACTGGCAGCAAGTGCCAGGCATATTTCTGCCTCAAAGAAATTAGTTAGATGAGTGCAGTGTGAAAACGATGCTCTTACAGATCTGTCTGCGCATTTTTTGAGTGAAGTATCTTCGCCTACAGACACTGCAAAGTCAGTAACAACTGTCAGGAGGGACAGGGAAGATAAAAGAATGAGTTTAGAGGTGTCATCCAGCATGGCAGACGATCAAGCCTTGCCAGGTCTGGTTCTAGCGGGGTGTGCGATAGCGATTGCAGCCGTTCGTGGTAGTTGGTTTTGTTCCTTACGACAGGTAGCCCCGCAGCCTCCCAGTCCACAGTGTTTTCTTGGTGTCTGCACTAGGGCCTTGCGTGCTGTGCTCTGCTTACAGGATTGCTGCCGGAACAGTGAATGGCACTGTGCTAGAGCCAACTGAAATTAGGGATGTCTGTAGTATAAGGAAGAGCGGTACTGGAATACTGGAAGCGTATTGTAAACCTGATGTGAGACGAAAATTGGAGCTCTCGGGAACGTTTGTGTGTGTGATGCAGATTTTGACAAAATTTGGTTTTTGAAATGTCAAAGTACATTCTGTTTTTTGTTTTGTTTTGTTTTGTTTTTTAATGGAAACATCATCTGTCACTGCAAAACCACCCAAACTGTAGTTTTGTTGATCCAAAGGCTTCCTGTCAGCTCAGTGCTCTATAGCCTTTTCTTGTAAGGGAGCTTGTTGGAGAGCAAACACTTTTCCTGTCCTCAAGCCAGTCTCCCTGGAGGAATGTGATTTCCACGTCGCAGCAGCAGTGTGGGCGAGCTGGAATATTCTGCAGCAAAGATAAGACGTGGTCTTTGTAGGAACATGCCCTTGGCACCGGTAAGACTCAAAGGGCAACATCACCATGGCCAACTTCTACAGCGGCTCTGCCCCGGCGCGTCGAGTGAGCCGGGAAAGCGCAATTCCATGGCATTTCCATGGCATTTCAGGGGGATTCCGAGCAAGACACTGAATTTGCGTTTCAGTGTGGTAGAAGTGAACCATGACACCAATAACAACATTTTCCTTCTGTTTCATTCCGGCATATTTTTATAAATCACTAAAGTTGAAGTGTTCCGTGGAAGCTTTAAATTTTGCAGCATGTGTCTTCCAGTGGGAAGTTATTTGCATAGAGCAGTTCCAACTGAAACAATTTCGGGCATACCCTGGATTTGGCATCTCAGTCGTAAAATAGTGATAAAAGTAGTATTTTTGTACCATATCTCCTGCATGAGTTGTACAATAAAACCTTACATTTTATTTACATTTTTGAACCTTGGCTGATATTCTCATCTCCTGTGCTACAGTTGATCTGTTTTTAATTCCTGGAAGAACGGAAGCCTAAAATGATAAATGTGGAAGTTGCTCAGTGTTCCATTAATATTCACAGATTAGAAGAAACTTAAAGTGAAACTTAAAAGAATAGTCAGGGAAAATGAGGGACAAAAGTACAGTTCACATGGGGGAAAAATAATTATTTACTCGTTTGCCATCAGGGTCAGGGTGTTGCGGGAAAAACAGAAATTCACATGCTTAGAGAGAGGAAAGGCACAGCTTGCAGAGTCTGAGAAGTATTTTTGACAGCATGAATTTTTACGCTCCTCTTCCTAAAATGGGTTTTAAGTGAGACATAAGGAGAACACAAATCTTGTGCCAGCACTCTGAACAGGGGTGAATTTAATCCACTATGAATAAGAGTCTTTTACTTATTTTGTTTATTTTCTGTAGTCACTTTGCCCAGTTCCTAGCAGTGTTTTCAAACAGCAACTTTTAAGCCAAATAATTAGGGCAGTTTTTATAGCAAAGTTGATATGTTACTTGACTTTATATCAAAATATTGCTTTTATGGATTTCTCAAATGTTAAGAAATCCACTGTGACTTTTCTTATATGCCATAGTTCAGAACAAGTGCTTAATATTTATATAAACCACATGAAAAAATATTTTCTAATGACTGGTATGTAACTGGATTTTTCTTCTCCATCAGCTGTGTAGTTTGTGGTGTAGCACCCGATAATTACTGACATTATTTATTTTATGAGAGCGTTTTATAAGTGTGATTTCCTGTTCATTGTGACATGCGGCTCTAGATTTTGCCACTGTTGTGCCTTTAGCTGTATTTATGCACCATCAGGTCAGGGTCCTGAACTGTTAATGAAATTAATTCCATCCTTTGAGCATCTTAAGTCTTAGCTTTTTAAAGTCAATGGATGTAAAATAGTTTCTTTTTAATGTAACAGACTCTATAAATAGTATTAACATGACTAAACATTTTAGTACTAACATTTTAAATGATTTCTTACTGATTTAAAGCCAACAAAAAAGTGTATTCTTTGAAGATAATTTGATTTTTCATCTTTTTTTTTTTTTTTTTTAATCTAACGTGAATAAGTTATTGCCCTAAAAAGGACCTGGGAGATAACTTTGGATTTATTTGTGTGTTTTGAAATTGTTTGTTATTATTATCAAGAGAAATATAATTTCCTTCAGTAATATAGTCAAAACCATCATATATACTATGTGAAAACTTATACTTTCACATATTTATCTTTGGCATGTTGCATGAGTTTATCCAGACAATTACTGTTTCTAGCTCTTTGTGCATTTGCAATTTTGTCTTTTTTTATTGGTGGACAAGCTATTATAAAGATATATGTAAAAGCTACTTTGGTCCAAAATATGTAGGGTTGGAATCTTGCAAGATACTTTTAGAAGTGAATACCACAAATATCTGAGATGTGCTTTTTGTTTTGTCATCGGCCTTTATTAATAATTTAGTGTTAACTCTTTTGTAGATACCTAAAGCCAGATGCAGACACTGTTTCAATAAACACCACTTATGTAGATCTCAAAAGATGTTATCTATTCACTCAATATTCTAACAGTCCTGTAGCGTACATACGCAAGCAGTTTTCCTGTTTGTTAGCTCTGAAAATCAGATGTCTAATTTTACAAGTGATCTTTAAAACAGGAGCCTGAAGTATGCGGCTGCTTTCTTTTCAAATATGGAAGAGCATCTTGACCCTATGGAAGCTGGAAATCCTGATGTAAGCGTTCAGCTCCGCAATGCTGAGCTCTACCAGGAGGGTTTTTTTCCGAAGCTGTGTTTTGTCACCCTGCTGAGGATACCGTGTGTTAACATCAGCATGTAGAGCTGTTTGTCAGGGGGGCTGTGTTCAGGAAGGCATTCGGTGCCAGTAGATAACCCCTAGCTTTGGGGCTACTTTGAACCTGCCTCATTGCAAAAAGCAGTATAAACCTTCTCTCTTTCCTTCTGTATGTTTTGCAAACAATACATAAGATGTCAGTAGGCAGGTGTGAAATACACACTTGTCCACAAGTGTGCCACAGCCCTTTCATGGAAATCGCAATGGCCTGAAAAAGAATATGATCCTCAGACACTGGCCTGCCTCGTGGAGCTAATAACTAAGTGCAGCTGTAGTCAGGTTGTGGATGCTTTCTGAAATGCTTCGATGCTTTCAGAGGAAACTGTGCAGTGCTCAGTATGTGACAGCGCAGCGGAGTCTGTGTCCGTGATGCGGGTGCTTGATCCAGCCGAGTTGGGAGTCTGTGAGGAGTCCCAAGGTAATTGACCCTCTTCCTCCTTGCTCTCCTCTCCCATGCCTTTTAAAATGCTGTCAATGGTCTCTCCTAGGAGAGTGGAATTGCAGAGCGCCTTCTCCTTACAGAAAATGCGCTCTCCAAATGGCCAAACTTGGTAGGATTAGAAGGACACTGGAGCTGTGACAGGAGATGACATGAGCTCCTCTAGCGACCCTGCTGTGTCGCCCTGAGGACGCTCCCCTGCTCCCCGTGTTTCGCAGGGGCGGTCACGAAGCTCGTGCAGGTTTCTGGCGAGCTCCACTGCCTGGTGGGAATGGGGGCTTCTCTGCTGCTAACGCCCGTCCCAAGGGCGGACTGGGATGAACTGCGCGCTTAGGGGCTTGACTCGTCCCAGCCGAGCGGGGAGGCCCCCTGTGCGCGCCCCGGCAGCGTGAGCTGGCCGCAGAATCGCGCTGATTGCACAGCATTTTTTCACGCGTTTCAATAGGAGCGTGGCCTGGGTCCAAGTAAAGCAGCTGCAGCAGAGCTGTGGGTGCGCGGCGAGTCCTGGCCTCGCGGGGTTAGCAGGACGCTGAGTGCTGCCTTGCCCTGCAGGAGCGCTGTGCTCCGGAGGGGAAGATGCCGTGGAGAGGGCCTCCCTCCTGCCCACGCACGCGGGTCCTTGCTGCAGCCCCAGCTCGCAAACGGAGCCGAGAGCGACGCGAGCCGGAGCCCGGAGCAGGCACATCGCGGCACGCAGGCACTGCCAGCCGGGCTTCCTTTCCAGCATGTCTTCACTCGCGGCAGCCTTCTTTCCACCTTTGCCTCCACCGTAGCCAGCATCTGCAGTCAGGATGCATTTTAGGTGTTTTGGTTGGTTGGTTGATGGTTGTTTCTTCCTCTGTGGGGGTCTCTTCCAAACATTGAGTGCCCAACCATTGCCCTTCAGAACTCAGGGTCTGTCCTTGTATCCATGAAAACTGCTTTCAGCTCCAGCCATATCCACTTCCATGCGCAAGAGCGGGGAGGTGAATGTCTTTTATTACACCCGGGGATACAACTGCAAGAAAAAGAAAACTGTCAGGTCATAGTCAAGGAAGAGCTTGAGAGAAAAGGTTCTCTACCTGCCTGGTCTGCGTTAAGTAAGATATGGATGTGCGCAAGCCAGGGAAATCTGTGCGCAGCAGGAGCTGCTCACTGTTTCTCAGCAGGTAAATATAAAAACGTAGTTTCACCTCACACTGCTCAATTTTAGCAGATGTCTTAAGGAATGGTAATCTTGTTGTGCTCATTAAGAAAAAAAAAAAGACTTCAAAAGACTTCCCTTCTGCCTTCTGCAAAGCTACTGCCAAAGCTTGGTGCCTACAGGACGGTACCCAATGCTCTAACATCCGCTTTAATGTTCTCTGCTCAGTGCACACGTGGGTTTGGATAAATGGGGAGGGATATGTATATGGAGATGTAGGAATGCCATGTTTATGGTGGCCATCTTTCTCCTTTAGGAAAACCCCAGCTTCCTCAGGCATCTGTGGTGCATGAGCTGATCATTCTCACCAGCAGTGGATACAACTACTCCCAAGCCGTGGGATGGCAGCCAGCCCTTTGGCAGCGCCAGCCATGCTGGAAGTGCTTAGGAATAGCTTTGGAATTAGACTAACCCTTCCCTGGCTCGAGTCTGTCCTCCGTGGTCTCCAAGCAGGAGGTGCGTGTTGTTCCTGTCGTGTTATCTGCTATCCTCCAGGATCCAGGTGAATACCCAGGTAGTCTAGAAGAGAAAGCGTGTGGAGCTCTTCTCTTTACTGAGGTGCTCTGGAGAAGTATTTTAATACTGCCAGGTCTGTCTATATTATATAACTGCTTCCTTCTCTTGCTGCTAGAAAACAGAGGCTGTCTTTGAGTTTGGAAAGACTGGCACTATAGGGGTTATTTCCCCCCCGAGGAATATGCTGAATGTATACTTAGCTCTGAGTCTCTCTCCTTTACATTTGGATTTGTTCTCTATTTTTTTTTGTAGATTGCTGCTTTTTCAAAACTGAGGTTTGCTGACTCAGTCGATGGTGTGAATACTTGGTGGCTCTCCAGGCAGGGTCAAAATCTGGGTCACACTTTCTCCAAGCTGGAATTTGGGTACTGGAGTCAAATGGTCTCCAGCAGTGATAGCTGAACTATAGTCTGTCTTTTAGGGAAAGATTTAGTAGTAATTCAAAAATTTCTAATGAAGAACACCACAACCTTTGGTTGCGGCACTGTTTGACTGGTTAGTTGTTCTGGGAGTGAAAACTGTGCACTGATTGCTGCCCATAACGTGTGGGGCTTCAGCTTTGCGCCGCGCTGCGCCTCCGTATTCCGTGTGCAGTGCTGCTGGCTGCCGCAGAGCTCTGCTGCCATTGGCCCTGGCCCCGCTTCCTCGACTGGCATGCTAACAAGTCTGGCCCAAGGAGAAGGGATTTTTCATGCACATGTGAATTAATCTGATCATAGCATCGCTATAATAGGTGGAGAGGTCTCTATTTTATGTTGGAAAAGCGAGAGAAAGCAGCCTATCCAAAGTATCTATTATTTCAGGGGCAGTAGAAATCATGACGTTGAGAAAGGAATACACTTGGTTCATTATATGCTATTCATTATGTACTAGGAGTAGCACTTTGGTGATCTAGAGCTTAATACTGGGAAAAAAAATGGCCTATTTTTGAGATTTATTTTGCTTTGATCTCTATTTCCTAGGGACTTGCCACAGCTTCTGTGTCATAAAAGCTGCTTTCCCTGTTTGACCTTCTTAGTGGAAGTCATGTAGCCGGCTGTCTCCTTGTGTTTGCGTAGCCTGAAGTGTCTCTCTGCCCTGCACTTTTCGTTAGGTAATCCTTGACTACTTGTGTTCTTAAATAAACACCACCCAAATATCCATCCCAAGGATCTCCCTCAAAGGAATAAGAGATTTTTGTCTTCATTCTTCTTCAGCCAAATTGGAGTCTCAGTTCTTTGTACAGCTAATGGGCTATGGCTTTTGCCAGAGGGCAGAAGACACTGAATGATGCTAGGCAAAATCCTGGCTCTTTTAACCTAGCTGGAACATATACAAGGACCAAATCCATGGTATTTATTTTGGACTAATTCCTTGAGATTTAAACTGTACATTTTAGACTGTGCTCCTCAGACAGTACATTGCTATTTGTTTCTCTGAACCTTGCTGGAGATAACATACATGTCCTTTTTAGATTTTATTATCCATACAGTGATTCTATTGTCTTGAAATAAATTTCCCATGTTTCCTTTTTCTGCACATTTTCAAGTGCATTTGAAGTTCTAGTGTTTGTACTGTGTCTGCATTAGAAGAAAAGATCTTCATGTAGTTTTTATTTCCCTTCCTGTGTAAATAACATAAATGCAGAAAGAAAAATCTCAATAATGCAGAAGCAGGTGACCCGACATTACTGTTTGTGTTAATAATGCTTCTGAAAATATGCCAAATAGTCCTTAGCAATGTTTGACCCATGAAAAGGAAAGCACGCGAGAGATTTGGCCGTACGTGTGTGCTTTTGGAAAAATACAAACATCCTGAGTGAGACAGCCGAGGAGGGTGGCTCTGCGTTCCGCAGGAGACCCTTGAGACGGGGCGCAGCCGTGTTGAACGCCGCTGCTGCCATGTTCATGGAGACGAAAGAATTCCTCCGGAGAACACATGCCGGGCTCGTCCGAAGCTGCACCTCGCGCGTGGGGCTCCCGTGCGCGCGCAGCACGCAGGACGCAGGACGCGGGACGCAGGACGCAGGACGCAGGACGCAGGCGCGCGGGAGCTGGGCCGCTCCTTTGCCCGGATAGCGGTCTGGAAACAGTCGCAGGTAGAGACGACTGCCGTGCAGTAGCTTACGGTTTAAAGAAGGGACAACGTTTCTTCTCCCCTCCTTTTTCATGCCTGAAATTTCCACTCTTGCTCTCGTGAGCCTGAGTAAGCGCGTTACATTCTTTCGCTTATGAAATAAACTATATCCAAATCAAACAAAGTTTATTTCTTTTTTTTTTTTCTTTTTTTTTTCCCCTTTTTGGACTCTGTTGCCCAAACTAGGTTGAAATGCTCAGTCCCGTTTTATAGCAAAACCACAGTTTTGTAGCTCTTTCCATGGTGAATTGCGGATCAGTTTTGCTTTCAAGGATGACGGACGTGGACTTGGTTAGATTATTGTATCTGCTGTAACTTGGGTTCCTTATGTTCCACAATAGCAAAAACTGACTTGCCAGATATTTTTATTGGCTTGTCACCTTTACTGTTGTAAAAACATTAAATAGAGAATCTATTAAAACCAGATTTTAAAATGCCTGGAAATTGTATTTTAGTGAATATGATTTTTCATTAAGATTTTCAGTTTTCAAATTCAGCTGGCCTAGCGCAAGCGTTCCTTACAGGCTGTCTGAACGGCGCCTTCCACTGCCGTGCCAGGCAATGGCTAATCAGCCTGCGATCTGCGAACACTCCCAGCTAAATTTGCTCCCTGCAGTGTCAGGAGAGGAGATTGCAGGAAAAGCTGCCCTTGGAGCCAGATGATGGGCAGTGTCCCAGAGAGGGCAACGTGCTCACGGCCAGCAGCCCCAAGGCACCAGGTCCGAATTTTAGAGTGAGAACCGCGTTGTACAGAGCATTAAAATCCTACCCACAGTGTCTGGCTGGAAATGGAAACTACTGAAGCAGAAGTGGAAGGAAGGGCAAAAATGGCATATGGGCCTGGATGCTTCCTGGAGGGTTGGTAGACATTTTGTAATAACTTCAGATAAATTGGCCAAAACATTAGAAACTCACATAGTTTATTAAAACTTAATCTTTGTTTAGTATAGGTGAATTTTGATTCACGGTGCTCTGCTGAAAAGCACTTTGTGGCAAGGGATGTGATTAAATGGGATATCCTGTTGTAATAACAGAGGTGTTAGCAGGGGCTTTTCTTCCTTCCTGACAGAGAGCTGTCTCTCAGCTGTATTTTTCTGCATGTCTATTTACTGTATTTGCTATAAAGGGATTGGCCATCCTTGACCTGCAGTCATCTTTTATTGCTTCGTACGCATCTTCAGATTTAGCTTTCTTCTTTTGACATGCCAGTTTTATAGTTTTGGATTGAAACTGAGGAAGATGTCCCGATAATCATTTCATGACACCAGCTGCATGCACTTCTGTTCGTAACGCATTTGGGGTCCAAGTTACTGTACATGGAAAAATAATAAAATGTAAAGTTTAAAAAACCACGCGTTCTTGGAGTGACTATAAACTGCACCTCTGGCCCTTCTTTACGGCCTTGTTTTCTAATCTCGCTTCCTTTAAAGGCCTTCCTTTCCGTTTGCCCATCACGGGTGGAACAGATTCTAGCACCGTGGTTATTCAGCTTTTCCTGCTGTTTGGCATGCGACAGTAATCATGCATATGCAGCTAAGAGTTTGCCTCCAAATCTGGCACTTGCTGAAACGTAAACAAGGAGCAGTACAAAGCCATTGAAAATCAGTGGTGCGTGTCAGATGCAAAATATGTGTTTCTTGGGAATACTCTTGAAATACTGGGGCTCATCCGTAGTTATCTTGTTCTCTCGTTAAAAATAAAGCACATTTCTGCGAGTTGCTGATTCTGCTGTGTTGTGAAATAGTGTGGTGACGGTGCCATCAACCATTTTGCCTTATGAATATTGAAACCCCTCTTGACTTTGTTTTTAAATCTAAAACAGCCATTGGGAATTCACACCTACCTATGAGCTGGCGCATAGTAGATTAGAGTTGCTGTGCATGTATTCGTATTTACTCTTGCTTTGAGTGAGCATTCATGGTGAGTCCTGGAAATAGGCTTTTCTGGCCAGTATCTTTGCTACCTTGCTCTGATTTTAGGCTGGGGCAGGTCTAATGAGTGTTCAGGCCCATATGTTACCCCAGGCCGGCTGGGTACAAGTGGCTGAATCCAGTCAAGGCTCCATCCAGGGTTCCACTTTCCAAATTCCTTCGGGAAAGGGGCTTTGTCTGCCCATGCTTGACACCACCGTTGTCATAAATTCACAGTCCCAGCCGTGCTCAGGCCTGCCAAGAGCTGCAGGGTGTGGTGAGGGCTGCCCCTGCCTTGTAGGAAGCCACTGATGGCTCCTTGGAGTTGCTGGGACACCTAGATGCTGGACAGCGTTGAGCTGCCAGAGCTGCAGCTAAACGTAATTTCTGCTCCTTTAATTAGTTTTAAAGTATTAACTAAGGCTCTGAGCTCTGAGGTACTTAAAGTATCCAGCAATTACATGCACTGTGATTTAACACTCATGGAAACTTAATTTTTTTAGCGAAGAGACCCTACCTCACCGTATAAAACTGATGTAATTGAATCTCAAAGTAGTGCTCTCTGCAGATTATCCTGTATTCTTTGATAAGATCCTTTAGGAAAGAAATTCTTGGGAAATTTTCAGAGTCCTAGATGTAGTTGCATAGCTCCCACTAATCACTTATTTTGCTAAAAATTGCACTCAAATCAACAAGTGAATGTTTGAAGAATCATAGACTTCAGCTTTAAAAATATAAGCATATTAAAAAGAGCATGTGTCCCTGTATTTGGAGTATCTTTTCCTCTATATATGAAAAACAGATTTTTTTTTCTGTCTGTGCTTTTCAGTGTATATTGGTAAGCAATCTGTTGAAAGGAAGACTGTAGCACCATTGTATAAAAAAGAGAATCATTAACAGTAACTGTTTTCATTCTGACCTGAAATCCTGCAGAAATAAAAAAAAAAAATATGCAATGTGAGATGTGATAAAATCAGTAGCCAAGGATTTGGATTTTTTCAGCAATATAATCAGTGACAGAACTTCACTCAAGTTGCTGAGGTTTCGCCCTCGATGGAGATGATATGGCAGCTTCCCAAGCTATACGACCCGAATACATCCGGCTGCCAAACGCCACCCCCGTACACTCGGGCGACCTTGTCATCTACACCTCTCCTGGGCCCAAACCAGGCCAGTGCTAAAGCCCGGGGCTGGGAAAAGCCTTCTGCATGAAGTGAGGCTGAAACGCTGCAGCAGGCTGCTCGATGCTTTAAAGGGGAAGCCCCGGCGTGGGGCTGCTTCGCAACGCGGTCCAAGGCCCTTTGTGGGCGATGCTCGGTCAGGGACCTGCTGGGCACTGCCCAAGAAGGGGGTCGCCGAGGGGATGTCTGGAGGGCCCTTTTCAGCTCTGAGATGTTTGTGATGGCAAATAGACTAACGTCTCACCTGCCTTGGTGTTCCTTTTATTATTAATGTCCATGGAACTGACAGCACAGGAGGGACGTGGGGCTTCTAGAGAGGGTCCAAAGCAGAGCGACAAAGTTGTTTAAGGGACTGGAGCACCTGCTGTATGAGGAAAGGCTAAATGAGCTGGGCCTGTTTAGCCTGCAGAAGAGGAGACTGAGAGGGGATCTGATCAATATGTGTAAGTACCTGAGGAGTGTAGAAAGGGAGGAGAGGACCAAACTCTTCCCAGTGGTGGCCAGTGACAGGATAAGGGGTGATGGGTGCAAGCTGAAACCCAGGCAGTTCCATCTCCATGTGAGGAAGAACTTTCCTGTGAGGGTGACAGAGCCCTGGCACAGGCTGCCCAGAGAGGCTGTGGAGTCTCCTGCTCTGGAGATCTTCCAAACCCACCTGGATGCCACCCTGTGCCCCGTGCTCTGGGTGTCCCTGCTGGAGCAGGGGGGGTTGGACTAGATGTTTTCTAGAGGTCCCTTCCAACCTCAACCATTCTGGGATTCTGGGATTCTTTGACCTGAAGCCACACCTGGGTTAAGTGGGAAGTTTTCTTGAAGCCTGAGTATATACCCAGGGAAGCACTTCAGTTTGGATATACCACGACACACATTCCTGTGGTCCTTAAATGCATGGAGTGACAAGAAGTAAAATTGTCCTTCTAGATAGAGAAGGAAACTGTGATCCTTCTACCGGATAAGAGTGTGTGTCCTCTCAGGAGGTCTTGCCTCTGCATATGTCGAGCCTGCTGAGGTCATCTGAGCTGCAGCCGAAGCATAACTGGTATTCCAGATAGCTCCGTGCTGCTCCTGGGCCAGTCCTGTTGGAGCACGTGTATTGCGGAGGCAGAAAATAAATCAAAGAGAGGAAATTAAGAACAAGTTTGCACCTTTGAGCCAAAGTATACTATAAAGGCTAGAAGGAGCAGGAGTCTGAAGGACAAATATGTGGAAAAAGATTTCATAGTGTCATTCTATAGGCGACTGTATTTAAGAAGAAGGATGTGGGCAGAAGGAACAAAATGGCTAAAACAGGTGAAAAAGACAGTCATTTGGTTGATTATTTAAGTTATTTTATTTTTCCTGCTAAATATATGCAAGCCATTTTCAGGAGAAAGCAAAGCTTTTATCGTTTTTATTTATAAATATCTTTTGAAGTGCTTTAATGATAAATACCTCTAACCTGGTGTACATCAATCACACAAAATAAGGGATGTTGATGGCGTTTTCCTCTGTACTGAACTACCTTAAAGAGTTCTTAAGGGTCCATGAGTTTGCTTAAGCACAAAGGAGCTATTGTTGTAGGTTTCCCGAGTGCAAATACTCCTTGTTGCCCCATTATGTGTTCAAATGTTGAAAAGGACCTTTGGGGGCACATAGACTGTTGCTATTTGTCAAGAGCTAAGCGGCCAAAGGCAGCTCGATGTTGGATTAGAAGCACTTTGGCCATTTGATTTGTCCAGTTCAGTGGTCAAACTGTTCCCTTTGACACTTGGGATGCCCATGTGAGGACAGGAGGTGCTAGTGTCGTGGTACCAACATTAGGATTCTGGTGGGTAACAGGTGTTTGACATGCTTGGCCTTGGAGCCCTCAAGGCTGGATGAAAGGCATGTGTGTGCTTCCGCTGCCTTAATCATCTTAATGTCTGGAACAGTTCTTTTTTTCTCCATACAGACTGTGGTTTAACCAGGTCTTCTGCTTGTCTGGTGAAATGCTCCCTTGCCACATCCCTTCTTCATTCCCCCCACCTCCAGTCCAAGTGTGTCCTCTTCTGAGATGAAATAACTCTTCCATGGGCTAGGGCATGGGGAGGAACTGAAGGAAGCTGCAGCGTTTGCCGTGATCTGCAGCAAGACGTCAAGCACTTCGTGCAGGAAGGGCAGCTGCCTGCGAAGTAATTCAATAGTTTGCTTTGGGCAAGTTTAGACATGTGTTCAAACATAAGACAAAATGTAGTTCATGATTTGATGGAGACGTGCTCCTCTCTGTAACGGATACAACAGACAGATGGGGGAGCACAAGCTGCAAGGGAGGCGGGTACGGTCAGCTTGCGGAGCAGGCTTGCTGCACAACAGCTGCTTGCCAACAGCAGCTCTCCTGCTTTAGCCCTACAGCTGTGCAAATCTATTTTCAAATTTTCAAATTGTTTGAGAGAGACAATAATATTTTGTTTGATCTAGTACGTTTTAAAGGCTTTTTTACTTTCTAGCGTAGAACATCTGGAAAGCTTTAAATGAAGCACTTTCAAGAATCAAGAGTTAAATATTTATTCAGAAAGAAATGTATTGAAGACATCAGCTTCTCAGGACTTTTTTGGCTGAAGTGAACCACTGAAACTGATCATGGGTTGATTAAAAACTAATTTAAGCAGGTCAGTTTGAAAGAAAAACTTTGAAAGGGAACAATATAATGTCTTTACAGAGAAGTAAGACCAAAAAGAGTCTTTAAGAAATAAAGTAGGAACACTTTATTCATAATAGTTTTCAGACTGAAACAGACTTTTTGTGAACTCTGCTTGCCAAGGCCCAGGCAGAGTATTAAACTATCACAGTTGTGTGGCTTCAAAGTGGGTAAAAAAATTAAATTAACTTCCCAGTGAAATTGCAATTCCCTGAAATATGACAGCCCATGGTTATGGCTGTACATATATATATATACACATATATATGTTACCCAGTGGATAACAACCACACTGGTATTCTGCTGTTTCCTTGCGAGTGGAAAGTTTATGCTTTCTATCATGATTCTGTCTTTCTCAGAGAAGCAGTTAGCACATTATGTCCTGGCGGTTTTGCAGTGTTTCGGAGCCTTCCCGGTCGTAGGGGTTCAGTTAGCATTTCATGCTGGTCTCTTTCTTGCTTTTGTGCCTCAAAGAGCAGTGACCAGAACACGACAAACCTCAGAGCCAGTGACTATCTTGTGCCTGGGCTGCTGCCGCCAGCTCCACGTTTCCAGGTGTGCTGAGTGGCCTCGGGTGGAGAGGTAGAGGCCTTCCCTGTGTGAACGTGGGCCCAGATCCACGCCTGGCCATGGAGCTCTTACCATGGCAGTGTGCACGGAGCGTGCAGGAGAGCGGACTTAGGATGCACATCACATCCATGTGCAGCTGGAGGCCCCTTGCAGACCTTAGCCTCTCGGTGTAATTGAACTCGTGTGTGTTTTTATCTCTGGCTCATCTTCCTCGCCTAAATGTGAGAAAAAAACCTGCAAATACTCACTTAGCACAGCAATTTATGCCTGCGTCTGACAAACTTCATACCCACACTGATGATGCTTAAAAATCGTTATCTTGTGCTACAAGCGGGGTAAATATCTGATGCCTTTCAGTTTGCCTCTTTAAGGGCTGCTTATTAATACAGCTTTGAGTTTCGTATACAATCTTTAAAAGCAGAGGAACGATGGCAAGTAAGGAATTTCTTAAAAGGGGAAAGAAAACCAAGTATTGATTTCCACCTGGCCACATGCTAGTTATAGGGTGTATTTTTAAATATGTATAATTAAGGGCTTTAGATGGATTAGAAGCCAGCTTAAGTCATAGGATTTCTGACTGAAGTGTAGTCGTGGGCTATGCATAATAATCTGGATTTTTTCCTACACTGATCAGCTGAGGGACACTAGAAAGGGCAATGATGAAAGCAGAGATCCAGGCCCCAGTTGTGACTCATGAGGCCCCTTATAGCAAGTGGAAGAGCCAGCAGTACAGCCTGTGGGTTCAGGGCTTAGGTACAGCAGGAAAATGATCATGAAAACAGTACCTGCTCCTCATGGTCTCAAAACAATTTTGACACAAATAGATGCACAGGCGATTAGATAGACAATCTACCAGCTTGCTTTAGCTATAGCGCCTGAAGTATCTACTGTGCTCCATCTGCAAGCTTATCACAATCTTTATAACTGTCATCTGACACTTGAAAGTGCCTCATTTTGTTCTTTCTGATGGCTGAAAGATCATACCCACTCACAGTCTTTTAGCTGTGGTCGCTGACTCGCCTCCTCCCGTTGTACAGTTCACGTCTCTTTATCAGATGTGTGTAGGGTGGTGGTAAAGAATCCCCAGCCAAACCTGGGATAGCCCCTCTCATCCCCCATCTCCGGTTGCCTTTTGGAAGAGAGGTTGTTTTGTTTCCTCTGTACAGAGAGAAAACTGTACTCTGTACAGAAGTCTGTTTCTCTGTCCTTTTGGTCCTGCTCTGTGCTTGTTGTTCATACCTAGTGCATAAACACATGGATAAAAAGTGCATTCCAGATTTCCACTGCAGTTATAGGGGAGTCTTAGGTGGGCAAAATGAACAGCTGTAACAGGATTTCCAGTAGACTGTGGAAGGACACGGAGAGTCCTGCCCTTAGGATCAAAACTCTGCGGCATGGGAGTGGGCGGTTGGAAGACATTTCAGAGTAGAGTCTGCTCTTGCTGTGAGCATCACGGCAAAAAAAAGAAATCTCTGGCTTCTCTCTAGCACTGAGGAAAAGAGATGCTTATATCCATTTAAAATAATTGAAAAAGCATCTGAGACTTTCGGATTGTAAACTAGTGCTTTCAAAATCACACCTGGAGGTTTAGTTTTGTGCAGCAATTTCAGCTTTGCATAACCCATTGCCATTCAAATGCTTTTATTCCTTTCACGGATGAGTTTTGACTTCAACTTTGCTGTCAGCAGAACAAGAAAATTTGAATAAATACATTTTTAAAACCAGCCTTGATAATTTTTTAATCAGTTCAGGAGAGCTTCTGCATAAGCCAGATTGATTTCAAAGAGTTCACAGAAGAGATGCCGAATGGTTTCACTTGCCAACTTAAGCAAGTCTCAGAATGGTCCTAAAGTTTTTACCATCCCCACTAATTTCTGTATTTTCTTTGAACCAATTTACATAAATGAATAATATAAGCTGAGCTCCAGAATGTTTTAGAGAGGAATATTGAGCAGATGTGGCCGTTGAAATCTACGGAAAGATTTCTGTCTGTGGAAAGATTTTTTTGTGGAAATTGGGCTTGGTTCTTGGGTTCCCCAAGACCACTGCCATTACGGATGGATTTTTTTTATTTTTCATTGAAATCTTTGGGAATCAAGTACTCGGAGACCTTTACAATTCTGGCCTTTCAACAGCCTAGCTGGAAGCCTTGAGGAGGAACAGTTAAAGATAAAAGTTAAAGATTCAGCTTTCCCCTGTAGTATGAGAATCCCCAAATAATTAGCAAGGTCTACAGATGGCCTAAGCTGAAATCTGAAATGACTAGGGATATTCTCCCCGGCTGAGGATGCCACCCAAAAGGTATGATGCCAAATTCACTTTAACAGTGTTTCCTGTTGAGTAAAAGTTCCCTGTTTTTTTTTTTTTTTTAATTGAAACCAGCTGCCCTTCATCAAAGGGGAGCAAGTGTGGGCTTTTGGAAGTCGTCTCGCAAAGCAAAGCAGTGCCCTGCTCCCAGGAAGAGGAGGAGGAGGAGGAGGAGGTGGCTCTTTGTGAGCTTGAGGTGCCCCGCTCTGTGGACAGAGCAGCCGAGGGGCCTCTCCCTGTGACCCTACTGCCTCTGCAGGCCAAGGGTGGCTTCCTGTCCCCCAGCAGCAACGTGGCTTGAGGTGGAAACCTCTTGGTACAAATTCAGGGACAGAAGAAGGTATTATATAAGAAAGATTCATATTTCCTTAAATCTAACAAATCACTGGCATATAATGTAAGCAACGAATTCTCTCTTGCTGGAGGAAGACTTGCTGGAAGTAATTACACTTAGGCCAGGGATAAGGTTCACCCAAAAAGTAGAAAGCACGTTCTATCAAAATGTTTATTATTTGTAAGAAGGTGAATGGTTACAAAATCATTGTGTAACCGTTTCCAAGGTTCAAATGTTGAGAATTTTTGGAGTTGTCTGCTAATCAAACTCTCAGTTAGTCTAAAAATTAATAAAATAATAATAGTAAAAAGTTTTGCAGCCTTGCAAAAGCAAGGGCTGGGCAATCATGGTGTGGAGCCTGCAGCCTGTGTCAGTGCTGGAAAATGATTCTTCTATGTTGTTCCTAAAGGTTTCATCTGGAAAAAAAAGCTTCTCTTGATATTTACATTCTCAGTAGTTACATTTTTTTCCTTGATTTGGAACCTAAATATGATTTGTATTGAAAATTCCAAATATTTATGATGCCGACTAGTAGAATAGCATAGAGGAGAAGAGAGAGTTAGGGTAAAGAACTGGAATATTCACAAGTGTTTTGGAAGATAGTAATCTTAAACAGTGTAATATTTATGAGCAACCAAGAGGCTACGTTCTGCTCTCAATTACTCCAGCATAAATCTAGAATTACTCATTGGAAGTTCAAAGTTTTTGCTGCAGATTTACACTCATATAATGAGGAACAGAGTTCGTTTCTGCACGGGTGGGAAAATTAATTTGGCCTAAATTTGACTAGCCTGGAATACAAACTCTAATCATAGGAAAAAGAATATGTGTGTGTTTTCCGGGTCAGGTACCTCGTGTTTCTTTCTTTTTCTTTTTGTCTCTAGCTCATGTTTTGAGGCAAGCATACAGTCCTGTCCCTTGCAGAAGCATCCCATGGCATTGGGCATGGGAAGGCTTCGCCTTGGTGCTGTGCTGCCGAAGGGGAGTGCTCGGGTGTGGAAGCTGGGTGCAGCCAGGGGCCTGCAGGAGAGCAAGGAATGGGAAAAGAGGGATGGCATCAGGATCCCGTGTGGTGGGGCATGGTGGAAGAGACAGGCCTTTCCTAAGTCAAAGTAGCTCTCAGAAGAGACCGGGACCTTTTGGCAGGTTATCAGAATGGACTTTGGAATTCACTGCTAGTCACAGACCCCAGTGCTGCTTAGGGGGTTTGTACTGCAAAAATTGCAATGCTGTGCTGCTTCTGCCTTTGCCTCTGCCTTTCCCTTTCCCTTTACTGCCTGCACATCTTGTTCTTATTCTGGAGAAGATGCACTTGCTGGGTACAGGGATGGGAAAGGAATGAAAAATAAAAGAGTTTCGGAGAGAGCAGAGGAAAGCAATGAAGGAACGTTGCACGGAATCTGATCATACCTTTACTGGATATGGAGAAGGAGACTGCCAGTGGGACGCACACTTAGCTGACTGGGGTGGCTGGAATTGTGCCGCTTTGTGCCAGCCAAAAGTCTTCCTGGGTTTGTCAGCAAAGGTATTAGGTTGTGAACCGCGATGCTGCGAGAGGTTCTAGAGAGGCTGTGTTTTGAAGGGATGTCCTCCTTGTTCCTCACCATAAAGGCGTGCCACTGCTCACCTCGTCACCAGTGGCTGTTACCTTAATATTCGCTGGTTTTAACTAACAATTAGCATCCGTTTAGCCAGATACTTGATCTAAACAACCACTTTGCTCTCCCTTCTGGTTTTGATAAAGCTGTGCTTTGTTCATAGCTCATCCTGGGCTGAGTGTAGGTGGAACAAAATTATTTTGGCTATTTTATTTTTTAATTTGTGCATGTTGATGCTGCTTTTATGGTTGCCATATGCTTGTTACATATGTCAGTTCTAAAAGACTCACTGATGGATGAAAGCTGGGAGAGGAGTTTCATCATTTGTCCCCCATCTAATGCTTTTTTTTTTTGTACTCAAAGGTAAATCCAATATAATAAATAATCATAGCCTCTTTTCTATGCCTGCACATCTGTAAGGTAATATTTCTTTCTCCTCAGTATGCACAGAAACAGGAAGGAAGCATCTAACATCTGCAGGATTTGAAAGTTATTTTGGACAGCTGCGTGCTGTTGAGTGGTTCTGTTCTTTTCTTTCTTGTGGAGGATAAAACAAGCCAGGTGAATTGCTCAAAGGGCATCAATGACTGTTAGACATGTTAAACATATTTATGTGTACATAAAAATACACACAAAACAAAATTACCTATCTGTACGCAGGGTGGTGGTGAGAAAATATATACTGTTGACCTGAAAAGCTGCTATTGTAATACATGGTTAGGTTTCTGTGCAGACGGCACGAGGTAGGCACTGTAGCAGAGATGGGAGGTGTTTGGTAATGAGAAACATCAGTTCATCCTTGACACCTATTGATCAAAAAGGGGAAGCTTTGAGCCTGCGGAGCCCGGCGCTGCGGTTAGCACGGCCGAGGGGAGCACGTTAGCTCTCAGGGCTGGCTGCCGCGAACGCTCGCATATGGCCAGCAGAGATAGAGGCAGGCGGCTGGGATGTGCGGTGTGTGCAGTGGAGCTGCTGTTGTTTGGAAGAGCAGGGCGCCCGCCGGCAGCGGGATGGGTCGCGGTGAAGCCCTGTCGCTCCCGCAGCGAGGCGGCCGGGCCGCGTCGCGCTGTGCGCGCGGAGGCGAGCTCGCGTGCGGCCCGCGCCCCAGCTCCCGGCCCACGAACGGGGCTCCTGCAACGGCAGTGCCACGTGAGAGCAGAGCTCCCTCACCGCAGAGTCCTGCCTCCGACCGCGGGCAGCAGAGCACGCCCAAAGAAAGTGCGTGGAGACAGGGGTTGTGCAGGGCTGTGCTTCCCCTCCAGCACACAGCCGGTGTCAGAGTGGAGACACTGGCTTTTCTATTCTAAAAACTCCGGCCATTCCAAGGCAAATGCCGGATTTGAGTGGGAAATGTGGCAGGGAAGAGCATGTAATAGTGATCTCTCAGTGCTTCATATTGGATGAAGAACTACAGTGCTTGTCCTTACTAGCACTTTATATTAAGATACAAAGTTTGCCAGTAGGGAATCTTGCCAGTAGCAAATCTTGGCCATAAAATGCCAGCCAGTATCTCTTGAATTAGTGCAAATCACAAGAAATGTAGGAAAGATGCAACATTGTTATGTGGTTAAGTAACATGAAAATAGTGTGGGTATTGTAGGAGGGCTAACAAAATTAGTTATGATGATTATCTGCAGAGAGAGCAGAACTAGCAACAGGCAATCAGAACCACGGCATGGATCATCCACATAGGCAGGGAGGAGTAGCGGGCAGTGAAATGCACAGTTTGCACACCAGATCAAGGTGCAGGGGTAGAGATGGCAGAGCTGGCCCAGAAGGTGTTACAGATGGCGGGTGATGCAAGGCAGCGTTGACCGGCTGCAGTCTCGGAACAAGAAGGTAGCAGACAGTAGACTGTGAGTCAGAAGTGCTCCTGCAGCTGCAGTGCAGCTCACACTTCCTTCAGGTCAAATATCAAAGCTGGAGCTTGAATATCTACCCATCTTTGTTTTCAGGAAGTATTCCTTAACTATTAATGCAGAGTTCTTTTGTTAAACACCTATTCCTAACCTTTCACTCCTAACCATTCTCATGATTGCTAAAAAAATTGCTCTTTTCTTCACTGCTGCTGCCTATCTAGTTTTTTTGGCAGAGCAAGTTTTCTTCATATCTCCCCAAGTCTCTGTGCAGTAATTTCCATTGACTGCAGGGGTATCTGCTGGTGATAGCAGAGCTGATTGACTTCAAAGTCTCTCGCTGTTGTTGCCGCTTGGCCAAGAGTCTGCTCATGACTGTAACAGATGTTTCTAAGCTTTTTTTATTTTATTTTATTTTTTTAATAGACCAATGGGAACCTTATGGAGCAGTTTTTCGCCTGAGTCCTGAAGTGAAAACCAGCATAGCTGCGATTTTGAAGCCCTCTCTAAGACTCACAGTACTCTTTAAGAGAAAAGTTGGCAATTCCAGCAGCTGGAAACATAGTTTTGCCATTCTGCCAGCTACCTGATGGCAGATAACCATCAGATTCCTGTTTAGTCTCAGTTTCTTTATGCTAATGGTTACTTTTTATGGTTCATTAGACAATTTCACAGTGAGTTTACATTGTGAAGAAATCTTGGATGGAACTGCTGCATAGTTCACACTTGGTATTAAGAATCAGAAGAGCTTTGATTAACCCACCAGCTTAGCAGAAGTTGCTTCTCATCTCATTAGGACTTAGGAACATTTCTTTAGTGTCATAAAATATTCATTGGGACGTTAGGGTCTATGTGCTCTGGGAGAATTTTGTTCTGGGGAGACATGTGCTGCCAGGCATAGTGAGGGGAGAGAAATTGTGGGGACCAAAACCAGATTTGTTGGGACAGAAAGACCATTTCAACCTAAGTCAAAATGTCAGGCAACATGAAGGCACTTCCATTAATGACAGTGATAGAAGGAGGCCTAGATTTTTATTCCTACCCTTTCTGATTCCTATCATGGCACTGATATTAGAAGGCAAAAACCTAATCATGAGATGCATAAATGTCCATTTTTAGGGTATCTGTCTACCATAGGTGTTTCTCCAGTGACTGTTGTGGGAGCTGAAATGCTCTGAAATGCCCTCAGCAGTGAGGGGAGCATGACTTTGGTGATGTAGGAATGTAGTCTTGTACCTGTAATGCATTCTAAGATACATATTCTAAGGGCGCGCAAGAGCTGAGGTCAGCAGCTTGTCAGGGTCCGCTGAAGCCTTGGAGTTACAGAGGAAAGCAAATGGGAATAAAAGAGATGGAGGATACATGTGAGTGATACAGTGGATTGGGAGAAAGTTTTTAGATGGAGAATTGAGAAAACAAGAAGAAAAAAGTAATGCTTTAACTTTGTTCAATCTTTCAGAGCCGCTTATCTGGACTGAGATGACGGAGGTTCTTGCTAGCTGCAATAACAGCAGCTTTTGAGAATCTTCAGCATTTGTTGTTTGCTTCATTTACTTAGAAAGGAACAAATGGATTATCTGATTCTTTTTCTTTTCCTCCTCCACCTCCTGAGGAGGGAAGCTGATGCTTCAATTAAGCTTTACCAGCTGTCCATATGGTCTAGGCAGTAGGTCAGTATGTAAATACTTACATAGTGCATTGAGTTGCTCTTAGTCCTTTCTAATTCTTACAACAGTTTTGTTTACATTTCCCAATACTGTAGTATTTAGACTTGATTCCTTTGAGCTAAACACTTCATGATTAAATGCAGTGCACAGCAACAGAGAAATAATTAGTGTTTTCAACCTACACAAATGCACAAGCCAAAAAAGCCTTACTCAGGGAAGAGGGTATGAGTCCGTGAGTAGACTTGGAAGTTTGTTTAGTTCTTCTTAGCAATATTTAATATATGCTGTATACTTAACAAGGAGGTACCTAGTAATTTATGCATGAGAGGTTTGAAAGCACCTGAAGAAAGATGATGCAACTGTAAAGCATAAATAATAATTATAATGGACCTGGTCACTTCAGACAGCACTTTCAGAACCATAAGCTCCTGGCTGAGCTTTGGAGGGCCAGCCTGGCTCAGAGGATAGAGCGATATCCTTATTTAAAGGTTGTCCTCTTTGAAAAACTTCCCTGAGCACGCAGCAAAGCTGAAGGATTTCCTTTAGGAAGCCGGATGCACCTTTCTCGGTGACTGCAGCGAGGTTTTGGGTTATGTGTCTTTTGAAATTCCAAACTGTTAAGAAAAACAATAGCACCACATTCTTGCGGAGAGGATCAAATATTTATTACATAGGTTATCATGAGATTCATAGATTAATCCAAGGTCTGTAATAACATAAGTAGTTGTCAATAGGATTATGCTGTGATTGTGAGTTGGAGCTGAGCGATTTGTCTCGTTATCTGATAGACTGTACGTGTTCACGGCATCAAACCCACCCGTGGCATGCTTGAATTTTCGGGTCAGCATTAACGTATTAAGAAATTTAAACCTGACTTACCTGGGTTTATTGAATAAACTCCGATAAAAGCATCTCGAACACCTTCAGAGTGCTGCTTGCCTTTGCAAAAGCATTGCAGTTGCATGCAAGAGCTCCCTGTCCCCAGCTGCGTACACTTGGAAGGAACCTTTCGGCTCGACCTGGACGAAGGGCGCGCGGGCGCGCGGGCCGCGTCGGCACGGCGCGGGAGCCGGCCGGGCCCCTGTCGAGCCGCAGGCACAGCTGCTCCGCCAGCGGGGTGAGGTAGGGAAGCGGCTCCCAGGAGGCCTCCGCGGTTTCTGGACCCCTGACATTTCCTGTTTGACCCTGGACACATGCAACAGCTTCCTCGTGGAAGATCATAGAGCAGAAGGAGCAAACAAATCTCTTGGCAGCACTGTTGAGGCAGGTGTCCCCTCTCTTGATATTTCCTGTGGTCTGGGAGTCACCGCCAGCTGTCTGCTCGGCTCATGCAAGCAGTTTGTCTCAGCGTTGGGGGCTCAGAAGAGGAGCAGCCTTCGGCCTACACGCGCTGACATCAGTGCTGGTGAAGGGAAGGGAAACTGATGCTCCGGATGATTGCTTCTGTTGAATCTTTAGAACAAAAATTTACCGTAAATAGGCAGTACAACTCACAGATACCTTCTTTTTTTGAGATTACTTGGAGTTCAGAGGTGCTTACTGTTGGTAAATGAAATAAATAGAACTCCTTTTTTTCTGATGTGGAATTACTGAATAAGTATGTGCTGCACACTTTTAGGGACTGATGATTTATCTACCTCACAGTTTCTCTAAAAGGCATGCTGATTACTTGATGCTTTCAAATGTGTACTTTATAGCCAGACTGTCATCATTTTTGATCATTTTTAAATTAAAAAATAGTCTGTCCTTCAATATTTCATTGGGACTGCAACTCCTGCTGACAAGACTTCTGCAAACTGTGTCTTGACCTTTGCCTGGTGTTCCCGTTTTTGGTCTCCTAGGGCTCCCGTTCTTGGTCTGCCCTTCCTCTTTTACTTTCTTATCTAACATCCCATTTAAAGCGTTGCCCTCCCTTTGTTTTTACAGCTTGGTTATCTCGTGGTTTCCTCGTAGCTCCTTGATTTTTCCTGCAAAGCATCTTCTTCCTCACTTCCCCTTTGCCAGACCTTTAGCAATGGTTGGTGCTCATCCTCCTGTGTCCTGCAGATGGATCATCTAGCTTGAGCTGCAGCATCTAAAGCTGCTAAGTCAAAACCTGACTTTTTTCATGCCGTGTGTTTAGCTAGACCTGTTCTTTTTTTTCCTTCCTCATCCATTTTTAGATATGTCTCTGTGAGTTTCACATGACCAAGTGAACATGTATCCCTTGTTTCGCCGTCGTCCCTTTCTGCTCACTGCCTTCTCTGTGCTGCCAGCAGTACTACTGGTTTTTGTGCCAGCCACTCCTTTAATCTGCTGCCATCTTCCATTTCATGTAACCCCACGTTATAGGTTGCTTATAAATATGTCTTCTTTCTGTTCACAGGGGCTAGTCATGCGTATCTAAACTGTCCTCATTCCTTCTCATTCCTCTTTTCTTGGGTTTGGTATCTCCTTCCTCTTTTGCTTGCTTATCTAACATCCCACTTGAAAGGCTACTGCCTCCCCCGCCATGTTTTTACAGCTCAGATGTCTTGTAGCTTCCTCATAACGCTCTGTTTTTTCCTGTGAGATACCATTCTCTGGGATGGAGTTCTCCAGCAGTTCTTCCTGGGAGACCTGCTTGGTGGCCGGGTGCTCCCCACCTCGGATCTGCTGAGGACAGCGCGGCCTAACTCACGTTGCCCATGCCAGGTCTAACACAGCACCCTGCTTTGCAGCTTCAGCTCCATGCCTTCCCCACGCTCCTGTTCTCTTCCCTCCCTCTCAGCATCCTCACCCTCTTTCCCTGTCCTGTGCAGCTGTCTTCTAGTGAAGGTGGTGTCCCCTGCCTTCTGACCTTCGCTGGCAGTGCCTGCTTCTGCTGCCAGCTTCATCCCTCTGCATCCACAGACACTTCATCCTGTGTTACACTGTTTGCAAGAAAACACTGCTGAAGCTGGCTGTTGAGTACTGTCTCCGCCTGATATTCTTCCGAAGCTCCGCACTGGGACATGAGTTATGGTTTTCTGCCACTGCTTTTCCCAGTTCCTCCAAATAATTTTTTATCTTCTTCGTATCTTCTGTAGACCGTGAGCACTTCAGGGTTAAATTGCTGTAAAAGGCCTGGCAAAAGGGAGTCGTAATCTAATTAATAATTACTTTGCAGAGGTAATAATTTCTTTGAAAGAGTGACACTGGCTTCGCATCATTGTTTCCAAACCATGTGGGTTGTGCATTACAGATGACTCTCTCCTCGTAAGCTTGCTTACTTATTATTTTTAGGGTTTCTGTGTTGGGAAAATGGGTTGCAAAAGAGACTGTGGGTATCATGACCTCATCATCCTTATTCAGAAGAAGAACAGCAAGATTACCATAATACATTACTTTTCAAAATTATAACCCTGAGAAGTAATAAGATTCAATTACATTTTTTGGTGAAGTTCTATTTAAGAGAATATCTATCTCATGCTTCTAGTTTGTTCTTTGTCTTGATCGTTGGTCAGCAGTCCTCAGGGGGATATTTCATCTCCCCAAACTTTGCGAGAAATAAATCCCTCTCTTCTCGTGGTCCATTTCAGCCTTTGCATGTGTGCCCTTCTGAAGTGTTAACCATTACCAGTTGAGTCAAAGAAACCCAAACTCCCTGACACATTCACAGACCTTTCTGCTGCTTGAACATGGCTACAGACTGCACGAGGAGGCTCGTGCTCAGCACGGGACCAGACCAGTTACTCTGCACATGGGTATTGCACTCACTGGGGCAGCGTGGGGCAAGCAGTTGGCCAAATGTCTGTAAAATGCAGAACCTCTGCACAGTCCTACCCAAAGCCCATTGCTGCCACCGCTAATGATGGGGAAAGCAGGAGCAGATAAGCAGAGATAGGAGAAGGTAGCCAGCACCAAGAGGTGATTTTAACTGTTGTTGTGGTCTTGCATACAAGAAAGACAGAGGGTAATACTTTAAATTACAGTTTTACTCTGCAAAATACTCTTCTCAGAAAGATTTTTTTTTTTCAGATTCTGGTTTGCTCTATTTTCTTTGAAAATCTTTCTTTCAAACTTCCACCAGTCTAGAAGTCATGTTATGTCCTCTTGAGCTTATATCTTCATAGTGCATAGCATTCAGGTGGAGCACGGGTGATGTGATCAAGCCATCAGAGTGGGAATAGGTTCAGGTCCTCCTTTTTATGTTTTGTTTTGGAACAGGTAAGAGAAATAGTGTGTATATAACCCATAATCATGGGTTATATATTTACACTGGAGCTGAATGGCATGGCATTTTTGCAGGTTTTTCCCCTTATATAACGCTTGTAGACTGATTGCCCCTCTCTAGGTGCTTGAAGTTGTCCTTTTGAGTAGGCATTTATTTTGCTCAGCGTTTTGTGGCGTGCGTTGTGACTCATTTTGGGACTTGCTCTGCCTCTCTGCCCAGTGTTTCCCAGTACAAGGAGCTGAGGTTGCCAACAAGAAAGCGTCCCTGAACAGCAAGCAGAAACAACGCATTGGACATGGACTTTTGTGGGGCTTTCGGTGTTTGTAGAGAGGGAAGTGTTAAAGTTGAATTGATGACGTTAGCACCACCACCAAGACAGAAAAAAAACCCTACCCTGACAAGCTGTATTGACTAAACCTTCTAACAATGCTTGTGATTTTCCTATATCCTGCTCCGTGTTTTTGCCTGGCTTTGTCATAGCGCGGACGGACGTTACCCGCGCTGTGATTCAGAGTGTGCTCCTAGCCACGCTTTGCATGATTTTAACCTGATTTCATGGGACGAACGGGCAGCGAAGCACCGTGGCTCATGGTTGTCAGCAGTGAAAAATAGCCAGGAATCAGACAAACAGCTTCATTGCTGAGATTATTTCCGGGATAAAAACTCTTCCAACAGCTGTTTGCTTTGGCCACTGCTCAGGTCCTTTTTTTTCTGAAAAAAATAGAAAAAAAGAGTGTTTTTTTTTTTTTTTTTTTTTCAGATGTGGGCTGGTTATTTATGTAGCCAGGAAGAGGGCTCTGCTTCCCGTGTTGCGCTCCGGGGCTGCTTTGACAGCGGAGCGTTCGCCCGCTCTCGCGCTCGCTCGCGCCGCGAGGGGGAAGGCGCGGGGTGGGTTCGGGGTCCCGGTGGTGGCGGCGGGCGGGCGTCCCGGCACGCCTGGCACGCCGCAGCGCTCACGCCACGCGGGAGGCGTGACACGGCGCCGTGATGGGGCGGCCACGCAGCCCCGGCGCAGCGCGGCGCTGAGGGCTGAAGCGCTCGCGGCCGACTCGCTGCAGGCGGCTCCCGGCGTGGCGCGGAGCAGCCATGCCCGTGCTCGGGGTGGCCTCCAAGCTCCCGCAGCCGGCCGTGGGCTCCAAGCCCGTGCACAGCGCCCTGCCCATGCCCGTGGCGGCCCTCGGCGCGCCGGCCAAGGCCCTGGAGCTCGCGGGCGCCCAGAGCTCCGTGCTGTCCTGCCAGCTGGCGCTGAAGCCCACGTGCGAGTGCAGCGAGCGGAGAGCCCTGCCGGGGAAGACCCGGGACGCGGAGGACAGCAAGGTGAGTATATATCCATATATATGCACATAAAGATCTGCTAGGAAGTGGCTGAGTGGGGTGTAGCTGGGTGGATAATAGTTTGCTTTTTTCTGTCCCCCCATGAGCTGGCTTTGCTCAGCATGTCTATGTGAACCGCCGCGCGGGGTCTGGACGTTCGCGTCGGGCTGCCGGCGGCACGGGGCTCATGGGTGCGTTGTGATGAGGGTCACCAGACCCACACGTAGGAAAAAGAGAAGCTTTCCAGCTCCCGAGAGGCTGAGCAATGACATGACAGCACTTAAAGAAAAACAATCATCTTGGCTGCTTCATGAGATATTATGGAGTTTAAAAAGAGCTCTCACGCCCACACCTATTCCCACGGGGAGGTTCTTTTGAGATAAAAACAACTAATTAATTTTTCTTTTCACTTTTCCAATGTTCTGGCTACACTTGCTGCTCAACTGCTGAACCAGAAAAGCAACTTCTCAATGAAAAGCACCGGTGTTTTTATTTTCTCTTTGGCAAAGTTACTTCTTCCTGCTGCCCGCCCCCAGCTGCAGTTCAGTGTGATTATTTTATTTTGAGCTTGTCTGAAGCAGGATGCCGTCATTTTTTTAGGCTGCTTTGGGGTTTGTTTTTTTTTCTCCTTCTGTTGCGGGGTCCTTTTGAGCCTTACCACCTAACTGAGACACTCCAGGCTGGGTTTCTGCCCATCTCCGTGCTGCAGTCGAACACCCTTCCCGTGCTTGGAGCGTGAGTATTCCTGTCAGTGTTTCCCTAGCTCGTGCAGGGCATTGCGGCCGCGTGTGGGGTTTAACCGCTTCAGCAGGCAGTGCTGCGTGAGGCTGCTTTCCTTTGCTCTGCTCGGGCTTTTGGCTTGTGGAAGTGATTACCATGCTGAGGTTAAACATAGGTTTGTCGTTGCTTCGTGCTCGGTTTAAGTGTTTCACTTGAGTGTCATTGGAGTTGTTACAGTGGCAAGATGCACATAATATATGTACTTGGTTTTCTTTTGTCTTTAGTCACTGGGTTAGTTCAGTATCAGTGAGGAAAGCTGGTTTTGTGGTTGAAGGAGAGGGTTGGGATCCTGAACATTTGGTTTCCTTTTTAAACCCTGCCACATATTTCCCATGGGATTTTGTTCGTGCCACTTAATTTTTCTGTTGGAGTTTTCTGTATCACCTCTGCCTGTCTTGCAGCAGATGATGCAGTGGTGCTCTCGGTGAGGCTATGCAGAAGCACCAAGGCTGAGCAGGCTGTTCATCTCTTGCTTGCCACGAGTGGTGAAAAGCCCTTTTCTATGGCATGAGTGCAATTAAATACAATAATAAAACTTCTCATCACAAAGCAAAAAAAGTACACTGGATGCATGCAACCATAGTAGATTCCTGCTTGCTTACTTTTTAAAGATAGAAAATATTCTTTATATTGTACTTTGGTGGATGTTGCATGTGGAGTATTTCAGTTATTTCAGTTTCATAAAAAGAGGATTTGGGCTGCAGTCCCCACTCAGAGATAGGCAGAGCATCTTGCTTCAGCAGCTGAACCATTCAGGAACTGTTAGTGCTTGGTATGAAACCTGGTGGGATCAGTTCATCTCCTAAGGTGTGTATCCTTCCGCTTCAGCACTCCTGAAGTCATGGTGAATAACAGAACAGGTGACCACATCCACTTCTGAACTGATCCAGTGTGGCAATTTCATCCTTCATGGTTCTGGCAGCACTTTTAATCTTAGGGATTGCTTTTAAAGAAAAAAAAAGTAGTCATTCGCTATTCTGTTCCCAGTGGAAGCAGCTGAGCTCTTTTACAGGTGATTTTTTAGCATTAAGGCCAGTTTGTGCATGTGATGCTCTGAAAACTTCGCCTGGCAATCTGAATAAATAAATCCTAGTGGATTAGCAGAAGTCCTTAGCAGCAAAAAAATTAACAGTTTCTGCAAGTTCACTGTAGTGCCCATCACAAATCTCACATTCCCAGGGAAGCTTAATGGCAGTTCTTTGCCCAGGTTTCTTCCAGCCACATTCTTCTGCGGAATGTTCTGCCAGTCACCTTTTAAGAAAATTCCATGAAATCCTTTTGCTAGAGTAGTTTGGGTTATAAAGCAGATGGATATGATTAAAAAGAAAAATCTTTTATAAAAAAAGTTTTTTATTGCCAACAAACTTCAAAATATCCACCTAAAATTACCGAATTAAGCTTTCCTTCCTCCCTAGTGGAGATGCATCCCTCTCTGTTTGCCAGCATCTGGTAGCCTCAGTAATGTGTATTAATTATATAAGGTGTAGTCCTAAGCACTTTTTTTTTTCAGGGAGTTATTAGAGTTAATGTCCCTTCAGATTTGCTGACCAGGTGCAAGTTCAGCATGACACATCACACTGTCCCAGAGCATGACCACTTGTGAATGCTGCCTTCAGTGGGGCTTCAATGGATCTTTTTTTTTGGTTAGCAAAAGTATTAGTCAAATATGATGAATATTGATATTCCTACATGGCCTGGTGGTATATGATGATGTAAGTCAGGATTGTTATCGTTATAGCAGCAACCAGATAAATGTCCTTGAATCAAAACATAATGAATACCTAGCCAGAGTTTGCAAGTGAGAGTGAAGTCCGCCTCTATGGTACAGTGCTTGCATGCTTATGCTGTAAGACTGTGTATAAGGCAGCTCTGATTTTTGAGGGGAAAATGATTAATTTATATCTGCAAAACACAGTGGAGCAGAAGAGCTGTTCGTCTGGTTAATGTTTGCCCCTGGCTGCTGGATTACAGGCTTTAAGTTTTGCTTTCTTTGGTATTTTACATATGTTGCACTGTGTGTCACCAGCTTTCCCGTCCTGTCTGGAAGGTCCCGAGAGTGACACACGCCACCTCTGTGACACATCCTGTAGCTATCCATACGTGTGGGGGAGTCCGAGATAAACTGGGATTAGCCGAGTCGATGCAGGAGGTCATTGCCACCCAGCTGTTTCCTCCGTGGCCTCCGGTCTCCCCACACCTGATTGTTGGAGGCTTTTGACACCAGTGTTGGCTCTCGCATGCGACCGCATGGCCAGGAATACAGCTGCAGAAATCAGGGCTCTTTTCCCTAGGTGCTTCCCCGCCTCTCACATGATTTTCTGCACTTACACATGCAGTCTTAAGATACACGGTGCTTTTCTTTTAATAAAAATGGTGGTAGAGAAAGTTTGTGAGGTATTTATATTCAGTTTTTCCTCTTCCTCATTGCATAGAAGATAGTTAAACCTGGGAAAGAAAATAATAAATATGTAGTTTAGTCATAAAGTTTTTAGTGATTTAAATTGTTCTCTCTGTGATTTATTCAGATAAACTTTGTTCACAAATTCTGATCTGTTGGTTGAGTATTCTCCTAATCTGTGCTTTGGTACCTAGTTCACATACAGATCCATCTGCTTTCTTGCTCGACCCGCAGATATTTAAACTGACTGCACAAACACTTATGATGTGAATAGTCATGCAAAGTATTTGAACGCAAGCCTTCAGAGCACATTCTTCTTCCCTGAGTATCATATAGACAAAAGTTTATTCCTATATATGTACACAGGAAAGGAATCCAGCTGCTGGATTCGGGAGGTGAAATGCTTGCTCTCCTTGGAGCAGATGGACTTTTGCCATGGAGTGGGGCCACAGCTTGGTTCTATCCAAGCCCGTGCCTGAAAATGTCGCTGTCTTTTGTGGCATTTACCTAACTGTGGGTATAGGTTAATTTATACTCCAGTGCTACTGATTTTGTGTGACTTGCTACATTAATGAGACCAAAACAATCTCTTTCGTACTGGACCAAAGAAATCTATTGAGTGATACTCTAAAAGAGCTGGTTAAGCAGTGGATTAAACCTGAAGGAATGTAGGAACACTTCATTTGCCAGAACAGTTTTGGGCCCCGAGGCGATAGATCCCTGCCCTGTAGTGACCCGGCTGCTGCCGCTGCTCCTTGCGGGCCCCCTTGCCCTCTCCCAGGGCTGTCCTGCCGTCACCAAACTCATCTTCAGCATCACGTGTGCTTGCCAACAGTGCTGCCTGAGCTGCATCTGATATATTAATTTTAGCCTCTCGGGTAGCTGCCTCCAGTGATAAGATTTTAGCCTTCTTTCCTGAGTTAATTCATTCCTGTACTCTCATACTATCTTTTTTTTTTTTTGTCTTTTTTCAGTTTCTCTTTGTCCACGCTATCTGTCTCCTGCTGTCTGCTTTATCTGCCTCTTCCTTCCTGTTGGCAGACATCTTTACAGGCTTCTGCCTATGACTAATTTTCCTCTGTATCCACTAATCAGGTCTTTCTGTCATGACTGAAACATTTTTTCATATCATTATTCCTTGCTGGGAAGTGTTAGTCAGGCCCTGTGAGCTGATCCAGTCTATGTATGTAAACCCAGCACTTTTCTAAGTGCTGCAGTTTTTAGGGTTTGTGTTAAAATGCTTTTAGGGTGCAAGTATTGGCCTTCAGAGGGGGCCCGGGACGCAGTTTGTGATTTCTCTGGAAGGGTCCCGCCGCACCAAGTCCATCCTGAAGCAGTGCACTTTGAGAAGGAAGGATCTCAGGGGGCTCTGAAGACTTGGGATGTGCTGCCAGGCCTTGTGGCAGGCAGACGTGCGGCGGGCGAGGCGAGCCCGCCTCGGGAAGAGGCCCTCGTGGCTTTGTTCCCCTGGTGAGCACTAGGGCTGGCGCATGGCCAGGAGGCAAGAAGGGAGCAGAGCAGAGGTGCTCTAGCCAGGGGAACGTGGGAGCGAGGACGGGGTCTGCAACGCCTAGTTGGACCGGGACGCTGAAGTGGTCCAAGGGCAATTTCATGTGCCCCATAGCAACGCTGAATGGTGGCGGTGACGCGGGCAGGTGGCCGCCGTGCAGGTGGCTCCTGAGGCGCGCTTCGCTTCGCTTCGTTCTGCTGCGTTCTCGGCCTGCTCTGCGTGGCCTGCTCTGCATCCCCCGTCTGCTAACCCTTCCACAGCACCCACTCGTGTCCTGGCATGTCCCTTTCCCACTGTTCCCCAAGTCCCTCCAGAGCAGAGGATCCGCCGTGATCCCACATCCCTTTGACCTTTCAGTTCCTTGGCTGACTCTTTGCCCGCTCCCTCAGGACCAGGCTTTACTGAGTTTCTTGGCATACGGATTCTGGGCAGCCTCAACGGGTTTATTTGCCCGTTTTGTCCTTTCCCCCGGTGCTCGCAGAGCAGAGGTGTCTGCCTCGTGGGCTGGCAGTGCCCCTTGTGCCACGTTTTCCTTCGAGCAAAAAGGGGAGCAGGAGCAGCCAGAGACCTCCCCTCTTCCCCCCGTAGTGTCGGCTCGTGATGGGAAGCCAACAGCGGTTCAGGAGTGCAGAAGGAGCTGCCAGAAAGTGCAGCCAGCGCAGGGACACCTGGGACTCTGTGTGTTTAAAGCGAGGCGGGAGCTTGGATTCTCTGCAGTTCCAGCCTCTTGCCTTGTGCTCTGAACTCTTCCTTTATCAAACAGATAACGGCACCTTCAATACACTATATGTATCCCACACCATCTGTCTGGGCTGTATTACAACTGAGTTACGAGCCTTGTGCTGTGTGAGCTTGGAAACAAGTTACATATTGCTGTTAATTATTTTTCATAATCACCTGTATCCACCACATTTTTATACAGTCGAGATAAATGTGCAGTGGGACAGCTAGGCAAAAGTATAAAACTTTTATACTTACCAGCGAAGGGTATTGGGTAGGGTTTGAAAGACACTTTTTAATGTCTAATTTGCAATTGTGATTATCCATAGGAGGGCATTTAGCAACCTGAGCTTAAGGCCCCCATCTAGCCTTTCACTGCTTTTGTTTTAGTCTGCTCATAGAATGGGAGCTCAGAACTCGGTGTGTTTCGTGTTAGCTTATGTGTTAAAGGTTGATGTGAGGCTTCAGCAGAAAATGTGCGCTCCTGCTCTTTCTATTGCATCTGTCACTAGGGAAGCTGCATGGGGATTTTCTGATCAGTCCTTTTTTTTTTCATTAGAAATGCTGCTTGCTTGAAAAGGGGGGGAGCACTGGAGTGTGGATGAGGAGATCCTTGAATGTGCGAGAAGCAGCTGAGCCCCAGAAGCTGAAGCAACCCAGCAGCATCCGCTTGGTGCAACCAGAGCTAATAAATGTGGCCTCACAGGGTAATCTGTTCTCCGTGACCATAAATGGAGATCAGTGGTCTCCATCTCCAGATAAAAATAATGGGCTTGTGTTACACCCTGGGAGGCTTTAGTTGGGCTTTAGTCAAACGTCCCAGCAGCGCTAGTAGCTAGAGAGGGATGTTTGCGTGCAGAAGGTGTGCAGCCTCCGTCCCTCGGGGGCTTTTGGAAGAAGCACACGGACCCCCATGCTCCTTAACAAACACTCCTAGTGCTGCTGCTTGTGCAGGGGACCAGGTGGCCATCTCGGGGCTCTCCAGGTGCTTGGTCACTGCCCGAGCCGAGGTGTCAGTGGGTGGCTGCTCTGGGCACCAAGCTGCCATAGCCTGCAGGCCCTGCACGTGCGTCTGTCTGGAGAGGGCTTAGGCGCCTGCAAATGAAAATGATCGTGTGATACGGGTATTTCCTGGGGCATTTCACCCAAGTGCTGCAGCTTCACTTGTTTTTTCCACAAGCACAGGAAGGGTGTCAGTGGAAACAAGCCCTGGGAAGCTGCTTTGCCCGGGGCTCTGAGAGCCTTTAAAAGTCCCGCAGAGACTTTCCGAGCCTGCCCCTAGGAGACAGGAGCAGCCCGAAGCCGCCGGCGGAGCCAGGGCTGCCGCAAGGGTTGTCTAAGTTGTGCTCAGCTCATACACGCTCCTTCTACTCTGCTCTGGGTTTCAGCCAGACCTTCGCCCTGGAAACATGGACCAGGCTGATGCCTTCTAGTGACAGGTAGCGTGCGTAAGCAGAGCAAGAGTTCATCCCGGCCTGACGGGACATATGACTGCGTTAGACAGAGTGTGGGAGAAGAGGGAAGATACTATCCCCGCGGTGCGGAGCGAGAGAGGAGATTGAGGGGAAAGTGGATGAGTTTCCCACACTCAGACTGGGGGCTTTATGGCAGCACTAGGAATTCTAAGTCACATGTATCTTGAGTCCCAGTCGCCCCATCTTAACCACAGCCCTGTCCTTAGTCTTTTTGAAGGCACCAGCGAAACAGCCCGATGTGATGGGGGGTGAGTTTCCCGGCATGCTTCACTTGCAGGTTGCGGCTCTGCCAGTGCCATCAGCCGGGCCCGGCTCCGGGCGAGCGTCGCATCGGACATTTCACCCCGGCAGCCCCCGGACCCCCCTTGGTTTTGATGGCCTCGATCTACGCGCACTTGGACAGCTCTGACACAGCTTGTCAGAGATGCAGAGTGTGCTGTGGTCACTCGCAGAGTTACACAAGCCCCTCAGAAGTCCCGGGAGCGTTGCTGTTGAGAGGCTTTCCGCTTATTAAATACAACGTGCACAGAGCAAATAGCTACAGAATAAAAACAGACCCCTTCCAGGGAGCGCTGCTGTGTTTTGGAGTCGATTTCTTCCTTTGAATGCACTGCCTAGCTTCTTTCTGGCAGAAATTCTCGCCCTAAGGAGGAAAGAAGAGCAGCAGTCGCAAGCGAGACTCGCCGGGGTTTGAAAGCAGGTGTTAATGGTGGTCGGGGCGCGCGGCTCCGCTCTGCTCGCCCGCGGCGCTCCCGAGGTGCCTGGTTTTCCTTAGGCCGGCGCGGCGCAGGCCGAGCAGTCCCTTGCGAGCAGCGCTGTGCTTCGCCTTGACCCGGTGCACAGGATGTGGTCTTGGAGGAAGCCCACGCGCTAACAAAAGCCTTTTGACAGCTCCGGTGGCTGGGGATTACGCTGGGCGAGGCGGGAGCCTCTATCTCATCCCAGGCTTTACTGGGGGAATATTTTGTGCGAATCTTCACTTGCCCGTGATGTTTTTAAGGTCGCAAACCTTCCCTTTTGTTTTTACTGGCAAGGGAAAATTGGCTGAAAGATAGCATAACTTGCTTAAAATTCAGAAGAGGAATGTGGAGTGTTTTGTCTGGTGGATGCGAGGGGATAATTCCCTCGTGTAAAATGTGCAGATTTCTGACGGCTCTTGTGCATGTTCTGTTTAAACCGAGTCGGAGAACTCGGAAAATAAGCAAACCAAAGGGAAGCTTGATTTTAGAGTGTGTTATCATAGGATCGTAGTATTTCTGGGTATATAAACTGAGAAGGTGGCAGCCACTAAAGGTCTGTACAAACTCTGCATAACACATGAACAAAGCTAAGCAAGTACAATATTAGTATTGTGCTAACCTACTTTCAGCAGGACGTTTGGTCTGGCTTATCTTTTTAGTTATGTTTATCTTCCCATTAAGCCTCCGTTACTGCTCTGCCCCTCTGATCCTAACACAGTGGAACAGATTTCATCATTCTGCCTGTCTCCCTTTCAACAGCAGTGCAAAATATTTTGTTCGGGTGCAAGTCTCCAGTTTGAGAACTGCAGCAAATTTGCAAAGCTAGAGCAGAGATGGATGTCAAGCTCGCTCTCTCATGCTCTCCGTTTCAAAGTATCTCCCTTGCACAGGACACCCGGCCGTGCATCTTGCTGACCCTGTGTTAGACACCCGCAGGTTTGGCCGGGAGAGCTTCCTGCTGTGCACCGGGAGTTGGTCTGCGGGGCCTCGGCAGGGCCGGCGTGGCCGTGTCACGGGGCAGTGAGCCTCTCATGAGCCCGTGGTTGGGCTGAGTAAGACGTAAGTCAAGGTGCAGGGCTTCTCCTCACCCGCGGCGGCATTCCCTGGCAGCACATCCAGGCAGCAAACAGCACTCTTGATTCCGGAGTGGAAATAACCGGCGTTAGAGGAGAAGGCGGAAAGGCAGATTAAAGGTGAAGAGCTTTGGGGAGGCAGGGTGGCCCAGCGACTGGCCTGGGAGGCTCCACCAAGCCACAGGAAAGCAGTTTCACTTACTGTTTCCATCAAGTGCCTCCTCCTCCTTGAACTCAGTTCATGTGGAAAATGGTACTAATGAAGTTGTTTGGTGGCTAAGTACTATTTCATTTAATTGTCTTAATGCCGAAGAAATGATCTAATTAGCTGCTTTGTAAAATGCTACTGAAATTACCCCGAATGACCTTAGAAAAGATGACTTGCTCTTATGTTATCTGATGAGAAAAACCGTAGCAGACCTATTCCACCTAATCAGTAGTGTTGACAGCTTCCTGTTCATCAGGAAAATGATACATATCATCTTTTAAAATCTTTTTTTTTCCTTGCAATTTAGAAAACCTGAGCAGAAGGCATTATATATACAGAATGCAGAATGCTTTTTTTTTTATTTCTTCCTCCTGGGAATTTGTGATCCTGACAAGGGCAAGAGGAGAGTAACAGTGTCTTTGCTAACTCCCTGTGCTCGAATAGCTTCCTGGCATAGTTCTATATTATGAGCTGGAACCTAAGCAGCAGGTTGCTCAGGAGAGCAGCTTGGGGTAGTGCTTGACAGTGCAATGCCCTGCTCATGGGCCCTACCATTTCCAGGTGCATTTTTTGAATAAAATACATTTTGCAGATTTGGAACTTTGAGATAGCGACAGCTCCTGAGCATGGCCTAACCTACCTCAGCTTGGTGTCCAGGTAGGGGTCGTGGCCGTGACAGCAATGAGTGAAGAAACCTCCTAATCTGTGCATAATCTGGACAAATTTTGGTTTATGAGAGAAGCTGCTGGGGGAGGGAGTGTGGAATATGGGGAAAATGTCTGAAAAGGAGAACACACCTTCCTTCCCAGGGCCCAGAGCAGGATGTTTCTGGGTTACAGAGTGGTCGTGGTGAGGGCAGCACTTATTGGACAAGGTGCAGGAAGGGCAGAGTCATGAGGAAAGCTGAAAAGGCCACTCAAAGCACACTCCAGAGAGGCAGCATCTGGGTGCCAGTCTGTCAGACTAAACACTGTCATTCAAAGAACTACTTGGAGGGAACTTGGCCAAAGAAAAGAACGTAATGCAAAGGTTCAGATCAGCAACACAGATACTGGAGAGCTTAGAATTCATAAAAGAGAGAGGATTAGGGACTTACTTATATCTGGAAAATTTGAATCTGTCTCTCCTGAACCTCAGAGATGATCTCATTTAATTTTAGAGAGACTGTAAGATCTCATTGTGAAATACTGATACAAATACCAGCAAAGAAGGAGCAATAGTGGTCAATTTTCAGTCTAAAGGGCCAAATATTTCCTTCACTTTCCACTAAAAATTGCAGCTTGAATGACAGTGAGGTCAGAATTTTCAACAGCAGTTTTCACGTGTGTCTTCAAGGCCTTTGTGGGCAGTAGCCTCAGAATCATGTCTTTGTCATGACAAGCAGTTATTGTGCCCTGATTCATTGGATGGAAACGCTGATGTGTCTTGGCCAAGCTATAAATCGGTTGAATATCTAAAGAAGGGACTTTTGGATGATTGATTTTGTGCTTGCTGTATGGTCAAACCTGGGCTACAGTACAGTCCGTTTCCTGCAAAGCCTTGTGAGTAGGCAGCAGGTAAGCAGGCTGCTGAGTTGCTCTAAAAACCACATAGATAGTGCTACCATTTCCAGAGCAATAATAGATTTTGGATTGTTTGGAAGAGTTTGGAATATGATATGAGGTATTTCCACTGTGAGAAGTGTAAGAAATAGCTGTTTACTGAAGCATGACCCTGTCTTGGTTTGATTTCTGTAATTCTGTTCCTGGTTGTGTAATTATACAACTGTTTTTTTAATAGTTAAACAGTTTAACAGGAGTATACAGATAGACACTTTGTTATAAAATAAGATAATCTAAGTAACAGCTCCATCCTCTGACTGTTAATTAAGCTTTAGGAATGATGATATTTCAACTAACATTTGATGCCTGCTGATTTAAGGACTATGTGAAGTAACATTACGTCTCAATCCTTTTTCATTTGAGGGATTAATCTGGTATCTTCACTTGCATGCAATTTGGTGCCTTTTTTCCTCTTAACAGTTATTTAAAGATTTGCACACTCAGCAAGGTTTATATCATTTCACAGTCAAAATCTAAAATCCAATAAGATACATGATTAAAATCTCTACATGCAGATTTCTTCCATACTCAAGAGGTTTATTCTGTTGTTGCTTAGTACCATTAGGCATTGCTATAGAGTGAGGTTCTCTTTTGAGAAACTTGATTAACATCCCTACCAGACTTCATGTTAAGAGATTTTATAGGAGAACTTGGACAGAAGCTGCTAGTGTTAATGCAGCTAAGTGAGAGAAATCAGATTATCTGTGAGCAGATGTATTGTTGCACCGTCCCTGGGCTGGTTGAGTTATGTACCCCTTGTGTACCCATTATTTTTACTACCACAGCCCAAACCAAGCTCAACTTCATCCTCCAGCCCCCTCGGTGCTCCTGTGCAGAGCTCCAGTCTGCACCGGGGTCCCTAACAGAGCGCGGGGGAGAGAGAGCCTGGAAAGAAAACGCAGCACGTTGTAGGCCTGGACAAAGGGCTCCTGTTGGGGTGGGTTCGGTGGGTTTGTTATCCTGGCCCATGCTCTGCCAGGTGACTGGTGTTCTCTGATAACCAGGTAACCTGAGACTTTCCTTCAGGGAAGTTGTGAATGCAAAGGGAAAAATGGCCCTCTGTGTGCACTGACAGCATTCAGAAAGAAATGTCTCGTGGAAACTAAGCACGGGAGAAGAGATGACATTTCCCAGATCTTTTTTCTTCTTGTATGGTGTCTGTTGGAAGACACCATAGGATATGACCAATTAAAAAGAATGTAGGTTGTGCTTGTTGCTTTACTAGCTGGGGATAGACATTTTCATTATGCCTGCCCTCGTAGTGTGTTTTCCAGCAGCAACGTGGTTCCCGGAGCCAGCTCGTCGCTGAACTCGAGCTCACTCAAGCACTGTGAGCAAAGGGGGATCCGTCTGAGTGCGCGAAAGTGCTGAGGGAACACTGATAAGTAAAGCAGCTCATAAATTCAGCGTAGAGGATTGCTCACGTTCATGGCTCCCAGGATTAAAATTGAGGCTTGCTCTGTCGCACCCGCAAATGACTTTCAGCAGCAGAAATGGCCACAGTTAAGTTCTGCTCATGGTCCTTGTTCCTGACCCATATTTGCCTTCTCTGTCCTGTTACACGTACCAAAGTTTCCTACCCATATAGGCCATTATTCTGAAAAGTCGAATTTCTTTAGTAAAACCTTGCTTTCATAACATTAGGTCCTGACTCCTCAATACTCTTAAGTCAGCCTCCAGTATGTGTGATAGTCAAGCTGTGGAGTGTCAGAATGTGGAGCACAGGGGTTCGAGGTTGTGGAGACTCCTTTTTCCTGCTTGCAAATGTCTTAAAGCCAATGAAAAACCTCAGGAAAGTTCAAGAGCACCAACTATTATTTTTTTCCACCGTGAATTGGTAAAAAACCATATTAGCCTAGAGCAGGGAGGTCAGTGCAAAACCTGTTTGAGATAAAGTTGTGACTTCTGCCTTGCGACGCTTGCGTGTTTGGAAACCTGGAGCAGTGCTAGCGAGAGCTGTTGAATGAAGTGCTGGACTGGGTGGAGGGTTCATTTGCCCTCCTTGGAGAGCGGGCAACACAGAGCCCATGAGTCTGTGTCCAGATATTCCCAGGGACTGTTCGGAGCCCGTGGTCACAGCAAATTCATCTGACTCCATTACTGTCAATTAAAAGGTTGGGGCCTTGTCTGAGCTGGTTGGGTTTCTACTGCAATCAAATGATAGAGCCAGATACCCCTGAGGGCCCTTCCTTTCCCAGCTCTGAGACCTTCGCGTTGTGACTCACCCTCCAAAGGGATGTGTGTCTGTGCCTTAATGAAGGGGAGCTGGATCGTCCAGTTTCAGTTAAACATCTGACCTCAAGATGCCCAGAATTAGTTGAGAATAAATTTACTGAGTCGAGCTTTTATTTGGGGAGATATTCTCCTCCCATATACTTTTTTCTTATTATTGTTTAAATTATTATTAAAGGTTGTGCGGTTGTGTTCCAAAGTGAAGTTATTTGAATCTCTTGCCTTGAAATAGACCTGCGGAGAGTGATAGATGTGAGTGTGCTTCTATCAGGGGACATCCCTTCCTGATTCTTGGAATAGACTAGGGAGATAAACTTACAAAAGGTATTTGGAAAGTGGTGAAGAGGAGTGAGGAGCATGCAAAAAATAAAAGTGAAACGAGCCAGGTACGTAGGCAACTGAGATATCTCAGTGAGCATGAAACGTTTTTGCTTTGATGTATTCTTATTCTCTGTGCCACCGAGATAGTAGAAATAGTGAAACGGATCATTACCCATGACTGTTACAATGCATTAGTTGACTGAATAGCTGGCACTCTAATGGTATATATACACACATAAGCATTATAAGGACAAGCAAGGAGAAGTTATTAACAAGTAGGTGGGAAATCAGTGTATTTGCACATAAATTGAAGGTTCCCTATTGCATTATCAGCACAGCAGCTCACTGTGGCTTTGTGCAGCACTCGCATTCAGCTGCCAGAATGAGACTTCCCTCCTCCATTTGCTGTCACAGCATCTCTAAAGAGGATGGTGATGCTGGCCCACAAGCTGCTCACATATTTAAAAACACAAGACCTGAAAACAAATAATTCAGCCTTTATTAAAAATAGGATGTTTAATAAAATGTGCTGTTGCTTTTGTGTAGTTTTGCAAACACCATGAGACAAAACCTTTTCTCGAGGGTCACCGTGTCCTCCGTGTATGTTACTTTCCATCGGTTAGGAGCTGAATGACGTCCCTTTCTCAGCTGCAGCCATGGCTTATGCAGGAGGACAGCAGTAAGGGAGAGCAGATGTTGCTTACCCTGGAAATGAGCAGGGAGGTGAGTAGCAAGTGCAGGGCTATTTGCAGGCTTAACCAAATGGGACAAGTCTCCTGCAAAGGGTGGTACCAACGGGCTGTGGCCTCTCTAGTCTCAGTAAGGGAGATCTTTTCTTGAGCTGTGTGCCACTTTGGCAAACTGTCATGGACCGAAGAGGGCTGGAAAGCCCTGGACCTGTTGAACCAGCAGGCTGATTTTCACTTTGAACTTCGTGGCTGCTCTTTTAGCCAGTGGGTGTTTGCAACCCGTGGTGTCACTGCAGAGCCACTGTGCGTCCAAGGTACCACCTGAGTTGCTGCTGTTCAGCAGCCCCATGAAGGCAGCTCTAGCACCGTGCACCAGTCTAAGAGAAAGGTTCCGGGGAATGAGAAGAGTATCCTGCAAACAGGGCAGAGGGGGGCTCGGTGCCTGCCCTACAAGTTTTGGAGTGACTGGTCCAGATTTATGGGAAGTAGACTCGCCAAAGGGATACCCAGTTTTGTGCATTTGTGTAGCTCATGTGGCAGTTCAGTTCCCAAGATGGTACCCTACAGTTAGGTGCAATAGATCTGGGCCTTTGCTCTTAATCATTGTGCTTGGAGCAGCTCATTCTGCATCTCTCTCTCTTTTAAGGATTATTTACAATCCCATTCCATGCAGTGTAACTATTACTGAACAGTTGAATCTGGAATAATCTTATGTGCCCCAAGAATTGGCTGTGGTTCTAAGGGAATCTTTTACAAGATTTGGTAGTATCAATAATTTAAATACCTTGCTGGCCTGTTGCCCTTCAGATGCTGCATCTCTTACAGTTTCTTCAGAGCACACCAGCCTGGCTGGAACCGCAGCAAGCTGAACTCGGTGCTTTTTCCAGGTCCACAGCTGGATACCCGTGTCAGCTCGCGAGGTTTGCACCTCAGTCCGCTGTGACAGTTGTGCTACAGCTACTGCACATCATGGCTTATTCTTAGAAGGTCTAAGTTTATTGGGTTGAATATTCTCTTGTCATGCCTTTTGAGGGGCGTTGCATTACGGTTCTTCTGCACCACCTTTCTAATGCTAAAGGGAGGGGAGCCGCTCGGGGATGAGCAGGTTTTTCTCTCTGTTGGTGTCACTGCACCAGCTGGCTCACGCCTCGGCAGCAGCGGCGGCGGCAGCGGCGCTCGGGGAGGGTCGGCGAGGCCCCGCTCCGCGCAGAGCCCTCGGTCGGAGGGGAGCGCGGAGCGGGAGGCCGGGGACGCGCGGCCGGCCGGGAGGGGTGCCGGGCACAAGGGCTGCCCCCGGCTGCGCCGCGCCACGGGGCGGGCAGAGCTGCGGCGGGCAGGGGCTCGTCCTGAGCGAACAACGCGTGCATTGAGGCGCCTGCGCCTCCCTGCACCAGCGCCACAGTCGCCCCATTCACTTGGTGGGCACGGCGGCCAACAGCTTTGCTTTTGTCATTTAAAGAGGGCTTTTCTTCCCGGCTCCTCAAGAGGGGAGAACCGGAGCAAGCGGAAAAGGAGCCCAAGCTCTCCCAGCCTTGGCCTCCTCGTGGCGCGGAGTTCACCTTCCAGATGGGACGTGCCGTGCGTGTGAATCACCACGAGACACTTTCCATTTGCAGCCGGCACGTCCTCCCCGAAGGACAACGCCGGAGCCTGGCTCCTGAGCTCTGCGTCCTAGCTTGCAGTGCACAACATTGGGCACCCGATCCATGGACACAGTGGCTCCAAAGACAGCCGTGACCTTGGCCTGCAGCAGCTGTCTTAAAACACAGCAATCCACCTCATCCCAGGTGGGGACGGAGTTGGCTGGTGCTCTCCGGAGCGCGTGGCGCAGCTCAGTCACCTTTTCCTGTGCCTGCTGATCCTGCTGTTGTAGCAGCACATCCTGGATATGAGGCATTTGTGTGACTGTGCAGAGGAGAGTGAGCCACCCTTCCATCTCACTGGCCTTCACAGTCAGGATCTGACTAAACGGCTCCTCTTATCCTCCTTGTTGCTTAAAACCTCACGGCAAAGGCTCTCCTCTAAAATGTGCCATGAAAAATTTACCAAAATTTACAAAATATAACCACTAGTTTCTTTGATTTCCCATTAGTTTCCCAGATACTTGGCCAATATCTATTTGCTGACTGCATTTGGAATAACGATGGTAGCAACATCAGCTGTGTCCTATTTTAAAAGCAGTAATAAGAGAATATGGTTTTAATGTACATGTTTAAAATGCAGTTTCAGCTAAACACTATCTTATCTGAGGATACTTAAGCCAGGAGGAGCTTGAGGTTTTACAAAGCTCATGAAGTATTTCTGTGGTTTCTAAAGGTAGCTAGAATTTGGGAACATTTTCCCCATTCCTCATCTGTGTTATTCCACTGTCATAGTCCCTCCAAAAATGCTTCGTTTTTATAAAACATGCAGGGCAAAATTTAACGTCTTTGGGACCTCTAGCTTTCTCTGAGATTGGGTTCAGATTAGCCAGCACGTGCAAAAGCTATTAGGTATGTGCACGAATGGAATATAATACCGTGACCTTAGTGTGCTAGGAAGTCAATTTAAAACCTGGTGTCAGAGCAGTCTGTGTGTTAAGGAGAAAGAAATGCTCTGTTTTCCTTCTCCCTCCTCAGTAGGCAGTCAGTACACAGTACCCATACTATATATGGAGAAGGTTATGTATCTGTATAACCGTATGGATATATATTATTCATATACATAATCTCCACAGCTTTTACAGTTTGGTTTCTTTCTACCTTCCCCTCAGATGATTTATTAAAAGCTTGCTATTTATTGGGTCTCTTGGAAATATCTATCATCAAAGTCTTTATGTATTTTCATTTTTGGTGTGAATCTTGAAGATCTTTGCCTTTGCTGAGGCAGAACTCACGCACTAAATGTGGCTAGACTTCATAAAAGTTAAGAAAGTATCTGGCTCATGGGAAGTAGAATATTTTCCAGGGCTGTAACGAGAAAATTCTTATCTGCAAAGTTTATAACACTAACCTGGAAGCCTCGTTCTTTCTTTTATATATGTCCAAATCAATAGCCAATTCCTTAAGGAGCCTGAAATCCAGACAGGACAAGTGAGGTAGGGAAAAAAAAAAAGATTAGACAAAACTGCTTGATTTATATTTTCTGTTCACCAGAATGAACCTAAAAAGCCAAATAAGGGGTTTGTTTTTGGCTTTTCAAACCTAGAAAAACAGTTTTTGAGTATTCATTATTCTACCTACACATGGTAAAGGTTTTACATAATGCAATCCTGAAAACAACATTGCTTAGCTAGACAGGCAAAGAGAAGCTTTCCTGGGACAACCATTGGATTGTGAACTTAGAAATACAAGTTGTAGTGGTGCAGTCACACAGTTCCTGCTTTTGAATAGGGCGGCATTACACAAGAGGCCAGAAAAACAAAACAAAATTAACTATTTGGCAGACTCCGGAGAAATTCAGTTAGGGAGGAAGAAGAGAATTTAACGGTCCAAATATTGGAAGCAGCTGTGGATACCTTAAGCAGGTTTCAAACTTGTGCATATGGCTTTAAAAGCAAGCAGGGAGGGGTGCTGGCGTTGGCTCATACACTTTTTGAGTGGCAAGGAACATAATATTTCAGTAAGTCTTAGTCAAGCTGTTTTAATTAGCCTACAAAAGAAAAAAGATCTTATGAACTGAAAACATCTTGCACTGAGTGGGTAAACTTGATCAGTTTAGTCTGAATTATTTGGCTTCGCTCGACGTGTCTCATTTGATGTTTGTTGGCCTTTGTACAACTGCAGAAGAGTCATGTAGGAGCGAGGGGTTGGAAAGTGCTGCAGACCGCTCTTTTCTGAGACATTTGTCCCTCAAATTTGCGGACTTGAGCCAGAGAGTTCAGGGTAAAGCTTTGAAAAAAATAGTGCTTCTTGAAGCGTAGCCATATTTATCTGGCATGGGTTCAGATACAGTGGATACAACACTGGCACAATTACAAAAAAAGGAACTGATTACAAAAGTGTATGGAGTGGTGGTTTTAATGGGGTCACAGTTTATTAAAATCATAGCGAGCAGAAAAGGAAAACTCTTCAGAAAATCTTATTTCTCTTCCCTGTGACCTTTCTCCTATTTATATGTTTGTCTATCTATCTGTCACTATCTGTTTACTTGCTCTTAATTCCAAAGAGGAAAAGAAAACGCAGACGGGATCCTCTAAGTACTTCATCATTATCAGGGCCTTCAGCCATCAGAAAATCAAAAGATCATTGGGGCAGACAGCTGGTTCTTCGTCGGGCCTCAGTGGTGAAGACAGGGTCTGGACGATAAAAACGAGGAGCCTGTGAAATTCTGCCAGTTGCCCTTTCTCAAAGCGTCTTCCTTCAGACAGCATTCGCTGCGTGCTCTGAGACCTGCTCCTAGCACGCAGGTAACACAATAGATGCAGTCTTTTTAGCTTTTGGGGCCTAATCTAGATTGCCAGTGAACTGAGGCCAAAAGTCTCATATATGTGCATGTGTGCACACATATATATATATATATATAAAAATATAATGTGATATATATACACATGACGCAGATGTCTGTCTATCTGTCTATGAGTTAAAAAGGGCTGTGGATGTCTGCAAGAGCCCCGAGACTGTCCAGCTCGAACTCTTGGTACATCAGCCACCTGCTGCATGAGCAATGGGAGCGGCGAAATCGAGGTGCAGAAGCTCTCTGTTCCTTTAACTTTCCAGACAGAAAAGCACTGCGGCCAATTTTTGAAAACTGGGCGGGACGCAGAAAGGCCGCGGCAGGAGCAGCCCGCCGGGGGTTTGAGGTGCTCCGTCGGAAGGTAGAGCTGGGCTCTTACAGCGTGGGGTAAAGGAAAGCTCCGTTCCTCTAAACCGTCAGAAAAATCGCTGCTTGGACGTGGTCCAGAAATTTATTATGAGTTGTGGGTGGACCCATTGTTTAGAAGTAAATTGTTCTAAAGTAAATCTCTCTTACTGTAAATCACAAAGTAATTCACTCTTAATACCAAAGGATATCTATATGAATTGAAGATTATTTTTTTCCTCTCTTCTTTCGGGTGTTTTCTCAGTAGAGATTTGGTATTCTTGCATTTTCTTTTTTTTTTTTTTTTTTTTTTTTTTTTAGTTGGCTTTCTGCAAATCTTAAGGGGCTTCTCCAGATGTTGGATGCTCATTAAAATGAATTCTGTTCCAGTTCAAAAGTCTTTGGAGGAGTATGGAGCAAGGCAACAGTCCATTGATTCTCTCCTATTAGACTCAATGTTGGGTTCATTTCATGTTCAGCAAGTAAAAATGTGCAGCTGTTAGCTCATTTCTCAACGGAGCTTTTGGCCACAGAAGACTTGTATGTTCTAGTGCAATTATTTACAGTTTTGGTGGTAAAGATAAAGGCCCATCCAGGAGGCTTTTTCTTCCTTCAATCACTGTCATGTGGGTCTGATTCACCAAGGATGAGTTGCCCTTGAGTCTCTGTTGGCAAAATAAGGTCTCTACCGTTGGTGAAAGTGGTTGGGAACTACAGTAGTGACCAGGCTCTGCTCAGTCTGCTGAGTAATTCGAGCGTGTTTGGATTGGCTTGTTTTTATGTTTGGGAGAAGGAAAAGAGAGAACAAGCGTCAATTTTTAAATTCATTTTAAGACCAGGGTAATCCCGCTTACAGTAAGAACATGCTACAATGGAAGGAAGTAAATTCAAGAACACAGAGGTTATATCCTATTTCCTTTGCTTTTTATGCTAGCACATAGTAAATTAATAGACTGTGCTAAAGACACGCATTGGGTTTGTTTTCTTTCTTTTATTCCTCAGGTAGGTAAATAGATTCTTTTTTTCAGATCTGGTTGCTAACTGCAGGCTTTTTTTGTTGTTTTTTTGGTTTTTTTTCATTACCTTTTGCAGGCATATATAATCAGGTGTGTAATTTTTGGATTAGCAGCTTGTTTATATACTGAGTAGGTTTTTATTTTTATCTGTAATGTTTTTTCTGTTTATTTCAACAAAGTGATTACTGTGGTCTTGTAAGACCGTGATAATGCCAAGGGAATTGTCCCTTTTAAAGCCACCACATGTTAAACAAGCTTCTGGAGGGTAGCGCCAAACGTGACAGGTTGGTAAATAATACTCAGAGCTTTCTAACACCAGGCTGTAGTAATCATAAGGACTTTGTGCCTTAAGGTAGAGGAAAAGTCAACGTACAGGAGACAGAAATATGGAAAAGTCTGTCACAGAAATGTAACGTGGCTTGTCCACCCCCTGCAAAAGTTATGGCTTGTTCATCTGCATGTGATGAATCTAGAGCCTTAGGATTTTCTATTTTGAGGGGAAAGAATACAAATTCTCTTAAAAAATACAAGATGCTCCTGGCTGGCTGCAGGCAGCATCTGAGGACACTTTTCAATGCGCCTTTGGCACAGAGAGAGTTGTATTGTCTGCGGAAGGAAATGAAATTATTGAACTGAAAACAATTAACACTTAAAACAAGATGCAAAGACAATATTATGAAACCATCTAAAATAAGGGCTTTTAGCTTTAAGGCTGAAAAGGTGCTTTAAATGTAGCTTCCTTACAGCTGCCTCGTTTTGATTGACTAACTGGGAAAAGCATGAAGAAATGCAAAAAGATCCTGCTCAGTCAAATCAATAGGAAATCCTTGAAAGCAGCCCTGAGAACAAGGCCTGCATTCAGCAGCCTGTAGTCTTCATCCGTGACAGACCCTACATGTTCATCTACGTTAAGGAAGGATCAATATGTAACTAATCCAAGAAGCAGGATTTGCCCTTCTTCGCTATTCGTGGTCACTTATGTGCATCTTCCCTTCCAACATAAGCACAAACAAGTCTTTACCTCTGGCTTGATGTCACAGTCCCGGATTTTTGCTCCCAAGCCTAAAGGGCTCCCATTTCTTTGGCTTTGCCAAAACCTCTGCTCCTGGGAGTAACCAGACACCAAAGGTACTTTTGCCATGACTGCAAAGGGGGCTTCATTAAAGTAGAGAGGAACTGGGACAGAATTCCCACTGGACATCACTCTGGGTCAGTTTAGCTGCATGCGCAAGGACAGACCTTGGTCCTGAGCACTTTGCCAGGGGTAGGATCTTGAACATCCCAGTGGCCTCGTGGTTGTTGGTGCTGGTGAAACCAGCTGGCGCTTGGAGCGTTTATTCGGAGCGCGTATTCGGAGCGGTCCCGTCACGCTGCACGGGTGCACGGCAGCAGCGGCAGCAGCAGCGACAGCGCCCCGGGGGCTGGCAGGTCTCTTTGCCTCGCGCCAGCATCGACCTCCTGCCTCCTGCCCTGGAATTCCTGCACGGGGAAAGGTGATGCTCACAGTTGCCATCTGGTTAGCCCTGTGCTTTTGTTTGCAGGCAGCATGGAGAAATTATCCAATGGGTAAAAGCAAAGTGTTTGGAACCCAGTTTGACAGTCCTGTTTGGTGTGGATGGATCTGTGTTTCAAACCCTTACCATTTTTTTTAAGCATAATAACAGCTTGCATTTGACACCATGCAAAGTCTTGACTCAAAGGACTTGAGCATAAGGACACTTTGTGTAGATGCACCCAGGAGATGCAATTACCTTGCAGTCTGATTTTCTTTGTAAACTTTCTGCTCTGCGTTGTAAGAGCAATTGTCTCCTGGTATTTGGATCCCATCTTCATATTGTTTCTTTATAACTCTCTTTCTCTCTGTTAGACTGTAACAGTTAAATCTGTAACTTAATGCTTTTCTGCAGGGCCTAGCTCTGAAAACTTTGTTTTGCAGGCATTCGTTATCAGTAGTAAGGGCATGATCTTTAGATCAATGCAAACTCCTGTTAGCTGTGCGTATTCCCTATAGGGTCTCAAATACTACTGAAACAAGTTGTGTCATCCTTTTTTTAATGTTTGTTCCTGTGGTTTTACCTCTCTCAGTGGCTTCAGTCCATCAGACAGATACGTTCATTTCCTTTCCCGTCAAGGTATATACTCTGAGGCTGTGACTCAGCTTCCTACTCTGCTGCACACGTCTGCATGCTCTGCACTGCTCGGCCTGCGGGGTGGGTGTGGGGACACCTCTTTTTTGACCCACGTTGTTGCACTTGGGTCGATATACCCAGGAGATGCAGGGCACCTGCTGACGCGGCCCTGGGCCTGCCAGCACGAGGGGCTGCCTTGGTGCCTCCCGCCTGGCTCCCCACTCCACACCGAGAGGCCTCAGGGGAGGTGCCCGCTGTCTTTCTGGTCCTGGTCTCCCTCTAGGGAGAGCCCCCGGGGAAGCTGGCGCTGCCCTGGGGGTGCAGGCTGGCTGGGCCACTAGGTCTGGATTAGACCTTCTGCAGCACCGTTCCTGGAGGGCAGCGTGAGACATCACTGCGTGAGACGTCGCTGCGTGTGGTGAAGAGCATCACGATGCCGTCTGAAAGGGCAAGCTGCTGCGCCCAGGCTGGAGTCTAGTGGGTAGGGCTGCCTCCGTTTCTTCAGCTTCATGCAAAGGATTTACTCTTAGACCAATAAAGCAGCTTCTCAACTTCATACATCTTTCAGTTTTGTTGTTGTTGTTGTTGTGAAGCAGCCACGCTTCAGCTGAAAAGGAAAGTATTCTGCTTTGGCTTTATACATCCCAGAACTTGGAGGTGGGAAATGTATGAAATCCTGAATTTTGGTGTTTATCCTCAGTAAACTGGAATTAAAAAAACAGCGGGTAGACTTGTAGAATACAGAGAAAAAAATTAATAATTTAAGTATCTACTTATTGAAGTTACTGCCTGGTGACTGGTGTACACAGTACAATCCATTAACACAATCACTAACATGTATCTATTATGTTTATACATTAACACTAATGATATATGTATGTATATATGAGTATATGTATATTGCAGATACATATAGAAAATGAATATTAATAACTAATGGTAAAAACACAACTTTTAAAGCTAATTAGTCTGATCAGAGATAAAGTAGCATCCCTGAATTTGAAAGGTGCAGAACTGCAGAGAGGAGAGAGGGGAGAATAGTTTCTACTAGAAAAACAGAGGAACTGGGAGAAGGGCTCATGTTAGCACATCTGGTAGATGAAAAGGTCTGATAATTATTGCTAATTGGAGACATTTGCTAAGCATTTATAAATATGTTTCAGCAGTGTATGAAAGTATGAGAATACAACATTGAATGAGTCCATCAGGTTATTTGCATGTTCCCTATATTGCAGGCCATTCTACTGAGTCCCATAATTCTTGCCTAATTATGTCATATAGTCTAAAGTAATCTTTTGAAATGTGACAACTTTAGGAAAAATCTATCACCTCCCTCGGTAGCTTGTCTCACTGTCTTCAGCTCGGGTGTTTGATCTGGTTTTCCTGTTTTGTCTTTGGCAGAGAAGAAAGCCTGGCTGTGCTAGGGACTTGCTGCTTTGGGAGGTATAGTCACATCTGAGTCACTTTTGGGGTTGCTGCTTGATTGAGAACAGATTGCTCTCCCTACATCTCTCAACTGTAAAGCATTTTCTCCAGACTGGAGATGACTTATGTGGCTGCTTCCTGAATTCCCTCTGGTCTTTTCCTTGCATTATTGACCATACCATTCACCAATCCTTGCTCTTCATTCACATGGCAGCAATGTTATTTTATACATATATATGTATTTTAACTTACTGATATTGCAGAAAAAGTTAAACAAGGTAACAGGACACTGACATTGCAGAAACATTTCACATTTCAGCAAATCTGCACTTGAAGTGCAGCATAGATATGACGAAACTCAGATATGGAAGGGGCCGCAGGAAAGCATAGTTAGAAATCCTGAAGTCGAAGTCACCTTATTTCAGCTGTGTTTTGGACACAACAGATCCTGCAACACGAGCAGTCCTTGTCCTCTTGAATAGAATAGTTATGGTCCTCCTCGTCCTGCGCGGGCAGGTGAAGCAGATGGTGCCATGTGCAGCGAGTGGTTATGCTAAATTTCCTGTTCTTATTTGCCACCGCAGGGTGTGTTACAGCGCGGCAGCTGAGGAACGCGTGGGTTTGGCCACGCTGTCCCCTGGCATTTCCTCCTTGCTCACGCCGCGCTCTGCGCACCGAGGATGCTGATGGACCGGCCTCATCTGCTCGCTTGAGAACGTTTTGACCAGCAGGTCCCATGCAGCAAACCGCTGAGGTCTGATCTTGTTCCCGAGCCTGGAAGGCCCCTCTGAGTTCAGCAGTGCCTGAGGAGATAGTCAAACAGCTCCCAAAAATAATTTTCCCTCCCCAGGTGCTTTCTGCCCTACAAATCCTTCTGAAAAAAGCAAGTTTTCTTCAGCCAGCATGAAAATCAGCTAGCAAAGATGAAAACTTTGGTGTAAGAGCTACCCTAAACATACCTTAAACCTTTAAAAAGAGCAAAGTGTCAGGGTCTCCTTGAGAAAGCTACTGGGGATTCAGTAAAATGCTTTTATAGATATAACTCCAGGAAATTCTCTGGCAAGCACTGAAGCTTCGTGGCTTATTACAGCTTTTAACCACCAGATCCTACTGGATATATAGAGTGTGTAGTGAAATGTATCAGGAAAGATCAACATATTTTTATTGCTAGAATTCAAATAGAGTTGCCTATAATAACCTCTCATTTCAAACGCGCCCACTGGCAAAACGGTTTCACGACCAGCTTACAACCCAAATGCCCCTTAAAGACTGCCCAACATTCAGCCATTTCTTGGAATTTGTGCTGAAGCCCTATGCAGTGAGCAGGGCTGCTCCACCTGCGTTTCGGGTCCTGATGAGCTGCTGGAGCCTCTCTCACGGCACGTAAGACCAGTTGTCATTCCTGACACTCTCTCTTCTTGTGCTGGCACAAGTATATGGGTAGCCGTGTAGCTAATCAGATAAAAAATCATGAACTTTTACTAGAAGCTAAATAAAATATATGACTTAATCTGTATCTGCTCTCTGATGCAGTTCGCAGACCCCTGTAAGAGGAGATGAGGGCAGGAGCACGCAGTGGGAGAAGGGGCTTTTCAAACAGTTGTCAGTTTATATCAATTTAAGGCATTCCTTAGGCGAAGACTCAATAACCTCAGATTAAAAATAAAAGCAGCAAATGTAAATATGGGCGGCTTCTTATGATCGTATTTATGTCCCCAAAGGATAGGAAACTCTGCTTTTTGAGAGTACTGTGGTGAGGCTTTAAATTATTAGTGTTATTTCTCTTATTTGTTTGAAATCATTTGGAGATTGTCTGTTAGTCAGTTCCAGCTCAGATCCTTGCTTTGAAAATAAAGCATTATATTTTTACCAGAAAAAAAAAAAAAAAAAAAGAAAAAAGCCCCTGGAGAGGAAAGTCCTATTAAATAGGAAAGGGACTTTGGTGATGATGCAGAATACTGAATATTGAAAGTTTTCATGGAATAGGTGCCAGATGAAGGAACAGCTCTAAAGGGTCACACATTTTAGTTCTGTCTGTGCTGATTTGGTGATGTGTGTATTGTATGTGCCAATAGACAGACAGACAGACAGACACACACACGTATTTCTTACAATATATTAATGACTGACTGGAGAAGGTCTTTTAGGAGACAGGCTGTTTGAAGATATTTTCCCCATACTTGCAGACCCTCAGGAGTCAAGCCTATGAAAAGATGTAACAGCTGCCACCCGTAAGTGCCAAAAAGTATGCATCAGACTGGGAACAGGATCCTGTACAAGGCCACAGAAATTAAGGCAGAATTTTCAGTAATGCATTCATACAACTGTGTAGGAATCAATTTATCTATCTACATATATATAAATGTATATGGATTTTAAATCCTGCATTAAAAGAAAGAAAATGCTGTTTCAAAGGAGAAGGAAAAATGTATTTGGAAAGAAGGAAATGTTTGAGCTGAGTGGCTTGATTTTTCTCTTTTTGTATTAGTTACAGAATTAGCAACAGAATGAAAAAGTAGGTGTGTGTTTTTGTTTGGGCAATGCAAAGAGAGTAATTTTTGATCATTAAGAACAGGTCAGAAATTTCCTGGGCTAATCACATTTTTTCCCCCTTTATTATTACTCATTTTATGAGAGCTGCTAAGCAGATTTATGAACTGAATAATCCTTTTGAACTTGTATTGCTCCATCAAGTTGAGCTATCTCCAAAGGCAAAATCATTATTTTTGCTAATATTGTTTTTGAGCATCATCTGACCTGACTTTGGCTTCCTTTCCTCTGCGCTTCTCCAGGTTTCTCTTTTTATTTGCCTGATGACTAATTACTGACTGTAAACAAACCCCCTCCTCTGCAGCGCTCAGCCGGCTCTCCCTCATCTTGCTGGTTTTACCTCTTTTTTCGGCTCCTTCCTTCCCTGCCTCCTGGTACCTGCTGCCACCCCGGGGGCGTTCCCCAGCTGAGCTCTTGGCCGTGTGGTCTCCACCGTTGGCATCGGCCCTCGTGCTTCTCCTCTGCCACCTTGCGAGGAGTTCCTGGGCAAGGAGGAAGGCCGGAGGGATGCTTAGGGACGTGTTCTTTTGAGGGGAAAGCGTGCTTCTGACTCCGTACAAGCCCTCCTATTTCCCTGGTGTGCTGGCCTTCATGGGAGAAGCGTAGACTCTTGGCATTCATTTCAAAAATGCACGAGAGAGTAATGTGGACTTTGGCTTGCACCGGCTTTTTCTGATGGAGTTTGTTTGGAGGCTTCTGGACTTGTCAGTTGGCTGGGGCCACGTTTTATCCAGCTAATTGAAACAGTCCATTCCACTCTCCGTCCCCGGCAGAGTCGGCCTGACAAATACCTTACCCAAACAAATGGCTATCGCTCAGAAATGTAACCCTTGCGAGGACAAAAGGGTTTAGAACCACCATGAGATAGGTGGGTCTCCAGAAACATGAGGAATGTGGACCTACTTTGAAAGGTAATATCATTAAATTATTCATCAGTGTGATTTTTCATGCATGTATTTGTTAGATGGTAAAAATAATGGAAGGGCCTAGTGTAAGGGTTCGAGTACAGGGTCTAGCTCACTTTATTAGATGCTTGAGGAGGAATCACGGAAAGGGAGAGAAGTCTTGAAGAGGAGCTGAAAAGGTTACAGTCAGGCACAGCGTTTTCCAGGAGGAGGTAGAGACACTATGGAAGAGGAATTAATCCCATTCAGAGGCAAGGCGCAGAGAGGTGTTGGAAAAGAAAGACATCTGCTGGTTACGGACTATGCAGATTGGCAAGAGATGAAGTGGGACAACTGGAGGAAAGCTCTTTTAATGGCTCAGAGGAACATACTTTAAAGGATATTTTGGAAGGGAATGGAGTGAAGATTGCAATACATTTTGATCTGAATGTGGAAAGATATTGCCAAATTAGGAAAAATTGAACTTTTTGGAGTGGGGTTTAATATTGAGGAACAAAATATTCTATATGTGCAGTGGAAAAGGGCGATTAGGTTTTTTCAGAGCTAGGTGCATGGTTGTTATGGGAAGCCTAGTGTGAAAACTGAGCAAGATTTCAGATTTAAGCTCCCAGTTCGTACCAGACGTTGGATGTGAATTGAGGACTCTCCTGTTGGAGTTCTTATTAACAGTGGCCCAGTTACTGGCCAGTGGGACAATGATTTTTGATGTGTTGTGTAAATGTGTGGTGACCTATCTTGACATAAGGAAATGGAAGCAGACATAAGGCAAAGGAAAGGTCTTTGTGCATTCGCCATCTGATGGAGGTGATAAGCCTTTTAATCCTCTGAAGGAGGACTTCATCTTCAGAGGACTCCGAAAAAAGCCTAGTAGTAGAAGCAAAGAACAAATTAGTTAAACCTGAAAGGCAACAGAGCGGCCGTGAGATCACAAATTGCATCTCCTATCTAGGAAAGCAAATCATATCAGTCTCACCTCCCTCCTTTAGACGGTGGCAAGCAAAGTGAACATTTTTCTCCAAGATTTACATAAGTGAAAAATGACGCAACCGTGGATACCTAGAATCTGTTCCCTCCTGGCTGAACCGAATACTGGTGTCCCTGTTTTCTTGTTGGGGCTTTCAGGGATTTGCCTAAATCCCTGGAGGGGCTTAATTCTTTGGCCAGACTCCAAAGCCGTCTCATAAGAGAGGGAGAGCAGCGCCTTCAGCACGTAGCACTGTGTGCTCTTTCTTTCAAAGCGTGGCGCAAGGATGACACGTCTCCTCCTTGCTTCGTCGGGGAGTGCTGCGCCTCCAGGTTGCACTCGTACCAAGAAACGAGAGCTCTGGTTTGGGCTTTTTAGTTCTTTTCAGTCTGAGCGCAGAGACCCCTCGCCGTGCTGCTCGGGATGGGAACATCCATCAGTCGCTTTCTGTGGAGCACGGTGGAGCCAGGAACAGCGGCTAATGGAAACAACTTTGTGACAGTATTTAGGGGGAAAAAGAACAAATCGTTGTTTCTGTTCAGCGAGTGAATGGGAATGCCTTTTTTGGTAGACCGGACCTGTAGGAACAAGAGGAACGTGAATTGGGTTGTATGAAGAGTGCTGGATGGGAGCTGGTGAAGAGAGAGAGGGGAGGAGTTGCCCTGCAGGCTGCAGCTGCCCGGCCGATCCCAGAGCCGGTCACTGCACAGCTCGCCTGGAGAGAGGCCTGGGGAGCAGCTGAAGGGGAAAGGAAAGCACCCCCCTTGCATACACTGCCTCCAAAACACAGAGGAAAATCAGTTTATTTGCATTTGCATTTATTTGCATTTAATTGTAAACAACCCCCAAGTTGCTCTATACTTTTCCTATATGTTTTTAAAGAGGATGAAGCGTGTTTCTGCACACTCACTATATTACGAAAGTCCCCAAGGTAACAAATTTCTCTGTGGAGGAATAGGTGCCTGAAAGCCAGATATATGAAATAACAGGATAAGGGCCTTAAATATTCTTCCTTGTGAAAGTTGGCTTTGCACAGTAAAAGTGAAGGGGTAGGCTTGATTTATTATTAACAGTGAAACAGAAAGACCACCAGTGAACAACTTGAGAAGATTTATAGCAAACATTACTTCGGTAGGATTAGATGACGTGATAGTTTTTATAATGCTCTGAACTTTGTAAGAAGGAATAGAAATGGACAGCTTTCTTTGTGAGAACAGAAATTTCCACAAGCAACCCCTCAGTTTTGTCTTTTGTTCTCCAATGGGGCAAAATGGATTTAATATTAGAAATATGTTCTCTCTGGATCTAATTTCAATCTAGGCCACACTCTTTAAATAAGAATCTCTAATCCAACTGACCGGTCTTGCAAAGTTCCCTGTAATATATCTGTAAACCCAAATATGTGTATGAGCACAGACTGCACGATTTTAACTAAATTGGCTTGAAACAGACATATTTTAGCTAAGCGAGTGCAGGATTTTGTGCAGACAATGTCTATATCACCTGCCTGCGAGTTCTGTTTTAGTTAGGAAATATCTGAGTGGAATGTCTGTGAGAGAAGGAATAAAATTCAGTCATAATCAGTTATTAGAGGGTTTTTAATGCAAACCACATTAGGAAGGGAATAACTGTCATTCTTCTACTGGTTACTATGAAAGTTACTAAAATCACAGATATTTGGAAAAATTAAGCAAAACAAAACCCTTTCTTGCTGGGAAACATTTCTCCTTTTTAAATAGGGAAGAAAATAGAAATGGGGCTAATCCAGAGAGATAAAGAGAAAATCATCTTTGATTGTTTAAAGTTTTAATTTAAAGCATTTCAAGAAAAAGAACCCAAATCTGCTCTTGATTATACATGAGTTTCAGTGAGTCAAAAGGGGGTAGCACATGCACATCCAAAGGAGAGAATTTGGCTCGTGGACAGAAGGAAAAGAAGAGACTTGAGAAATACAAACTCCATATAACCATCATCATCATTATTGTAATAACACATGTGGTTGCATTTTAGAAAGTGTTTGCAAATGTGGTGACAAATGATAAATAAATCAGAGCAAGTGGCAGAAAATGCAGCTGAAGATGACTGCTGTGCAGTGCAAGGTCATCTGCAACTTTCCATGAGGCGTATATTTTGGATTTGTTTTTTCCGAGATCTGTGTTCATTAGCTATTGAATTATTAATGGATTTTCTTTTAAAATCACATTATGAGGATATTTACTTCATAAGTTTTCCAGTTAAATCTTCTTTATGGTTTCAAATATTAAAAAAAAAAAAATGGGAATGAGAATGGTTGTTCTCATGACTCCTTCCATGACCAAGTGTTGGTGTTGACAATGATGGCACCAAAGTGAACTGGTCTAAGAGCCCTTATCCTGACTTCCCCCACCTGCAAATGCAGAACACAAGAGAGAACTAAAGCGAAATAAATAGCAGCTGTTCTTTTCCCTAGTCAATACATTGGTCGTATAGCAGAAATCTCCGTGAGAGTTCAAAGTGTTGGAGACAGGAAGATAGGAAGGCGTCATGAGCTGTGTTAACTTGAAATAGTTCATAGGAAGGGTCATGTGAACAGAAGGATTGTTGATGACTAAAATTGTGCAATCTGTTTTTGTGGCCCTAAGGGGAAATTATAGTAGTTCATCTTTCTAGAATGTGCCTGGATACTTCATAGTAATGTTTGGTAACCAAATACACTGTGCGGCTGTTTTTAACTTTTAGATAACAAGAAGGTCGGTTAGATTATGAGGAATTGCACTGGACAATTCTTATGAAAAGCAATGCTGTCTTGTTTTAAAAACACAGATGCATCTCTTTAAATGAGCTTCCTGTAGAAATGCAAAGCTGAACTGCTCCATGAAGCTAAGGTGAAGATTTATAACCTTTTGGCTTTCCCACTGCAATGCAGAAGTAAGGCCTGCTCTTCAATAAATCCTGAATTCCTTTTTGCTATAAATATATGTGGAAATTGTCAGCATATGCATATTTAAGGTTTCAGATTTGTTGAGAAGTATTAAAAATATCTCAGTCTGAAAACACCATAAAATTAATATTTAAAAGGCGTGACCAAGATTCGCAAATATACAACGTATCGTGCATCACTGTGCGTCTCATGGCCTCAGAAAGATTACACACCTTATAAAACAAAGAACTGAGTTATAATGAAAGTTCATACTCTGTAGTCCTCCAGTGATAATACAGCAATATATCCAGGGAACATAACCTATACATTGGAACAGCCTAAATCCAAAGGCTGCTCTGCTTGTATGTTTGCTTCAGTGAGCAGTGAATCTCAGGGTCAAATTCTGCTCCTAACTGCATTCACTGAAATCATAAATATTTCTGTCTAAAAGCTCAGGCTTGTGGAGCTAGTAATAACTAGTGGGTTCTTTTTTTCCTTTAGTTATGTTCATACAGTAATACTACTGGAATTGCAATCATCAGGTTAACCTTTATTTATTTCCTGAAACTTGACTCATGTGTCTCCCTTCATATTTTAAGTCAAAGTTGATAGTGACTTGTGGATAGAAGGGAGCAGGTTTCAACTGATGATTCAAAATGCAGGAAAAAAAAAAAATAGATGGGCCAGTGGCTAATCCTACATGATTCATGCTGTTCTTTCCGGATTTGAAGAGTACTTGCTATACTTGAAAAGAAGATCAGAGTCTTGGAACGGAAAAGCTTTGAATATTCATTTCAAACATACTGGAATACAGATACCAAATAATAACCACACTATCCTTAACTGCAGTTTTCATTTCGGAGAACTCTCTAGTTGCTAATAACCATTTATTTTTAAAATGTGTTTGATCTGTGGATGCAGATTGGAATCTCCTACTTGGATCTTGCCTGTCCTGCTATTTTGTTTGAAACATACAACACTGATGTAAAATTCAAGTGAGAACTGAAAAGCCTGTATTTTTGAGAATGCCAATTACCCTTAACAATTCATTTGCAAAGGTTTCAATGAGTAAGGCTGCTCCTCATGCCTTCTGCCGTGCCTCTTCTGGGCTAGAGATAAAATTAGATCTGCTGGCATGTCTGTACTAAACATAAACCCCACAGAAAGAGCAGTGTTTCATCACTCCCATTTCCCCATTTTGGGGGGTCTAACCGGGCTTCACAAACCAGTCACCAACACCCAGCTCTGCATTGCTGCATGGAATGTGCCATAGCTGGTTAAAGCGCCCACTGAGGACTTGACTTTGTGTACTGGGTGGTTCGTACAGTGACACTGCTTTGGTTTGGCCATGCCTAGGGTCAGGAATATGTTTTTCCATTCACTAGAAAAGCACAGCATTGCAAATAAGATATTTAAAAATAATTGATCATATAATATTAAAAGTTCTGGAGAATGTTTCTATTTGTAATAAACTTTGCAAAACCTCTTTCTTTGATGAAATAGATGTAGTGAGTCCAAGCCAAAATGTTTAGCATTATCCTTCTGTAGATAAAAAAAATTGTGATTTTCTTTTTCCAGAGAGTAATTCAGTTTATTGTGGTAACTTGAATGATTAAAATGGAAGGAATTTGGAAACCTGTTTACCACTTTTTAGCTTTTTGCAGTTTGAGGGTGAACTTTGTCCTCCTGCAGAGGTTCTGCATATGACACTAAAGGTAAGCCCTAGCAAGGCATGATAAGGACTGTTCATAAAACGTTCCCTGGGCTGCTCACCGATCAGCTGATGCTGGGCAAAATTTCTAGGTTTGAGTATTGCTTAATTATATGTTAAATTCTGCTTGATAATGATGCAAATGAGCCAGCGTGCATAAATGCAGGCTGCTGAAGACAAAACATTATTTGCACACACATAGACACTTAGAGACATAAACATGTTTAAGTAAAATTAAGTTAAATAATTGTAAGTAAGATTAGAGTTATAATAAGGCTGATGAAAAGAGTTAAATTGTTCAATAGAGCCAACAGTTGACCAAGGTCAAGATTGTGATGAAGATAAAAATGCATTTAGAGAAGCTAATGTAGCAGAGAAGCTAAAGTGATGCTCTGCGTCTTGGGTTTGTTCTAGCAAGTGCCTCTCTAGGCCCTTTCCCTGTAAGGAATTCCTACGAGATTCTTCATGAACCTGGTTTGAGTGGAGAAGATGCTGTTGTGAGTGAAACCAGGCGAATGGTGGCCGCTTCCCCTGTGCCCTGCTGCGGTCTGGAAGTGGCCCGTGGAACGGGAGCGCTGTCGCGCTCAGCCGTGCGTGGGAACCAGGGTGCCATGGGGCACCAGGGGCGGTAGCAGCTCTTGAACGGGTTTGCAGGGAGTGCTGGTGGGCCTGGCACCAGCGCTGGGAAAACGAGCAGACAGGTAGTGCGTTTGAGCAGGCTCAACACCACTTTCTGAAAGCAAGTCTGGACTCCCCAACCTTGTGCAGTTCTTCAAAGGGGACAGAAAATATAAGGCAGGTCCAGCTGGTACAGTCTAGCATGGTTCCCGAAAGATTTTCAGCGTACTTCCTAACCAAACGCATTTGAAGAAGCTAACCAGCCATAGTAGAGAAGATCTCTTATATTTATGATATGTGACTTGTAAAATCATTGGAAAGGTAGGTTAGGAATAAATAGTCCCCATAGTGAATGATGATTGTCAGTAAAGTTCTGCAGGGATTGGTGCTAGAAACAGGAGCGTAACTGACTTGAAGAGGGGATGAGAAGTGACCTGATAAGGTTATGTATGCTCCAAAGTTATTCAGACATGGACTGACTGAAGAAATGGCAGAAGATTGTAAGACACAGTGACTAACAAGTGAAATAGCAAATGAAATTCTTCACAGATAGATGTAAACACCTGGCATATATGAAGAATCATTCTAAATTCACACATAAAATTACAAGGTCTAAGCTATCCTTGTGGCTCAGGAGTAAGACCTTCAGGTTATGGTAAATAAAACCACAGACATTTCAGTACATTATCCAGAATAGTTAGAAAAGCCAACTAAATATTAGGATCTATTGGTAAAGCAATAGAGAAGAAAACAGAAAATGTCATTTCACTGTCCATGCCATTGTGCTAATTCATGCAATCTTAAATACCCACTTTGAATACTTTGTGCACTTCTGGTCTTTCCATCTGAAAAAAAAGAAAATATAGCAGAAGTAGAGAAGCTTATGAGAAGCACAGCAGAGATGAGCAAAGTATGGAATGATTGCCACAGAAGGAATGACTAAGTAACCTCAGTCTGCAAATGAGATGCCCCTGAAAGAATATTGTAGGAGTCTGTGAAATCAAGAATGGCTTGGAGGGATTGCCAATGCCTTGGGGAGAGGAAACAACCGTCCCCTTTCTTTTCCAGTAGGAGACATAAAAGGCAGCAAATGAGCCTGGGGCTGGGTTCAAAATACACAAAAGAAGGTAGTTTTCACATTGCAGATATTAGAGCTGTTGAACTGCTTTGACGACTGTATGTGGAGAGGCATAATGTGTCCTTGCCTTTTTCATACACTTGCCATCCTGTTTTGGCTTCTGTTAGAGACTGGTTAACAATCTCTCTCTAGGCATCTTTGATTTTTCCCTTGTCCTGGTTAGAGAATCTGATTAAAATACTTATTACCTTTACGTTAAGGAATCCACATTTGGGGTATGTTTTTCATTTAGTATTCTGTCAGTAGGGGAACCTGAACAAAGTTCCTGTATTCAAGCAAAAGGGGAACAGCCTCTTTAAAGACAGTGACTTAGATAAAGATGAACCTTCTGAAATCTGTTTTACAGATGCATCTCTGTAAGTGATAAGGAATGCTCACAGCATTCTACAAAGAATAGGATAAGATTTTATTCTTTATTGTAGCTGAGCAAAAGATTTGCCTTGATTAAAAGACTGGGTGGAATTGTAAGAAAAGAAAAGAAATTCTGTTGATTAATTCTGGTGCTTTCTTAGTTTTTGTGGACTGCAGATGAATTCTGCTCTGAACAAGATGAATGAAAATGTTCCTGAGAAAATGTTTTTCGGACATCGTAAGTGAAAAAATGTGGGCTAGCAGAGTTCAGCATTGAAATATCCTCTTAATCTCTCTATTGGCCAAGTAAAATGTTAATTCCTTGCTGAACATAGAACATAGAAACAAGACTCATGATAAATACATCCCCAGGTTCATTTGGCTTGAAAAATGAGGCAAGGGAGTGAATTAAAAGTGTGCAAATAAAGGAGCAGTAAAATCAGATTTTTAGTGAACACAAAGAAAGAGCCTTCAGTTTGTTCGTAGTAAAACATTGTGATAGGTTGATTTTGTCAGGCAAGGAGTTTTTTCATAGAGAATGGGAAGGCATGCCAGGCTGGATCAAATAAAGAATGCAAGCGTCTACAACAGGATGATTGAAGCATTTCATAGCCCAGCATCTCCTGACACCTAACCTTTCAGGACCTTACGTTTACCAGGTGTCTCTCAGGGTAACTTTAGACTCCACTGGGAACATGCTCAAAGTACCTCCAGCACATGCCCAAACTGGCTGTGTAATGGGCCCCAACAGGGTTACTCCTCTGCCTGGGCCTGGCTGGAGTTTAGAAACAGGGCGAAAGACTATCTGTGCACCCTTCGTGGCCTGATGAGAAGGTGTTCTCACCACGTGCCTGTCATGGAGGCTCTTTAAAATGCTCTTGTAGCCACTTCTGAGGAGTGGAGGGCAAGGAGAGGGGAGGTGGGACACTGTTTTAGATAGAAGGATGTTAATGTTGCCATGCATCCTTTCCACAAGAGTGTGGTGATTAGAGTGCACCTTGTGTGTGTCCTGAGAGACGTCTGAAGTTCCGACTCCTGGTCGGATATTCAAAACCAACCTCTCCTACTTCATGCAGGAAAGCTGAAGCCACCAGACTGTGGCCAAGTGTGAAATGGAGATACTCCTCTTCCACTGGCTTAGCATTGCTTCACTGCCAATAGTGCACGAGGTGGGGAAGACCAAGACCAGATAGGTTAATACATCCTGCTGAGTCAATCCTTTTTTTTGTGAAGGAGGACCCTTGATGACCAGTCTAAGGCCTGTTTACTTAGTGTCTGTTTCAGACCGAAGAAATCCTGGGAGGGAACAAGCAAGTCTTTCTAAGTACGGAGGTAGGCACGATCCTTTCTTGGCCATCCCAGCTGTGACCAAAAAGTCTAAACCCTGCTGAGCTCACAAATCCTTTCAGGTGCTCAAGAAAACTGAGGCTTCTCTGAGCTGTTTACCCTGAGTCCCAGTCTTTAGAGCTTCAGACATACTCTGCATTCACACTCACTATTTCTGCAGCTTAGCCCTGAGCAGTTGTGTGTCTGATGTGCGTTATTAAATGGTGCTTCAGAAGTGCCTGTTTTTCCCAAGCACTGTATATGTTGCATAGGTGTCTAAGAAAGACTTCTGGCTTCTATTTAGTAGCTTAAGGCTGGAAGTTAGACCCTATAATACCTCATTTTTACCTGCCTGTGTCCTTCATTTGAAACGCTCTGATCCCAGGCTTTGTTGGGACTCTTTATATCTCAGCCTGAGAACTTTGAATATGCTCCTTGAAGGGTTTGTGGGAGGCTGTATTGATGGATACGTTTATAGCCACAAAGAGGATGACAGGTCTTGTTTAACTAAGCTCACAGAGGAGAATTCAGTGACTAGCTTAGTAACATTTTCTTGATATTCCCTGTCTAGATTTTGTCTGTAGGTAAAATCAACTTTTCCTTAATGTGTTCCACAGATCACAAATAATTAAACTTCCACGTACGTATCGGTAGATGTTGCCTATCATGAGATAATTGCTTAGGAGGCCAGGAGACATTGATTCTTCAACTTGTTCCAACAAAACAAAACAAAACAAAATTAAGTAGGTCAGTGAGGACATGAAATACTTGCAATGGGAAGTGGTGTAGAAAGAGAGGTCAGCAGATTTCTGCAGTGGGATATGATGTGGAAAGGAAGGTCCAGAGGTACAGGAGATTCCTCTTCTGTAAGAGTTAGGGTGATTCCTGGAAACTCTGCACCAGTCTCATCTGGAGGCCACCCCATTGCCACCCCACTGCCCTGATGAGTTGAAATCCGATGATCTGAACAGCCTACACTATCTAATAGGATATTTTACTTCCTAATGAGTCTTTAAAATCACATTCTCTTTTTCTCCTCACTCCAATTTATCAGAGTTGAATTTAATTGCTATGATCACTTGAGGGAAAAAAAATGATAATTTAATGCATGGAGTTCTAGGTTATATCAGCTAATGCATATTAATGAATTCATGCTTTTGTAATCAAGCTAATAGTGAACTCAGACCCTGCTAAATATGGAAATGACATCTAAAACAGAGAGAGCGCTAAAAATTTTACAAGACAAAGTGGGGATTTTCACGTAAGGTAAGAATTCCATTTAGGGCATATTTACTATGGTGAATTGTTCCAAATAATGAAAAAGAATATAGCATAAATATAACATTTATATAAATAGAATATTTCTTTAATCTCATCTTTTTAAAAAAGCTGATGTTTTTACATGATTTAAAGAGAATAATAAGCTCTTGGAAAAGATAATCACTGTAATGCTGACAGCCTCAACGAAGCAAAACTGGATCATGGTTAGATTCTAACTTATCACATAACTTAACATATAGTTTCGAGTTATACCCTCTGTGCCAATGCAACTTATTTTTGTGCTTTTGGAATGAGAATCAACTCTTTCTAAATACTGTCATTTGACTGTGGCCCATTAAATCCTTCAGTGAAATAGGATTTGCTAGAGAATTTAGTGGATGGAATTCACTTGCTCCCAGCTCAGGATGTCTCTGCCCCTCCAGCAGGTTCAAGAGCACTTTTTAAAGAACATCTCTGCCACTGGATCCTTATAATCACATTTCTGAGGACAGGATTCATTTGTACATCTAATGTGTGTACATCCATTCCTTTCTGCATACAGATCAAAGGGTGCAGAGCTGGATTTCGGCAGTCTCTTAGTCCCTACTCAAAATACTCCTAAGCAAAACCATGTTTTCAAGCTTGTACTAGTACACTAATCAGGTTTAACAGCACACACCATTTATCAGTAACAATTACATTGTTTTCAGATATTCTTATGTTTGACTTACGCAGCTTAGTTTAATTATTTTTTCTTTGTCCAGTGCTTTGATTATCCTCCTGTGTATAATTGTGTTTAAACATACTCTAAGGCTTTTTTTTGGAAGAAAAATCCCGCTATAAAGACATCTCAAAGCAGAAAAAAAAAAAAACCAAGTCACAAATAAAGCTTAAGTAATAAAAGTTAGAAAAATAATAATAGAAATTGAATTAGTAGGAAAAATAACAGTGGAAAGCCACACTAATGAGAGCCGCCTTTTATTTCTAAATGGCAGGCTCCAGTTCAGGGTTAGTCCACATCAGCAGTAGCTGGCTCTGTGATGGCCTGCCTAGGATAAGTGTGTGGTCTTGCCTGTGAGCAGATGTTGATATTTCAGAAGTCTTCCCTACAACTGGAACTAATTAATCCCCTGCTGGAGTTCACGGCAAGGAGGCCAGTGACTGAGATAAGCCTGGAGACTAAACTGTCCTCTGACCCACGGGGTGGCTTTCTCAGTGGCCGCTCGGGTAGCCAGCCTCAAGAACCTTGCTCCCCTCCGCAGCAGATGCATGCCTTGGGTAAACAGAGAGAGTCCCCTTTCTGCAGATGTCAGATGCCTTTGATGACTGTTAGAGGCAGTTAAAAGGGGAATATGCAAGAAAGGTCATTATTTTATCAACTCCAGTGTCCCAGCTGCTTGCCTTGATCTCATGTACTAGTTAGTCAATGTATTTGCATCTTTATAGCAGTGTTTCCAGATTGTGTCAGCTCCACTGCTTATAAATGTGTATTTGTCTTGATTTAATATTGCAATGGTGAGATGCAGTCTGCCAGTGGCAAGAGCAAGATGTATAATAAAACAGAGGCTAATCTTCTACATTAAAGAGCTATGGACCCACTTTAGATGTAGACTTTCCTAGTAAAAAGTAATTTCTAACTGAGCTGTAGTGCTACAGAAGCTTTTTGTGACCATCTGAGAGCACCTGTACTGACTGTCAGAGCAAGATACTTAGTTCTAAACTCTGTGAGACAGTATATGTACATACGTATGGAGGAAATGTGGAAGACATGAAAAAATGATCCAGAATACTCTGAAGTGACTTCTTGAAGTTTTCTCGAACAAGTTCAATTCTGACGCTTAAAACTGACATTCTCAACTCAGTTTGGAAAGCGTTGGAAAGTTAATAACTCTGACATCATTTGATTTTATCTACAAACCTAGAAAAAACTTGTTTCCTTCTACCCTGAAATATTTGTTCAGTCATGAGATTCATCATAAAGTTTTATCTGTAACAGACATTAGATCTTCAAGTCCTTTTTTTTTGTCTATGCAAGAGTGTTTATTAATATGCCCTTTTCTTTTTTCTTGTTTGGGAGGATCTTAAATAACTTGCGTGAACCAGCTTTGGCCTAACACACTGAAAAGTGACTAAAAAGGGAAATAAACATTGAAGTGAAATTGGTTTATAGTGCTAATATTGAAATATGAACACAGCACTTCCACTAACGTGTTTGTGTAAAGCCCTGATGACTTTTACAGTGCCGGCTGATAACTGGCAATCTTTTCTTTTTTGTTCCATTACAAAGTATTTTTTTTAAAAGAATGAAACTTAAAACCTTATTAATATTCTGCAAGTGGGAAGACAGAAAGTTCTCAGGTGATTAATACCTTTGCTAAGACCTGGGCTGTACTTACTATGGGAGTTCCTTTCAATACTATTGAAATTCCATTTATCTTTGTTGCCAAATGTTTGTCCTCTGGAGGAGGAATTGGGACAGACACTAATGGACTATATCATCTTAAAATCTTGCTTTCCTAGCAGTATTTTCTGTGTCCATTTGAGGTTTCAAACAGAGTAGAGACTCTAACCACAGGAGACTTTACCCAATTTGTTGATGTCGATCATGACAATAAAATGATGTTAAGAATTAATAGGCATAAAGGCGTTACTTTCTTGTGTTTAGACTTTTGACCAGATTTTAAAACGGGTGTGGATAATCCAGTATGAGGTGGATTATTTCAGCTCTAAACTCTCGAGAAGCCTTACAGAAGCTTAATGCTCCTTTTTCTGAGTGCATAAAGATGAAGTGAGGGTTGGTAGATCTGTTAACCTTGAAAGCTCATGGAATTATGAGCCATGGGTGAAATCAGTGCTGTAAAAAACATGTAGTCTGGACACAGTATTATGTATAACAATGCCAAAACAACCGTTCAGCAGGTCAGATACCAACGGCGTGATTCCCCCATAACTGATAGCAGAGGACCTATTGGTGCAAGAATGGTGTTTCTAGGGTAGGTCCATCTGTAAACCACCTAACAGAAAAAAAAAAAAAATAATTTCAAGAATGTGCAAAATGCATTTTAGATTTTGAAGATTGCCATTACCACTTCTCCTGTCGAATGTTATAACGTCGTTATGAAGTACGTGCCGGGCTGTTTGGCTCCGAGCTAGACGGGCAGCGTGCAAGCCTGGCGATGTGCCACGCGCCCGGCTTTTGCATTGCTCCAGCGGTCCGGGCCTTGCGACGTGAAGGGGCCGAGCGTTGTGCCTTGGGTGCATCACCCGCTGCTCACGGGGCATCTGATCAGTAAGGAACTTCCCTGTTTCCCTCTGAACGTCAAAGGAAGGCAGCCACCACCGTTGTTTCTTATCCAACCCTACTTTCAGTCACTGGAAAGATTCTCATTGGTTTCAACATGCTTTGAAAGAGGAACTTTTGACTACACGTTGAAGAAAACTCTACCATATCGAACAAAAGTCCACTTTTAGAAGACTTTTGAGGTGAAAGTGGCCTTTACTTGGTGTTGCACTGCAAATCATTGCTTGGCTTAAGGAAAGCACGTAGGCAGATCTGTTTGTCAGGCTGTTTTCCTCTGCGTTGAGCTGAGCTGGCCCAGCAAGGTGGGCAGTGGCTACCTGTATCAAGCAATTCTGACCTTCATGTTTCTTCCTTCAACCCTGCAGATGGAAAGCTACAATTTACCTTTCTATTTGTAAAGTTGACAATTTTCTATATAATCTAAAGAAACATGGGGTTTATCCTAGCAAGAGCGTGCATGGATGGATGTGTGATATATTAGTTAGCTACCTATCTTTTCAATTATTCATATTTTAGTTTTCTGATTTAATGTATGTAAATATAGCAACCTAGTATTAATCTACTGTGGTATTCTTGAATCTAATTATGTTTCTAAAGAAAGCAAGTTTAAACTGAAAGATGCCGGTATTTTCACAAAGCAAACACTCTCCTTTACACTTAATCAAAAAAACTAGTATAGTGGGAGTAAATTTCTCGTATTGGGGAATCAGAGAGCTTGGTGAGAATATACCATGCGCTTTAATGAGATGCCTTGACCTTGTCTTCACATACTGATCTCACACAGTGTGGGCATCTGCTGGGACTGCCGAAATTCGGCATGCATAGTGCAGTGGCACCCCGGTGACTTGGCTCCCAAGAAGACCGTTTTTCCCTGTGCATGGTCTTTTTCTGTCAGTTAAGAGATTTCAGTTGTGCCATAACTCTCTTCTAAGTCTTCTCCTCAAAGTTCTTTCCACCAATTAGAGAACAGAAATATCTGGAAAATGGAGTTTAATAACCCAGGATCTAGGAGCTGTGAAGTCAGAGCTCATGCAGGGAGCGCATATGGCTGAGGATGCCGTCGTATTTCTTGCTAGCCAGATTTTGTGGACTGCTGGAACATTCGTGCCAGGAGAACTGCAATTTCTGTGATGGCGCCGAGAGGTGAGGAGTGTCCCTGAGAAGGGCTTCTTGCTGCTGTGCTGGAGTTTGCCAGCTGCATGGAGATGCAGCAAAGGGAGCTTGTGGATGGTTTCATGTCAGCAAGGAGCCCACAAGTCCCCCCAAACCAGGCCCGAATTGACCTTCAGCTCATCTTCAGGAGCAATGGGTCATTTTGGCAGCAGTGCTGTGGCCCATGGTTAATGTAACTGCAGTATTGCTGGTGCTTGGTGTATGTGCGCTAGGTGTAGTGGAGTATGCCGCCTGAAACCTGCTTTTTGTGATGCTTTAGTGTAGCCCTTTGAGTTGGCAAATGGTTCAGTCTGAAATTTCCCTAGTTGAAGCTCTCCCACACTTGTACCATTCTCAAAAAAAAGTTTAAAACATTTCAGTTTTCACAGCCTTAGGTTTTTTGAAGTAATATGTATCCCATACCTGGAGTTCCTGGCTTTCTTGTCTGTTTTTGTGAGTGGTCTGTTTAAAGAGGAATATCTGTTGTGTGTGCATACTTGTCTCCAAAGTTAGAGAATGTGAGAAACACAGCTATCAGCTTATATAACTTCCAAATAACTATAGTTTATTTAAGACCTCAAGGTAACTTTTTCTGCATTATTACTTCTGCTTATGAATCTCTTTTGAGCATTGGTTATTAATTTGTTGACTTGGCGTGCTGTAAGCAAACAAATTCTGACAATTTCTTACTTTAGACATCTCCTGCAACGTTGCCTATGCAAAGTGGAGCAGTGCAGAAATCTTATCTCAGAGCTCATTTGGAGCTAAACTAATTTCATGGCTATGGAATTTGAACTTTGGAAATTTGTAGTAAGTAGATATTTCCCCATTTTGAAAAACCTGCCAGAGTATTTGTTCAAAGAGAATAATCAAACACAGATTTCAGTTACTCATTGTGCAGAACAAAAAAAAAGGCAATGTGCTTTTGAGCTCTTCAGATGCTGACTATGAGTCTTTGTAATTCAAAACAGTATCCCTCATATTATCACTTCCTCTGACTTTCCATCAAATGCAGCTCCATGTTATTATGTCTGTCTCTTGATCTTACGCCTTATCTACCACTGTTGTCACCAAAATACCAATTTAAGCCCTGCAGGTAAGATAAAACTGCATGTCACAACTTTTTAGGCTCTCTCTTCTTTCCCTTTCATGGTTTTCCTGAAATAAAACATTTGCCATTCTTCCTTTTCTCCTAGTTATTTATTATAGAAAGCAAGATGTAATTATCCTACATATTATACTTCTGGAGCTATGCTTTGTAATTTGTGAGAGAACTTTCTAATGAACATCTCGGAGTCTGTGGGTATTAATTTTTTTTGTAGACTATTCTCAAAGCAATTAACAGTGTGTTAGGTGACTGCACATAAAGTTTTATTGTTTGAGCCCCAGAGGACTAATAGCTTCTCTGACATGCAGTTCTGCAAATGTGAATGAACAGCACAAAGTGGAAAGGTTAGGAAAGGACAAGGCGGAAACAGTAACCGGGAGTGATTTTTGAGACTCACACTTGTTGCTCTCCTAAATTGCCTTTAAACCGAGCACACTGCGCTGGAAAGAATTAGTGCTTTGGCTTTTGTGCAATTTTCAGAGCAGTATAACTTGCAATTCCTAGTGTGTGATCAGACTGAAGGTCTCAGTGCCCTGATGGATCGTCAGGGGTCAGAATTGCATTTTATACATGTTTGTGGATATTAGGAAAATAAAAAAAAGTTGATTTGTAGCCCTTTCCTTAGAAAATAGCATTTGATGTGTGATTTACCAGCTTACTTTATCAGCTACTAGTGCTGGCTATGAAAATTACTCAGCCCTAGTATTTTCCAACAGCTTGGTGATAATGAGGGCAAAAAGGACCTTTATTCCCCCAAAGGCCTCTGAGATGCAGAGGGCATGGGTGGTAGTCTGCAAACTAACGTTAACGTTCCTGTAGCCAGAGAGCAACCTGCCAGGGCCTCAGCTGCTGCCGGGTGTTTTGCTGCTGAGGATCCATAGGGGCTGCCTCGCTATGGGACACAGTCTGCCCCCGGCCACATCGCAGCCCCCCGCGCTGCAGAGCACAGTCTCGTTAGTGCAAGAAGTCATGGGTGAAGACTGACTTTATATATGGTCTCCTTAAAGCAGTTACCCCCATAAGGACAATGAGAACAAATTGAACTCAGGAACTGCACAGCCCTTTTCTCTCTCTTTCTTTCTTTTTTCCCCCCCATTGACCAAATAAAGCATTTGATTGACTTCCATATGGCTTTGTGGCTCCCCCTTACTTTCGTATAAAAGGCCACGACTTTTATGGAATTTCCGTTTTTATGGCTGTATTTAAAAGAGAGAGAAAAAAAAAAAAAACAAAAGAAAAAAAACCCAACACGAGAGGCCGTTATTCCGAAGGAGCCGCGTAACAGGAAGGCAGATCCCAACGCTCGGCGCGCGAACGCGGCCGCTGCCGTTTGAATCAAAACAACCCGCAGACCTTCCTGCGGCCGCAGCCTGGAGCCGCGGCTGCCGCTGCTGCCCTGCGCAGCTCCGGCGGTGCTGGGAGCGCTGCACGGCAAAGGCTCCTCGTGAGCCAGCCGCCCGGTGTTTCTCAGCTGGTTTCCCCAGCGCAGCGCCGCGCCGCTCCGCTGGCGGCACGCACTAACGGCCCTCGTGCCTTGGCGTCCTGGCAGCCCGTGCCGGCTGACAAACGGCTCGGGCCGCTTCTCCAGGAACAAGCCCATTCCTCCGCCGTGTTTCCCGGGGCTCTCTCCACGGTTACGTTTCTGCTTGTGTGCTTTTAAGGGAGTTCAAAGCGTGCGCCTGCCCGGCTCTGCCTCCCTGTCCAGGCTCCTTTGCTCTGCCTAAGGGCCAGCGTGATCCTTTGGAGACCCCACACAGCTCATTACAGCAGTTTGCACCAACATAGCAGCTTTTGAGCCCGGATAGTCCTGCGGCCACAGGTAAACTGCGTGCTCTGGAAAAGCAGAACTTGAGGTGCCTTTAGTATTCCTAAAATGTGGCTGGAGACCACTCTTTTGGGGGACTGTTTTCTTCAAGAATATTAAATAATAAATTTAATATGAAGTAACGAATACTTTTCTAAAAGTAGCCCTTCCTGAGAAAGCTACTTTATTTAGGCAGCCGTTTCATTTACAGGCTATTTTAAAGTCACTTGAGAAACTTAAAGAAGCCCTGCTTTTAGAATATGAATTGTGGTCTCCTGGGATCGAGAGAAAATCAAAACTTTTATATTTATAGTTATAGAGTTATATATATGTTATAGGTATGTATACAAATTTTATATATATATTTTTTTTTTCTTTGGTAAGGAACCCCTCCCTGGCCCCAAGGTGCCACCCGCTCGAACTCATGTCTAAAATTCTGTCCCTGGACTATGGGTGACCCCCCGGCTCAGTAGCTCTCCATTCCCGGGTGCCCCCGTGTGCTGCTCTCAGCGCTGTGCTGGGTGCTAGGGCCGTGCTGACCCCACGTCTGGCCTTGAGCCACCCCGGGGCTGCAGAGACCTTCAGGGACACCCCAGCGAGTGCTCCCGTTGCAGCCAGGCCGGAAGGATGCTGGTTGGATATGAACCCCATCATCGGCCTCCTTCTTCCCAGTGAGGAGATGTGCTGGAAGGGTGGGCTGGATGCCTTATGTGCCATAGGAAAAGGAATAATAATGTATAATTATTCAAATAATACACTTCAAATTTTATAATTTATATTCAGTGAAAATCAGTGGGACTCCAGTACTAGTTTTCAAGATGTATTGCAGGATGTAAGGGCAGTGAAGCATCTCAACATCACGAAGTTTTCAGTTATTTATAGGTTGTGTCAGACTTCTAACATGAGTGCTATAATAGTCGTAATGTAGGTATTGCCTTTAAGCAGAACTTTTAGCAGACTCAATGAAATAATGCGTAATTTAAGAGTAAAGTTGAAATGGAGCGAGGAGCCACTGTACCAGACAGAACGGAAAAGAGCCGAGCCATCAGCTCACTAAGAAGCTGCAAGACTCTGTTTTGGAGCAGGATCTTAAAGTCTGGCAGGGGAATTCTTGAGGTCAGGAAAGTGCTTTTCTCTCCTTCCCTGTGAAAAATCTCCTGAAATCTGAACAGGATGTGAGCACTGCCGAGGCTCGGTTCACACAAGCTCAGCATAGGCCCGCTGGAGTCTAGGACGCACATCTGCCGTAATTCTGCATGCTCCAAACATGCTCTGGGCCTCAGGGTGGCTTTTCCCAGTGCCCGGCCAGCCCTGTGGTACCAAGCAAAGGAGGGTGCTCGGCTCTGCCCAGGTCTGTGTGGCTGGTGGAGCCCAGCACGGCTGAGACACTCACCCAGGAGGGGACCTGAGACACGGAGAAAGCCGGGGATGAACATGAGTGAGAAGAGGAACAAACAGGGTGTGGAAACTCAGGTGGGAAGTCCTCAGAGAAGCTCTGCCCAGAGGAGCAAGCCCCATGGCTGAGGAGTGAGTTATGGTGTTGACCGTAGCCCTTTTACGGGGCTGCAGGAGGTCCCTGCCTAGAAAGTTTGGGCTGCCGTTGGCTGTGCCTCTTCCTGGTGCACGGCCACCATCACCCAAGCTCCAAGCCCTCTTGGCATCGTCCTAGGTCTTGAAAACCTTCCAGTTTGCTGGCCTGGCACAGCTGTCCTGGGAATGGCCCTTGTCGAGGGGCGTTCTGCTGCTCGAGAGCTCGACCTTCTCACGTGCTTGTCATAATGTCCTCCCTTTTACAGTCAATGGAGTCTCTTGGGTCAGATGTTGGAAACCTTATTTACTCTGATGAAAGTGCCTGGGCCTTTCCCTGAACACCTCCAGGAGGTCCAGGGTGCCCATGGATGGCGGTTTAGTGCTCTGGATCTGAAAGCAGTGACTCAGCACTGTGAGGTGACTTTAGTTGACTCACGGTTTTCCACTTCTGTTCCATGGAAAATGTGAAGCCATATGTTACATAAGTATTTTTTTGTTTCAGGAATTCTAGGGTCTTTTTTTAGTTGTATTGCTTTTGGAATTTATGACTGGAGGGTCTGGAAATCACAGAACAATTCAAACAAAATTCATAGTAGACATTTTTTTTCAGTAGCTTCAGGCGCAGAGTCCTGACACTGTTTCCTAATTAAATATGAGTCTGTTTCACCAAGCTGTCTCTGTATTAACACAGTAAATATTCTGGTGCCTCATTAGGTTGGGTCACACATCTGCCGAGCTCCAAACATCATAAAACTGTTTTTCCTTTGTGTAGTAACTGCCTTCACATCAGTGAATGTCCGGCACATCCGGCTGTAGCATCCGATGCCAGATACTGATGAAGAAGACATTCTGACTTTATTTCCCACCTCGCTGCATTATACGGAGTCATTCCCCCCGCCTCCCCGAACCAAATGAGATAGGCATTGATTTTACACAGCCGCGTATTTTGGCCATTGCTTTTAATTTGTGCCCGAGCAGAGAATAATTTGCCTTTCAGTTAACCTCATTCACTGCGCGAGCACTGCAAGCATTTTCTTTTGTAAACTGTTCATTTGCGAGAGGATCTTGAGGCCCCTATTGGGATTCATTTGGATCTGCGTGGAGAGCCTAGCAATTCAGAAGAGTGTAAAAATAGGGTAGCTCAAAGAGCTCTCTCTGCCCGAAACACCGCTGGGATTATATCTTGTAAGCAAAGGGGAGGAGCTGCAGAATAATAAAAGCTCCCTGATGGCTCTTTAAACCTCAGCTTTCTGCCCTGTGCTTACTGTGCTACTGACTGCCCTTTCTGCTCTCTGGTGCCTGGCACTTGTGGCACAGTGAAGGGGACCCGTTTCTGTGATGGTTTGGCATCCAGCTCGTGGTGCTGCTGGCCATGGTCTTCAGAGACCATGTGGTCTTCATGAGGTCTTCATGGTGATTCTTCAGAGGGTTCCTCTGCTGGCACCACAGGTTGGGAACAGTGAGAGGGTTCTCTGGAAGGAGACACCTTTCCCAGCCCACCACATACCCCCTCAGACATTCCTTACTCGTCAGCTTTAACATTTCACACCGAGTAGATGTTTTCCTCGTGGCTTTTCACCTTGCCTCTGTGGCGTTAGCTCGGAGTGTTCAGCAAAATTCCAGCACGCTGGGTTTCAGTGACAGATTATAAAGTATGCTTTTAATTAGACGACATATTGATGCTAATCAATTCCCTGTCAGGCTTCAGGTGCCAATATTTTAAAATAACAATTAAACCCTGTTTGGTGTCAAGCCACTGGTGATGATGAGCGTGGTTGGAAAAATTCTGGTCAGTCTTTCTCAAGAGGGCAAGACAGCATTTTAAATAAATACACTTGAAAAATAATCCAAAAGAAGAGAGATAAAAACAAATGAGTTTTGGCAGATCAGCTGCCCAGATTAAGGTGCTAGAAGATGTGTTGTAATTATTCCTGGGAGGACAAAATTGCAAACAAAAGGCTGTTAGCTGGAGATAGATTACATGGTGAAGTCCCACCACAAAATAGGTAAGGGCTGGCTTGCTTCCCGCCTCGGCCTGGAACGGGAGGAGGACTTTGTGGGCTCGAGGAGGAGTTGCGGTGCAAGCCGTGGGTGGGCTCCCCCGTGCTCGGCGGCGCAGCCTCGAGAGGTGCCGCTGCAGCGGGCGCGTGGGTGCGTGCGTGCCGGCTCCCGGCCGGGCCGCGGAGCCGCGTGCTGCAGCGTGCGCAGCGGGGGCCGCACGGAGGCGCGAGGCACGCCGGGCGCTGCCGCCCGGGCTGGGCACGGCCCCGCCAGCAGCCCCTGCTCCTCACCCTGCAGGGAGCAAGGAGCAAGGCAGTGCGCACACACCAGCACTGCAGAAGAGGGGCGGCTGCCCTTGGACATGACGTGGGTACCAGCGAGGACGCTTCCGAGCAAACACAGCCTGCCCGGATGTGGACGTGGCTGGTGTGCTCTTAAATATGGATGTGGCTACCCAACTGGAGTGTCTTGTAGCTACATCTCACGCTGCCTCAAGCAAGATACATATTTTACTCCCTATTTGTGTAGCCAAGTGGGGGATCCCAGTACGTACTAGGGCTCCTTGATGCTTTAGCAATGCAGTTAATGGCACACCCGGAACTTTGCTTAGCTGCTGCTTCAGGCATCTTCTGGCATCCTTGGGAGGGGGAGCTTGATGTAAATCATGATGATTGATGTTTCTGAAATGCCTTCTAGCAGCTTGCAGGGAAATCAACATCCTCTTGTCGTTTCTTATGATTTGGGATGCTTCAGGGGCCCCCAGAGCCACTTGGGAGCATTAGAGGTGCCAAGGCCCAGCAGGGACTTGCTTGTTGGGTGCTGGAGATTGGGCAGGTGCTGGGAGGCGGTGGCGTGTTTTGTATAAATGCCGGGTGCCAGACAAGCCCTGGGTCTCCCGACTTTCTCCCAAGCGAAGCAGCTTGGGACTCTCCCTTGCCCTCCTTGCAGGAGCCTTGGAGCAGTGAGCTCCTTTCCATCAGCTTCTTCAAAGCCCCGATCGGCCCGGTGCTGTCATGAAGGAGGAATCTGGAGATGGTTTGAGATCATGTAAGGTGGCAAAGGGGAAGCAACACGGTTATCACAAGTCGGGTTTCCTGCCAATTTGTTTATCTTGCAGTGACTCTATTGTAGATTCCCGAGGCTTTACTTTGGAAAGTGGATGCCAGTATTGCCTGGATGCCATGAGCTCTGCTCACTCCTTGCCAGGGAGGCTCCTGCAGCGCCGTCCTCGCTCGGAGCTGGTCTGCAAGCTCCAACGTGTGCAATGCCCTAGTTGGCGAGGGGTTCTGGCTTACGGACAGTTGAAGTGCACCTCAATAACGCAGTGTGACACAGGCTGCTCTTGGAAAGGCATGGAAAGGCATGGGAATGTTCTGGGAGTGGCACGGGGTCACAAGCAAAGGGGTCAAGCTGCTGGGGCAAAGTGCTGCTTGTGCAGGGCTCTGGAGCTTCTGCAGCAGCAGCTGCTTGAGAAGACAAATGATCAGAGGGAGAAGGGAGTGAAAGCATCTACAAGGCATTGCTAGCTCACTCCATGCAGCATCTGGCCTGCTTTGAGAGGTGTCTGAACTAACTTGGACTAACTCGGGATAAATTCTTTCATCCAAAACCATTCCTGGCAGAGCGGCCTAATTTCCTCCCCTTGTCTGGTTTGTTTTCTTATGGAGTTATGGTGCTGGTGGTGTGGGTGGGACAGAGCAATAGGGTAAGAATTAAGATTCATGGCTTTGATTTTTCCTCATTCACCTCCATCTAGTTGTTGTTCTTCTAATACTCAGGTACACAAGCTACTTCTGATTTTTTTTTTCAGCTTGGATTGATGTATTTCTAAAGTATTTCTTATAATTTAAAGGGAATTTTAAGTTTCCAATTTTATGTGTTGAAGACAAGTCACTCTACCATATATTCTTGGTATTTCTAGAGGGTAGTTTTCAGCTCAGCCTTCATGGGGAAAATTTTGAGCAGATAAGAGCTATGTGTTACCTGTAGCTATTGGTGCAGCAGTCATGTCAGCAGAGAGGGCACAGGGGAGGTACTTGTTTCTCCGTGTTTTATGAGGCGATGCCATTTGGAGCTGTCAGGCCCCGTGTGCTTGCCCCTTCGGTAACGGGGCTGAGCGGGCGGAGCGGTGCCGAAGAGCAGGGCGAGGTGCCCTTTGCTTGCCAGACATCCATTTTTCCTCCGCCGGTTTCCGGAGTGTTTCCGAGCAGGCATTTCACAGTGTTCGTGCCTTGTCTCCGCCCTTGCCCCCAGCGCAGCATTTTGCGTGTTTGGTTTGTTGTCGTCGTCGGTGTTTTATTCGACGGGGCTCGCGTCTCCCCTGGTTTCATGCCACTTGCCTGATGAGTGCCAAAGCACCTTGAGGCACTGCCAGTTGGCTAGGAATGACCTGTGGTTGTACTGAGGGCTCAGTGAGGAGGACCCGGAGCTGAACTGCAGTGCTCCGTGTAGCTGCCCGTGCACTCGGCAAGCCGGGGAAGGAGCATTAAGTTGCAGCCTTCCGCTCACAATGGTTTCTGGCAGAGGGAAAGATTAATTTAGAATTAATTTGTAAAAGATCGCTGACAGGTAGAGCAAGGTATCATGCGCATCTGCAGGGACTTGCAAGTTACCAAATGGGGACAGCATCACAGCGAGGAACCTTTTAGGAAAAGGCAAAAGAAAATCAGGGCCAGCCTGTAGCTATTGGGAAGATACCATGCCCTGTTAGCTCAACAGGGCATGAAATAAATTATACGTTTACCAGAGCCAGTAAAGAGTTGGAAGCAGAAAAAAAAAAAAGCATTAATTTATGCTAGTGTTTTTACTCGCATCTACTGCTAAATATATAGCAAGGCAAGGCTGTTGAATTCCTGCTATCACTGTGCAATATGAGCCATGTGGTTCCTATTGTGCTCTTTCTATATGATACTTGAGCACCAGAGGTGAGCCTGTTTGTTTGACAGCGATCCTCGCGCGGTGCGGACCCGTGTCCTGCTCTCGTAGGCAGGAGCTGGAGGAGGAGGAGGAGGAGGAGCATGGTCTGCTCGGCATCCCCACTGCCATTCCCAGGGAGGGAGGGAGGCAGGGGCTTGCCGGGATGTGGCACTATCCTTAGTGAGATTCTGGCCGCTGGGATGTCCTGGGAGCTCTGTCGGTGGAGCTCCTCCTACGTCCCTTAGGTACTTCCTTGAATCCCTTTAGCCTCGTGGGACCAAGTGGACTCTCATTATGTCCCTCATTTTTGCCTGCTGCAAGAGGGATGCTCTGCAAGGATTTTTTAACCTGATGTCACAGTCATCCTTTGCACTCCCTGTGGTAGAAGGGCCAATGTGGCTCGACCAGAAGCGCCCCCGAGACGACGGAGGGTCGGGAACAGCTGGGAGGGCCAGGCTGCGGCGGGAGCGAGCGCAGGGCTCTTCCCAAGGCTCTGCTGTTGGGAAAAGCAAATTGGGGACAGGAAAAGGGCTGCAGCTGAACGAAGGCCCTTGTCCCTGAGTTCCCTCCTCGGTGCATCTGAGCACCACGGCAGCTCTCAGCGGAAGGGGGCATAGACGGAGCACGGATCTGCTTGGCTTTGAGCAGGCGAATATAGTTCTTGCCCCATGTGAAACACTCTGCAATTGGAAGCATATATGGAGCCCAGATTTTACCAAATAAACCTCTCCAGCTTCTTCCTGCCAAAACTGCAAGCCAAGAAAGCAAACCGCTCTCACAGTGCTCTAAGATGCCAGTTAATAGTGGCTTTTATCGTACTCCTTCCAGTCTTCACTCTCATTTGGGCTTCTGAGTGATTCTTTCAAGACGCAACCGCAAATTGCAGGTTGTTCCTGTGTGCGCAGCGAAGCAAGCAGACATAGAGCAAGAAGCCTGCAGGTCTTGTTTGTCTGCAAAGGTACTAATTTTACAAGCTCCCAGGCGCTCTCCCTTCTGCAAATAAAATGCCTGCCTAGAAACAAATGTCCTAGGAAACCAATTTGAAAACGTTTCTTGCAGTAAATTATTGATTTGTTCAAAAGGTTGGCACTGCTAGTTGGAACGATCTCTAGTAATTGCACGGAAAGTTCTCTCCCTTTCTTTGGCCAGATAAGATCTGAATTAAGATAAAGCTCACAAGCAACCTCAGTTATTATGTGTGCATGTTTAAATGCAGTGGGAAAACGCTCTTATCAAATTATACCCCTTGCCCCACATCTGTTCCCTCAGCAGCAGACTCCGAAGAGTTCATTATTTTTGTAATCAAATGAGGAACAACGGGCTGGTTGCCCCACAGAGAAGCGGGTGCAGTGGGCCTTGGCAGTGAAACCTAGCGGCCCCACTAGGATGTTTCAGCTACCATGGCAGCCTGCCCTATAGATGGAATTGTCCTGTCCCTAAATTATATTGAACTTATGAGTGATCTGCTTGATTTGCTTCTGTATCAGACACAATGTAATGCTCTGATATATTCCAGCGTGGCTTCATGGGATATATAGATAGCTGTTAATATATGCCTGCACATGTAGAGTGTGTACGTATACAAACTGTGTACATATGTAGTGTGCACACCAGATATATGCACAGAGGTGAGTGTATGCACATAGATATGTATTCTCATGGCATGTGCGTTTGTGTCTGTTTATATATATGTGTGTGGGTGTGTGTACACATATATTTATATATATACGTGCTCTGGGAGTAGCAGACGTTGGGAGGCATTTAGGAAGCAGCGGGTCCCATATGTGGGGACAGAGCAGCTTCCTAAGGGGCTCGCACGCGGGCATGGCATGGGGTGTTCTACATGTAGCACGCCGTGGTGCCCAAGAACACGTTGGTCTGTGTGAGCATGCCAAACAGAACGCGCTTTGCCTTTAGCCCTGGGCCCAAGTCCTTGTCCTGGATACCAAATTCTGCTGTTGTCAGTGGGGATTTCATGTGGTACAGGTGAAATGAAACCAAAACCTGGAGACTTTAGTGAAGGATGTGTTTGAAAACAGATGCGTTTCAGAGCCTTAGAAGAAATGAGTTCAGAACAGAACAGGGCTTTGCTTTGGCTTGAAATGATTGCATTAAGTGTTCTGTCAGTAGATGGACTTACTGAAGTACATCAGCACCCTTTTGACTTGAAGAGCTAGCAAAAATATCAGATTCTGGACGTTGTCCCTAGCAGAGGGGAAAATTATTGAGGGAAATTATTTTCTGCATTATGGGAACATAGGTAACCCTTCCATTTAAAGGAAAAATAAGTAACCCAGGGCAATTTTCTTGCCTGTGTCTCCAGGTTCTTCCAGCCAGACTCCTAATATGAAATGTTCATACCCTTTTTCCACACTTCAGTGCTGTTCAGGTTATTCCGTAGTTTTTCTGCTATCGATTTTCCGTTCCCCGCTTCTGCCTTTGCTTCTTCCAGCCGTCGCGCTCCTTTTTCCCCCCCTAGTCCATCTCAGGCAAGGCAGCGTTAGCAGAGTCATCCTGCCAGGCCTGAGCTTCGGAGCAGCCTTGTGTTTATCCTCCTTCCAGGCAGGGCTGAGCATTTAACTTCCCTCCGGATGGAGTTACTCCCGATCTCTTTGCCTGGGGCTGTCCTAAGAGACACAGCTTAAGAGGTATCACTTGTTTCCTATAAGGGAAAGAGCAGTTGTAAAGTCTTCTGTGTGAGGGTCTTTCACTAGAGAATATTTATTTATTTATTTATATTTCTGGCATTTGGTGTCAGATGAGATGCTCCTTCCTTGTTTTATTCTTTACTGCATATAGCAGAGCAGACCTGCATGAGTCTTGTGGGCAGACTTACATTACTGTACAGGAGACGGCTGGTCCACGGGAGGATGGTTGGAGGCCAGCAGGTAGAAAATCCCGTAGAACGACTCTTACTGCAGGTTTGAGGCAGGATCAACTCCATGCTCAGTTCTCACTGCAGGGCCATGGCTCCTGAACTTCTCATCCACTCCTAAAAATGTCTTTCTTTCTGTTAGGTACTTTGCAGGTTTACATGTGGTTTACAGCTTTCGCCTTGGACGGGGTGTTACATCCACTGCCGGGTTTTATGGTGTAGATTCCTTTTTTCTAAGTAGCATTTGTCCCTCCTGCACAAGTGCATTAGGGGAACCAAGTGACCAAATGGAAAAAGGAGGGTAAAAGGAACCTTCCATGCAGAAGCTTAAATAACTTGGGAAATGCCACAGGTGCCAAAACAGGCTCAGAGGAAGCGGAGGGAGGCCGAGAGCTGGCATCTCCTGGCCAGGAATAGAAGCAACGGCCTGAAGTAACTTTGTAACTGCTTTCAAAGAGCGACTTAGGCAATGGAAAAAAAATAAATAAGGCAAGCAAGCTGTGTGTTGCTTTAAGCCTTTGTTCTGTCCGCGGACTTTGAGGGAATCCAAACGCCTCCATTCACCTGCACCATGTGCGGATGCATATTTTAGGAGACACTGGCTTAAATCTCTCTAGCTGAGCTGGGACTGTTTTATTACAAAACCCCAGGCCGACGAAGCAATTTGCCTGCTTTCAGTTTTCTTTCAGTCAATGGAACATCTTTTTTTCATTCAAAGAGTCAAAGAGACACCGATGAAACTTAAGTGCTTCAGCAGAGCCTAGAAGAGAGTTGCAGACTGAAGTTTCACCTCTGTGGCTCAGGAGTAACTGTGAGGCAGATAATGCTGATACCATCACAACCTATAACGAGACTATGACAGTAACAGATACGGAAGGCCTGGCGCGGGTGCGGGATTTGATTGCTGATAGTGAAGTAATGCGAGCCTGCCCCTGGGAGCTGAGAGCAAAGCCGTCTGGTGCTGTGTCTGGGAAGTCCTCTCTGGGACTGCCTGGCATCGGGGGCTCATCAGGCTTCGCTTTGCTCACCGGCTTGCTGTCTCCGAGTGTATGGATTCTGCAGAAAAGATTCTGCAGAAATGCAGCAGGGTTCTGTCTGCTTGCAGAAAGCTGCTCTGTAGCTTTTCTCCTTGGGTTTCCATCGGAAATAAGAGACATTCAAGAAGTCATCCTAGCAGGAGTCATGATCTATTATCAGAGGCCATCAAGGATAGCTGTAAGAAGAATTTAAGGAAAAATCTTACGTTTAGGAACATTCTTTTCCATACTTATTTTATGTGCTGAGTAAGGCAGTAAATGGTTGGACAGGTAACAGAGGGTATCCTCTGCACAGCAATTCCTGAAATATGAGACCTTCCCACCTTCCCCAAAGACTTTCTGTTCCCGCGGCCTACCTCGCCTGAGTTTTAGGTGCCTACATCCATCATTTTCATGCTCAGAACTCCCACTCAGCAGCTGCCTGTTTTGGCAGCCCTCGTCCATCCGTTACCATCCCAGGTTTTCCCATTAAGGGTCTGGTGCAGACCCCAAATTGCTCTTGAGGGACCGCTCAGAAGCTGCATTGGCTTGACAGAGGCCAGCGCCTTGTGAGCTGGGTTTATGTAGAGGGCAGGTGGTAGCAAGCACCTGCCTGCTCCAGCAAAAAAGGAGAGCCGGCAGGAAAACCGGCCCGCCTGCGTAAGGCATTTATGATTCATTTGCAATAATTGTTTCCCCGTTTGTTTTTTAAAAAAGTCGTGATCTATTTAATTTTTCCCCCTTATTTTACTGGGTCATGAGCAAGTTAGTGGGACAGGTCAGCAGGAGCAGTTCAGCCTGTTCAGCAGTTCAATCCCGAGCTGTCCATGGGAGTCCTCCGAGCAGCCTGGCCACGGCAGGATGCCGCTAAGGCCGCCTGGACCGTGCGGAGCTGCTGCCAAGGAAGACGCTCCGCGCTTGTTGGGACAGGGAGAGGACACCGGGTGCTAGGGTGCCGCTTGGGGCACGCACCTGAGCGGGGACAGGGTGCCCCTCTCCACGGGGATTGCGTCTGCTCCCCACGTACGATACATGGCAAAATACAGCAGGGATCTTGGACGGAGAGGCTGGAGCACAAGCCTTTCTCTCTGGCTGGAAAATCTCTCCAAGGGAGATGTGTAATCTCCAGCCAGCAGAGCTATTTGTTTGTTTTCGGTCGGTCCTTTTCTTCTTCATCCTCTGCTTCCTGCTCACAGCTTTGCAAATCTTGAATTATTTTCTGTATAGTGGCCTGGCTTCAACAAGAGCCCCTTCCTAATCTTTTGCAGGAGCTTTTAGCTCCGGGGGCTGATTGAGTGGGAGGCAGACGATATGGGCTTTATTAAATTGAAAGGCAGTAGCCCTTGAAGCCAGGTAGACAGTGCCTATCATTCATTTCTTGTCCATGAGCCGAGGGACAGGGGTATCTCCTTCTCTGGCTGGTATTTTAAAGGAAACAGAGGACAGTTGTAGATGGAGAGCAGTCTGTGCAGGCAGAGAGTGGTAGAGCTAATCACAGCAGTTGTGCTTACACATCAGGTGGGGCTGTAGTTGCAAAGAGGAAGAAGAAGGCATGGCAGTTGCTAAACCACCACTTCCATATAGCTTTTTCAGGCCCTTCCTCTTCTTCAGGTATAGGCAGCTTGCTATTCCAGATATGCGACGCAGTCTAACAGATCATTTGATTTGCATCCAGTTATGAAACATTTGTCTGTGCCTGGAGTCAGTGATGACAAGCCCTAAAAATACTGCTGTTCAGTTTGCACGCACATCCAGAGCTAGGAGTATTTTCCAGCTTTCAGTCTCATACCCTCTGGTTGTTCTATTCTGTGCCCTAAAATTCACATCATATTACTGTGATGTATAGTTAAGCATAAAATCTGCCTTTCCTTTGTGGAAGGAAAGATGCAGATATCAAAGCTTGGATACCAGTTTAAAGCTGCAGAGGTTACACAAACGGGTCCCCATGAGCAAACCCATAAACCTGCCCTGCCTCAAGACCTCATTAAAGGACTGGACTGTTAATTGCTTATCAGAGGGGAACTTTACATTTGTAAGGGCTGCTCCATCGTAAATGGCTTTGAAATATAATAGAAGATACTACATGTAAATGTAAGATCACTGCCTCTCTTAACTTTTATCCATTACTTGAACCTTCTTATTCTCCAAATGTGAATGAAAGTAAGTTAGTATTAAGCGGAATAATGCTTTTGTATTGAAAATTCTTTGAAGTGGTACATTCATCTATTGTTAAATTTACTTTCATTGTTTTCAAGGTTGCTATTTTAACACTGAGCTAATTGTGATTTTTCATTGTCTTTGTAGGTAAATAATAGGTGGGAAAGTTTCGAGGCCTGAATCACATATGTCAGTGATGTTGCTTTGTAGGTGCTGTTGTTGCTGTTGTTGTTTGCAGTCCTATTTAAGAGTGCAGCAGAGAGCAAAGAGCGGGCAAGGTGTCAGAGGGAGCCATATGGGTGCAGGCAGAACGTGACACATGATGGCCTGTCACCAGCTCCTAGGACCTCCCTTCTTGAGACAACTCCTCCTTCCAGGTGATGGGCAGCCAGAGCTGTCACTGAGAATGTTTAGGCAGATCTCCCCTTTAGGAAAGGAAAGGAAGGATGTTTGGAAACAACATCTTCTCCTAGCAGGAAGCTAGAGCCTTCTTCCCATTGCATGGACCTTGCTGACCTGGTTGTGTTGCAAGAGCTGTAAATTACATGGGGCTTTTGGTCAGACATGAGGAAGAATATAATGTTGAATTTCATATGGGATGAGATTGCTTTTGTTGTCAACAACTGTGATAAAATTATTATCTTGCCTGTGTTATTTCATATTACTGGCTGGTTGAATTTGCTTCATACATAATACATATCATGCAAGCTGGTTGTTAACTTAACTATGGGTATCATCAGAATAGGCAGGACCTTATTTGGGGCAGGACTTTCAGTGGTGATCAAAGGCAGAAAAGTCCTAAAATGGTATTTCAAAAGTATTGAGCTGCATCCTTAGTCTTTCAAGTCCTGAAACACTAACCATTGTTTGAACTAAAGAAATATGTGTGTGTTTGAACTAAAGAAATACGTGTGTGGGCTGTCCTCTCTACATCCTCCTCACTTCATTTCCCTAGCTAGCAAATGGCAAAAGGCTTGTGCACACATGGTCCTTAGCACATGACCCAACACATTCACTACCAAGACTTGTTGTGACTGAAATGAGTGATAGCAAGAACAGGCCCAGGCCACTTACGTTTAAAGTGGCTAGCGTGTTTTCATGCTATTAATGTGGTGTTCCCTTTAGGGTCTGATCGGTGGGCTGGGTGTATGCAACACGTTTGCTGATTTTAAAAAGGCATTGCTGATGACAAGGAGGTTTCAAAAGCTGAAACCTGAAGAATAAGCAGGAGTTAAGTGTCTTGCTATTTACTTAATGAGAGCTGGGTCAGAAGGCAAATGGCTTTGGTGGTTTTCTGATGTGCAAAGTCATTCTTCTTCTACATGGAGGAAATTTACATCACTTTCTAAGCCCCCAAAAGCACATGCTAGACAGAGTTTTGCAGTTAAAAGTTAGTTGCAACCTTATTTGCTACTGTTTTCCTATACCAAAAGAACATTTTTCTTTATGTTTTATGTTTTCTGTTGTTCTTTATGTTTTCTTTATGTTTTTATGCATCAGAAAACTGCCTTTTGATACTTAAAAATAAGTGCTGGAAAAGGGGTTATTTTGATCCTTGGGCCAAGTTCTTTAACACCTAATCACAGAGTGGAAAGAAACCTTTCCATCCAGGTTATAAATCCTTAAAAGAAGCTTTGCTGGAAAGTCTGGAGGAGTTTCCCTGCAGACTCCCCCGAGCCCCATGCTGAAGAGCAGGTGCCTCTCCATCCTGTCACACTCTGCTCAATAGCAAGGTTGGCCTTTTGCTTCAGAGCACAAAGCAAAGCACCAATGCATGGCTGTTTTTATTTTAAAAGTCCCTTAGCGGTTCCTAGTCAGGTCTGAATCTGTAGATTTTTCCCTGTCTGTTTTTAGATATTACAGTGATGTTTGGTGAGGCACAGAGGAAGGCCGTGCAAATTCAGTTCTTTTCTCCTTTTCCAGGAACCTTGACTTTGCCCACTGTGGGTTTGCCTGTTAAAGTGAATGCAGGACTAGGCACGGGATTTACTGTAGCGCCCAGATGTCCATTCGTGTCAGAGCAATCCCTACGCCAAACAGGCAGCTAGAAGGTGCCCAGGGCGCCTGAGGGGTCACTTGGGGGAGCCCCAGCTTCGTGGAGCGCCTTGGGCAAGCGCACTCGGCGCACTCGTGAAGCGCATGGAGCGGTTTGGCTTCATCCAAAGGGAAGCTGCTCCTGCCAGGGGTGCCGGAGCGCGCGAAGAGCTGAGGCTTGCTGCACATGTGCTCCCTCCCGGCACGGAAACACGGAGTCACCTGCCGAGAGGCGTCTCTGGGCTCAGCACTCGGCCCAGCAGGGAACCTGGCTCTTGCCCGCTGAGACACCACCTAGAATCAGAGCTTTGTATAAAAGCAGTATTGAGTAGGAGAGCCTGCTTTTCATAGGGCTGCCACTGCAAGACTGTTGAAATGCAACTCAAAGTGGTAAAATGAGATGTACAGGCAAATGTATGGCATATTTATAATTAAAAAGCATTAGACTAGCTGTTCTGGAGGATTTTGCAGCGTGGTATTTAGTACAGTCTGCTGTTAATCCAAGAAGCTCAAGGCCAGTGTTAATGAATCTGTGGAGTCCTTGCTGCCCTACCAGATAAGCCTTTGCAGTCTTGCAAGTAAGTCTGTAGAGGACTGGCTGGTTGGTAGCTCTGCAGCTACAGCATGAGTATCTGGCTCCTTCCTGTGGTGCTTCAGTGCTATTGCATGGGATTTCAGAGCAAGCCAGCAGACACAGCAAGATGATTGAATTCTGAAGCAAACCAGTGTGATTCTTTTCAAAGGTTGAGCAAGTTATTGCATTTCATGAAGAGCTGGATTTTTTAAAAAACTTACAGTAATCCCATTGCTTTGCACACACACTCTCACGCTGCTGTTTTACATCTGGCACAGATGTATCTATCAAGAGTCTTGCCCTTGGTGCCATGGGTAAACGCTGGCGTCAAGCACATGTGTTGAATTAATTCTGCGCTGGGATTTGGTAGGACATGTAAGGAAAGAGAAAACAGTAAGTCAGTACAAATATTATTTGGATGATCAGATCACAAGCTGCAAGTGAAACTTGGAAATATAAAACGGCCCCTGAAAAGTTGGGTAGGTTGCCTAAAGATTGCCAATGATTGTTGTGCAGCATATTGTTTCTATTCAATTTCTTAGCTGGGATTAGTGAACTTTTATTTAATTTAATTGCATTTTTATCTGAAAATTACTGAGTAGTGTTGATGGATACATGCTGCTATTTACAAAATGGAATTGTACTGTAGGGATTCTGACATTTCATTTAATTTGTATGTATCACTCTAGATGGTTTCTATTCCTTGACTCGTAATTGTTCTCATTTGCTCGGTGGGATTCAGAAACGGGGTTTGTGGAATGTCATTTAATACTCGTTTCACTTTGTTAAATGAAATGCATTGGCTTCCATCTTGCCTATAAATTAAATCATTCAAGTTTCATTGTCTGGCCATATATTTTTAGTTGTGTAAATATTTTTCCTTCCCATGAAATTTGCTTTATGTTACAAAGAGCTTTTTCTCCCCTCCTTCATCTTGTAGCACACAGGAGTTGGAAAGTGTGTTTTCTGTGGTGAGTTAAATCCTCATGTCAAGTTGTGTATTCTGCTTTTTAAGGCTGTCTGGAGGTGGTGTATCCTGGCTTACTAAGCTAGTGCTTCTCCTGGTCACAAGGAGGATTGATATCAATAAATTATTCTTTTCACCCCAGGGAAATAAGATTTGATGAGAAAATATATAGGTGGCCAGGTCTTGTGTCCCTGTTAAGTTTTCCTCAGTAAACAACCAGCAGAAGGGTAAGGACACCTCTTAGCAGTGTGATTTCCTCACTGTGTGGGGATGCTATTCAACACATGGCCCAGCTCCTCTTTCTAAGCTCAAACAGCTTCAGGGACTTTCCAACATGGATTTTGCTACCTGAAATTCATTAGCCAAGAGCAGCAATGTCGACATGGAGTTGTGGTCGTGGTTTCTCCTGGCACAGGCCCGTCACTGGGGACTCTGGGCCTGCTAGGTCAGCCCAGTTGGGTATTCAACATCCAGCTTAGGCCACATGCTAGAAAGCAGCCCAGGAAGTAGATAAACAGACTCTCCAGCCCAACATGTAGCGTACTGGAAAACAAAAGGTGGGCATGTGCAAGCATGATTTCAATGAGTGTCTATGGGTAAAAAGCTTAAGTACCATCCAAGGACAGTATTTTACACAGAATAAATATATAACACTACTAAGTAATTGAACCTTTTTGTTAAGTTAACAGTGCCATGTTTCCATTTTTGCTGACTGTTAAAATTCATGTTTTGAGGCTTTTTAATATTTTTGTTTTGCTTTATTCAGAAGTTGTTTCACAAGTGAGAGCGTTAGGAAATGGCGTCCCGATTCCTGTATGCTGACTACTAATGAGAAGATTAGTAGTCTTGTCTTCTGGAGAGCATTTTAAAGGACAGCTGATGAGAAGCAGATACTATCTGTTGATTCTCAGACACCTAGGAAAGAAACTTTGTCAAATAGTGGTGCGATTGATGTGCCCCAGCCTCCTACACGGCATGGAAATTTGTCGCAAGGCCTTGGCTTGGCTCGGGCGGCTGCGAGTGCCGTCTTCCCGAGGCAGCCGCGCTGGCACGTAGCAGAGGGACGCTGAAGGGCACTAAGTATGGAAAGCTCTATCCTCAGCAGCAACGGCTCGAGACCATGTTCAGACCTGAAACTCTATATTCCGTATCAAAAAGACAAAAATATGCAGATGGATCCCGGTTCTTGGAATGTGCATTTTCTCACCATGCCTATTTATAAAATGGCCTGATAAATAAGTGTATGGATGAAATGCATACAGCTCAGAATATCTGGGTTGTATTCCCAGCTATGTTTTCCCTTGGCTGAACCACACCCAGGCAAGACAGAACCAAAATATCAGCAACGAAGAAGCCCTTTATACCTCAGTCTCCCCACGTCTTTCCTACAAAACATCTAAGGGTGCTTACATAGTAATGGCGGTGTCATTTGTGTCTGGAAAGCATGTTGAGCAGATCTCGTGGGGGATGCTGATGAGGTGCCTGGCATTATTACTGTGGTTTTGGCTGACTCTGCATTGTGAAACCCCTTTGACATTTCTCACTTGGTGCAGATTGTGGGCGGTAGCATTTCTGCACTGGTTTCAAAGAGGAGACGTTATAGCACTGCTCGATGCATAACCGTTTATGATTAGGGCAGCTTCCAAGCTTCTAACCTGTGAGTTCCCCCCTGTTTTCACTCTGTGAAGCAGTGCCCGCTTTCCTGGCACTGGGCAGGGCGGGATCCCGTGTGTTCCTTACGGTGACGGGTGAGGTGGGAGGTGAAGCTTGTGACTGTGTGTGGGCACCGGGGCCGACTTCCTCGGCGCCCTGGAAGGTCGGTGTGACGAGTGGCTGAGGAACGCCTGGAGAAACCAGCGTCAACACGAGCGGGTCGTGGCCACGCTCGCGCAGCCCCGTCCACCTCTGCCTCCCGCTGCGCGTGGTGAGATGGTGGCAGAGGCCGGGGCGCAGCCCGGGGCGCAGCCCAGGGCACGCCGGTGCGGGCGGGACCGCGCGAGGCCGTCACCGCGCTGCTGCTTCGCCAGCAGGAGAGGCCTGAGGGTGCTCGGCGCCGAGCGCGAGGCGGGGGGCTGCCCTGCAGAGGTGTCTGCGCAGAGCGGGCTGGGGAGTGCGTGCGGGAGGAAGTGAGTCAGGAGGCGGCAGCTCGTCCAGCGAGCAGCTCCGGGGCCGGCTGAGCAAGAGCTCGCGAGGAAGTGTCGCAAGGGCCGGCGTCCCGAGTGCGTGTGCTCTGAAACAGCACTCACAGAAAGGCATCCCAGGTGACAGCAGTGCTTTGGGGACCCGTAGCCGAACAACGAGCACAAGTGGAGTTGTTTGTCCCTAGGTCAGAGACGAAGGCTTGGATGTGCGGCTCCTGCCCAATGGTGCTCGGCAGCACCCGGGGACGGGGAGCACTGAGCGCACGGCTCGGTGCGGTTACTGACCCTCGTCTTCTGCTCCATCATGACCCTCCCGTCCTGTGCAAACCAACTGCTCGCGGCTGAGGCGTACCGAGCGAGGTCCATCTCTAGGTGTCTGTCCCGAGGAATGCAAGATAAAGCTTCAGGAGGACTCGTAATTACATTGGTGGGTGTAAGCAGTGGAGGTCCTCCATTCCGTGCAGTATTTGCCCTGGCGAATTCCATGTTGAAAGCAGGGGGCGGCACGTGCACACTGACCATTTCGCGTCTGTGTCTACGTGCCTCTCATGCTTGGCAACTGCCTCGCGAGCAGTTGGACCCCGGCAAGAATGAGACGACTGAGAAGGGCATTCGAATGGGAAAGGGGGGGAAAAGGAAGCAAGTGGTGATCCCTACGGAAAGGGAGGAAATTAAATTGTGCATTCCATTGCTCACTGGATATCGGCTTGCGGTACGGTCTGTATCAACAACTCTTCACCTTTTGATTTCAAAATACTTCTGAAGGGGAAAAATTCCTCTGGGACCATTGTCTCGTTCAAACAGTTCTGTCCACCGCTGCCTGACTAGCAAAATGCAGGTCATCAGGAAGGGTTCCGGCCGCAAGGAGAGAGGGAATTGCGAGCTTTGTTTGCACAGCATCCATGTCCTTGGCAATTAGTTTTCAGCACTGGTGTTTATATTGTTTTGCAAGCATTGGTCTTAAATTTATGGGAAAACTATGAAGGAGAGTGGTGGGTGAAGCCCATTCTTGGAGGATGAGCTCCTCGCAAAGATACTTGCAAAACAGCTGCTAGAAATTTCAGCGGCTGCCTCGGGAGAGGATGGTTTGAATTGCAGTCAAAATTAGGATTGGGGCACCAGATTATGGGTGGGTATGACACATGAAGAAGGAAACACTTGGTACGGTATTTTTATTTGCAATGTGAAACTAACCCAAAATAATATGAGTGGGTATTAAACTCAGTACGCTGCAGTGGGTCAGTTTCATAGGGCTGCAGAAAATAGCCCAGCCTATAGCAGTAGCTTAGAGAACATTTCTGAGACATTGTTTTTAGAGGAATGACTCAAGTTGAAATACTAGCAGCAGCAAATATGTGATGCTGTGGGTGTGCTACACATCTTTTATCGTCCTGAATTCAGACTGTTCTAAATATATATAAATATAATCTTTGGAGACTTTGCATTGGTGTTCATTGTGTACCTATGTAAGTACTTGTTGAAGAAACACTTTCTTAGCTGTAGTTGGCTCTAAGAAGCACTATAATGAAGCCTTCCCTGTCCTTCACCTGTGATAACGCAAGAAAGTCAGTCAGGAAAGCAGAGGGCACTGAAGCAAATCTCTGGGTGCAGCAGGGCAGTGTAGGGCCCCAGCTGGGAGCAGCATCCTTTGGAGATGGGAGCTCTGTGTCCGCTTCCACAGCTGGATGTCAGGGAATTACTGGAGCCCTAATGCTGTCAACAAAACTGGCCAACGAGGTGCTCGTTTGTCTGGAGGAGTTTGGGCAGGAACAGGGGAAATCGGACAAGTCGCGCTTGCCTGTCTCTGTCAGCAAAGAGCAGGGAAGAGTGTCACCTCCTCCACCTCCAGCCCTCCCTCTCCGTCCCGTGCAAGTGGATCTGGGCCTCTGCGGGCACCGTGGGTCCTGCTGAAGGCTCTCTCTGTGCATATATATCAAATAAATGCACGCTTGCCCTCTTGCCTCGTGAACGTGTTTCAGCCCCTCGCCAGCCCCTTGCCTGGGTGGCACTTCCGAGCCTTTACTGACAAGTGCCACCTCCGCGCTGCCCCGGCTCCCCCCTTCTCCTCCTCGTCCATCGAGAAGCGGGACGGGGGATTCCTGGTGCATCCCCAGCACCCGTTTGCTGCTTTCCACCCGCTCCGGGCACAGCGGAGCCAACGGGACTTGGGGCAGAGCACGAAGCAGCCGAGCCGGACGCCGGGGCCCGCCACGCTGGGAGGTGCCACCGCGGTAGATGGGGCTGATTTATGACACGAGTTTCCTTTGCAGTCATAAGGGGAATTTTGCTTGGTCACAGCGAGCTTGAACTCTCATGAAAACAGCCTGAATCATTTGAAGTTAAAATAAAACAGAAAATGGCAGGGGGAGGGGCCCGGCTGCTTGCAGAAATAATAAAATAAATTGAATAACGTTCAATTTGTTTCCTTTGGTGCTGACTTCTTAAAGCGGAATGCGATCCAGAGCGGTTCTCGTGTGCAAGCCAACAGTTGTCTTAAGAATTTTTATTGTCTTCTCTCTCTCGTCCCGCTCCCCCCGGCGCCCCCCCCTCCGCTCTGCAGATTTACACGGACTGGGCTAACCACTACCTAGCAAAATCTGGCCACAAGCGGCTGATCAAGGATTTGCAGCAGGACATTGCAGATGGAGTCCTGCTAGCCGAAATCATCCAGATCATCGGTAAGAGCAGCGCCCAGGGAAGCAGCGCGCGCCACCTCCTTGCGTGGGGGAATATATAATTCGAGTTGAATGTATTTAACAATAAGAGGAACCCTGAATAATGCAAGCTGACTGGGTCCATATGTCTCTGATATTTGTGCGGTTCATCCTTGGCTTAATTAAAAAATATGTTTATGCGAGCATGTTTGGAAGTGGCTGTTTAACCATACTTTAAATGGCCAGAACTGTATCTTACACACTTTGAATTGTCAGAAATGAATGCTCCATTAAACCATATGTCTCCCATGTGTGCGTTTTGTTAGCTGGAGTGGCTCATACTTTCTGGGATGCCTTGAAACTGTATCCTGACCCTGCAAAGACAATTGTGGAAGATTTCATGTCAGCAGTTATTTTGCAGGGGCTGAAGAATTAGCAGCGACCTCCTTCGCACTTCCCCCTTTGCATGATTTGGCATGTGGAAGCAACTGCTGCTAACAAGAGTGTTGTTACTGTACGGCTGAGCTCTGCTCAGAAAGGAGCTCTGTGTCAACAGTGCCCCGTGCTCTGCACTGCCTCGTCGCCGCACGCTGTTTCCTCTCCTGGGGGGTGCGGGGGGAGAGGGCACCTCTGCCTCCTTGCTTACTCCTGCCTTCTCACCTCACTCTTTTCCTTCAGCAAATGAAAAGGTTGAAGATATCAATGGCTGTCCCCGGAGCCAGTCTCAAATGGTAAGAATGATATATATTTTTTAATCTCTGTTGGCACCTCTGCACTTTCCTAAAATGCTTTCTAATAATGATTTTTTTTGAGCTTTGAATACTGTCTCCCAGGTTTATCATAAAATTGTAACTCTCATATAGTTTCTTGGTATTTCCCCTCCTACCCCCATATGCCTAGGGTTTATTTTTGTGCTAACTTAGGGTTTCGAGGTAACCAGCAGCAAAACTTCACGAGCTCTAATTAACCCAGAAGTGCTTTAGCAGACCTGTTCTTCTCCTGATTAACCAGATAATTTAATTTGACTTCATTTTTAAGGGCAGTAAATCCAGAGGAAAAAAAATTAAGTGGAGTCTTTGTGTCTGGAGAACTGGCTTGATGAACAGGATTTGCCAAATTGTTTTTGAATATAAATAGCCTTTTGGATTGTCCTCTGTAAAGCCTAGTTAGATGCAGTAACTCCAACGTTTTCAGAAGCAGGACTTCAGGCTCATAGCTCTCTGAGCCATAGCTGCCAGCTACGCAGATATTTTAACACTCAGAGGCAACTTGCGTTATGTGACTGTGATTCTTATGCACACTTATTAATCTTTTACTGTCTCTGTGGTTAGTAAACTACGTTAATAGGGTAAAACTTCATTAGAAAGCTGTGGAACTGGCGAGTTCACAGCCCAAGCCTCAGTAACATCCCCCTGCATGTACTGACTCATTTGCTGTTACCTTCTTGTTCACCGTGGGGACTTTTTCCGCCTGCGCACATCCGAGCAGCATGTGAATAAGGTGCACATTTTTGTTGATGGCCCTTTTTTTTGGAGTATTGTGATTTGAATGAGCTACATAATAGCAAATTGATGAAGCTGGACTTGAAGATGGAAATGGAGATGAGGAGAAATTTTGCACTTATTCAGTGGATTTTTTAAAGAGGGAAGGTATTTGCAGCCCTTTTAGTTCAAAGCTGTGAAAAGTGAAAGGAAAGATCTCTAGCACAATTAAATGAATAATTAGGTTTTCCTGTTCTTCTAAGAAAAAGAAAATGAGGCTTAGAATGAGTTTCTTGTCTGGCTTTTGGACTTAGTGCACAGTAAGAATATATGTGATTTCCTTAATAGTAGTTATTATTTTAATTACTCATATTACAGCAACACCTAGTGGCCCCAGCTGAGAACTTTGGGAGCTCGAATGTGGAACTAATATTTCACACGCACAGATCAAGAGATAATCGTTGACTTACAAACCTGCCGTTCCAGAGAGACAAGTTAAACAAGGGGAGAGAAAAGCACGGAAAAGTGATACAGCTTCCCAAGGTTATGTAACTGCTTAGCCACCGTCTAGGATTGCTTAGGGACCAGCCGCTCTTTGATGTCTTTCTAACTTAATTTCCATGAGGCAGAGCTCGGCTGCAGACAGAACTATTCACTCCGGTGATTTTTGTGCTTCTCCAGAACAACGGAATTTGCGAAAGCTTCCCGTAGATGGGTACATCTTTCTGTGGTGCAGGAATTCCGGGTTTGCTCTCTTCACTACACTAGTGGGGCAGCCTGGTCAGTGCACTACCCCTTGTGTCCTTCCTCGTCTCTCCCCCCTGCAAACCCTTCTCTTAGCTCAGCCAGACCAGAGGAGGTGGCTGAGATGCTCCTGTTCTCAGACACAGTGCTTTGAATATTCCCATATTCCCGAGGAAACGACAGTGTTTAAACAGTGCTAAGCGGTTATACCTGTATGATATGCTAGAAAGGGAAGGTAGTTTGTTATCATTCTTTGATTCAGTCTCTTTACTGCACTGTTTTATTTCTAAATCCAATCAGATTATTTCCCTCTTTTTGACATACTGATTTTATACTGCTGATTGTTTTTTTTTCACTGAGGTAGGAAATGCAAAGCGTACTGAGTTCACAGGAGTTCAAACTTGCCAGCTTCCCTTCCAGAGCATCTGGGAGGCCCCAGGAATGAGCCCGCTTTCTGCTTGTCTCCTTCCGAAGGCGCGCGAGCTCCATCTCCCACATTTGCAGCTGGTTTCCTTGAGCAATGCTTAGTTTTGTCAGGCCACCTCAGTAGACAAGTTCTGTGTGTCTGCCTCTAGCAGTGGACTCCTGAGTATTGGTAATACGCCCCCAAAAATGTAACAGTGGTCAAAGCTCATTTAATTTTCCAGCAAATAGAAAACAGTAACAGAATTAAGATACCTGACTCATTTTTGTTGTAACAATGATGGTTATTATGGTAGGTTATCGTGGTGTATACACGTGCCAATATGTGACCACATGGCTCACTGTGATTTGTCAGAACATCAGCCCTCCAAGAAGCAGTAATCATGGTATTTCTGTGCTGTATGTATTACTATATACGTTCTAGTACTTCAAGACTTCTATTTTGACTGATAGCTGACATCCTACTTAGGATTCTCTAGTACAGCTGGAGAATTAATCGAGAGAAAGATCTTTTTTGAGATGCAATCGGCCCTATTTTTTTTCCTTGCTCTGTTTTCAGCACTGGGAATTGCTGACCAAAAAGCTGAGTTCATCCTGTCAGTCTGCTCTTTTGGATCCAGAAAGTATTTAGTATTTTGTAGTTTAGACCTTCCCTTAACTGCTCTAGCAATGGAAGGTGAAGTAAAATTGCTCACTTGTAGTCTTTTAAAACCAGGGCGAAATAGCAGCATTTCCCATTCTTCTTAGGCAGGACTTCTGCTTAGAAACACTTTCAAAGTTAGACTGAAAGCGTGGTTTACTCAATTCAAAGCTGTCGTTCTCTCTTCCCTTCACCTAACAAAACCCACATCCTGAGTATCTAACTATTGCTGTGACAACCTCCTAGCATCATTTTGAGTTTATAATGCAAGATTCAGAGTAGCAATTGTATGCTGTGATGTTTAACCTTTTTATTTCATAATTCTCAAGAATTCCCACCTCTGTTTTCTTTCACATGTGTTTTGATAATCCTCACTCTTTTTGCTTGTGATTAAGGTGAAAAACTTTCTATGGCATCTGCCATTTGCTACTCTTCCCAGTTAGTGATATCTAGGACTGCTTAATAGCATAAGAGACGTTAGGGAACACAGGCATATATTGTCTGCTACTGGGAATGCTGGATATCCCCTATAGATGATATCAATTTCAGGTTATAATTAACCGCTACCAGTATTTCCAAGTTCTTTTCCACTCACCATTTGGTTTTCCTCTTGTCGTTGACTTCATCACATTCAAGTGATTTTAAGGCATCTCAATTCAGCCATTATTGTAATCCCTAAGCATCTTCTGGTATTTATTGTAAACATGTTTTAAATGCTTCTCCTTCAGTTTTCTTTCAGCTAGGTCTGTTGCAGTGTCTTGCGTTTCATGCTCATGTTGGCAGCGATACAGAAGAAACTTGCAGACAAGTTGAACTGGCTCCACAGGTCTTTTAGTTCATAAAAATTAAAACCTGTAAACCCCAACAGCATCCAGTTTCTGCATTGTTAGCTTTACTGGGATCCTCCTGGTTGTCATTATGCCTGTACAAAAGATTTCACACATAGAATCTGAGAACCTGAGATTTACTGGCAAACAAGTTATTTCGTATTCAAATTTCAGAAACCTTAGCTGAATGAAATTTTCAAGAGAGTTGGAGAGGTTTGCTTATCTCCTGGGTAAATCTACTGTGGTAGAAAGATTTTGGCATTCCTTATGAATGGTTTTAATAAAGATAATAAGGATTCAAAACTCCATGTATTACAAAACACATTGTCTGTTTACCATGTCTTATAGAGTCTTTCTTTTGCATCACTCCTTTTTTCCCCTCACAGATGCCCATTTCAAGTAGGAATAAGGCATTAAGTTTTCTTTTCATCATCTCTTTCAAGCTTTCAATGGGAACAATGCCACATTCTTTTCCATTTTTCACTGGTATCAGTTATTCCATGAGTATGTCAATTAAGGGAACTTAGAATCATTTTCCTTTTCGAAGATTTTTTCAAGGATTTACCTTTTGACACAAGTAAAAGTCAACGCTCTTTGGCATGTATGTAAGTCACTCTGTTTTAAACCCTGGCATCATTAGAAAAAGAGGGGTTTGGTAGCACGAGTAGATAATATATTGTAAAGCTTTTCTGTAGTGGTCCAAAGAAAAAGGATTTTGATTTTTTTCCCTTTCTTTCTGAAGATACTGAAAAAGTGCTGGAAGGCCTCCTATGTTTTGTCTCTCGGTAGATCATATAAAAAATCATATCATTGTAAGAGTACAAAGAATCAAATTTAATGCGTCCTTGGGATATCCGAGAAATGCAAGAGAATCTTCAAAGTCTTGGACTGAAAATCTTTTCATGGTGATATTTGCAGAATAGTTACTCTAAGGTTTTAGAAAACTAGCATTTCTAGAAGGTGCTACCTTCTAGAAGGTGCATAACTAGAAGGTGTTAGAGTTGTAGCATATTGCCAAATGACTATGAACTCTCAGCAAAAAGCTGCAGCTAGTAGAGCTGACACCATCTTTGAGAGGGTAAGTAGGAAAATATCTGATAAGAGTAGGAAGTTAATATGACTATATGCAGCACTAATGAGACCGTTTCTACAACACTGTGCATCATTTTGTTAATAAAGCCATTAAAAAGAGATTAATGAATTAGAAATCCTTCGGAAAAGAGCTATAAGCATGCCAGGCATTTTGCTTTGTTTGACAAGACTGAAAAAGAACTGTGTAGGCTAGGAAAAAAAGGAAGTAAAGTAAGTGAATCAGTCTCTACTTAAGCAGGGAAGATTTTTGTGGTACAAAGAACAATCTAGTTCAAGGAGTGCAGTACTATATGAAGCCCCAAGCTGGAATAAGGCTAGGAGACCATGTCTGTAACAGTAGACACTACTTCATAGCGTATTGGGTAGACGTGCTTCTTAGTGTTTTCCTGCAGTCCCCCACAAAAAAAGCCCTCTTTGGCTTATTTTCTGCTTGTATGCCATTGTTTTTCAAAATAAAACAAGTATGGTAAGTTCTAGTAACACCCATGCCATTAAATATATATATAAATTCTTTTTATGAAAATGTGTAGGTTTTTGTTGTATGAAGTTGTTTGGGGCTGGGAAGCCTAAAAATGTCAATCCTATTTTCATTTTGAAGCATGTGAGCTCTTTCTGTCTACCATATAGGAGTCTTCTGGATTTCCTAGTGCAGATGTTGCAACCTTAATTTTTATGGTCTTAAACTAAGAAACATTAAGATTTGTTTCTAAAAGTGGTGAGGAATTTTGACTAAGAATTCAAAAGGTCAGATCTGGAAATATCCTGGAGAGATTGCTTATAAAGATTCCAGATATATTTTCCATGCTTTGGAGCAGCTCTAAGAAGTCAGTCCTTTCACAGGAGCATTATACTTTGAAACAACTTATACACTGAAATGAGGCTAATTGTAGAAATTTGGCCCCTTACAATGGCTCTCATGGGAAATTCACTCTGAGTGATGAAAACTAATCTTAATTCCTTCTTTCTGCAGGCTGGTTTCTTGCCACAATGACACCTGTGTCACCTCCTTATGTTTAAATTCCGTCTCCACTGAGTGTCACCCCATGCCTATCAGTGTTCTTTGCACAGAGTTGAGGCCTGACTGCTGCTAGAGTTTAGTGAAAATAAAAGGGGATGTTCAGGTTTGCTGTGCAAATCGGAATGGAGCACAAGATATTCCTGTAGCTCTGTCTCCATGGGGCATACTGGCATGCTTTATTTTCAGAAGGTATTCAAGTGGCTAATCTGAAGAGTATTGCTTGGAGAGTATTTACTTACATGCAATTCTTTCTAAAAGAAGAAACACACTAGAAAGGAAAAGGACCACTGGGCTTATCAGGTTTACAGACTTTTTTGGGTTTTTTTTTAAGTTGCTTGAAATATTTGCTGTGTAGGATGGTATGGACAAGTGATCAGCCATAGCAATTTTTTGGAGAGCCCCATAAACACCATTAATAACTCAGTAAGAAAGGAAAGCAAGAAGTAGCTGTTCAGATTTTGCAAGAAGAGAGGTTGTGATTCACATCTCCCGAGGGTCTGTGCTGATACTGACTCAGTCATACCATTCCCAAAAGATCTGGGAAAAGGGATGAATAGTAAACGACCAAGTTTGCAAATAGCTGTTTGAGATAATGAAATCTAAAGCTGACAGTGATGGTGCAGAAAGATTTGAAATTTGGAAAAATAAGAAGTGCATTGAACTCCCCCTACCCTTTAACAGTTATGCACAGAGTTTCTTTAATGAAGAGCCAGTCTCTCTTTTGTTGGGAAGAGAATCTACATGAGAGGATGAGACCCGAGACAAATACAGCCTTAGTGAGTACAAAAGTGTTTAAAAATCTACGCAGAAGCCAGGGGTTCTCGCAATACGGGCAGGGCAGAGTTAGACACTCATTTTCCTCTCATCTGTGGCAGGGAAGGGGCAGCTGAGGGTTGATGATGGAGTAGGGAGTATTATGGATTGTGAGGAAGGCTTTAAAAGGGGGGAAATGGGCGTCTGTTTAGAAACTGAAGACATCATAGCATGATGTCTAGGAGAGCTGTCTCAGCAGAGCTAGTGTTATTAGTTAAAAAAAAAAAAAGTGTTATTAATTAAAATATGAGCTCCTGTCAGAATTATAACCTAATGTTTATAGGTAGGAATGCTCACATCTTAGCTGTATTATGGAGAAAAAATGTCTGTCTAAGACCGTTATAGCTCACAGGTGACTGCTTTAGGGACTAACATCTTAAGGACTGTGCCCAGGAGTTCAGTGAAGGGTTTGAGAAGGTTTGAGGGAGACTGAGAGTTTTGCTTTCATTTGCAACTAGTCAGAAAGAAGATTTTAATTTGGCTAAGAGTGTTCAGAGCTGCAGCAAAGGAAGAGATAAGATTTTCTTTCTAATGACAGCATGCTTGAATTTCTGATATCGTCAGTTGCCCATGTTGTGAATATTCATATTTATTTTTTATTTGCCAGAGAAATTTTCAACATATGACAGCAAAACCAGCATTTAAACACCCTCATCCTGGCACATGGCATAGGTACAAGCATAAAAACACAGATAGACATCATTTCTTCTCTTATTTTGAGAGCTTCTTTATAACACAGATGGAAATCTATACTTTCTGACTTCTTTTTGTGTATACTTAGCATGAGAACTTCTTGTATCATTTTAAAATTCCCCTTCACCCTGTAAGGCTTCTAAAATTTCATTTTAGCATTGGTCTCCTACAGAATGGCTGTATACCTCTATAGGTTCATAGCTTCTCTCCTAAGGGGCTTCAAGAGATGAATTACTTGTAAAGTTGATCATCTTTGAGAGCCATTCCCTTATCTCTGAATCTTAAGGTAAAAGCAGCTCCCAAAGATTTTGAAACGTCTGGACAAGATTGGCCCCGGTTCTGCCTTCACAACACTTTATCCGCTATCTTCTGTTTAAGGAGAATGACCTGGAGTTTTCTGTTTCCCCTCTTTGCTTCCCATAATGTCTCTACCCACCCCAATTTTGTCAGCCAGGTGAGCTTTAAATGACTTGGTCACACTTGTGCTCAGTAGTCTTTGTATTACAATAGGAAATTATCTCTTGAGCAGATAAAGGAAAAATCCCTTAACCCTTCTTCTTCATAGAGACCTCTTCAAATAGACTTAAGTAAACAGTTACTGTAATTAAAGATCCAGTCCACACTTGGATATCTATTCCTATTGATGAAGCTAAAAACTGGACAAAAAAAATAGATCACAGGTCTTCCAGTTGTTGGTAACTGTCCATATTGTCCATGTTCACATGGCCTCAATCCAAGTTGTTATCAAGAGCAGAGTTTCATGAGGATCTTCTGCCTTCTGTACAACTGAGCTCCCTTCTGCATGTTCCCCAGCTCCTCTTCCTTGGAGTTCGTAAGTGAATGGCCAAAGTGTCAATGCTCCCCAGTCCCTGGAAGGAATTTGACTTTGCATTTCTGAATCCAGCTCTTGTGGTTTGGCAAAGTAGAGCCTCCTGCGATTCCTGTTTCTGAAGTGTCGGTTTTTAAAAAAAAATGTAAAAAATATGTCTTGTTCTCCCAGGCTACTCTCTCTCCTTGTTACAGAGGCAGTTCTGGACTGCAACGTCCAGACTGACATATCTCTGTTATGAAGGAGTCTAGGTAGCAGCTGATCTGTGCAAGAAACAGTACTCCTCAGCGTGTTACATTTCACATTTCCTGTTTTCTGATGGCAGCCTCATGTAGACCCATTCAATTCTGGAGGGGCAGGGCTTCCCGAGATTACTCCCTAGACAATTTTCATTAACTCATTTCTTCACTAGCTTCCCAGCGGAGTGAACAAGACTGTCCTAGCTGTCTGGCCATGCTGCCTTTCGCCCCGAAGCATGTCTTAGCTATTCTGAAGATGCTTTCTTGGAGAAGCAGGCTCATTTCTTAGCTAGGTTCAGACTGCAAACCTTCCCTTCGAAGAGAGGTGTCATGCTGGAAGTGATGAGGAATGAGAATGAGGCCTTCCACCCATGTGCTCTTGTCACCATCTGGAAATAATGGGGGCAGTTTCAGGAGCAGCTTCCGAATGAACAAATAAGACAGTATGAGGCCCTCTTCTAAGCGTAGGAAAATGGCCTTTCTTGTGCAGGGAATGGACTGTTATGGACATCTGGTTAGATCTGTCAGGTTTTAATGTGTTCAAGGCTTTGAACATTTTGGAGACTGAAGTAAGCCAGTTTGCACTTGTGAATGATAAGTGATACAGGACAAAACTGCTGAATCTTCAGGACTGGAGGTTTGACTCTCTCCCTCTGGGTTTTAGACAGAAAGGCTGTGGGTTTTCTGTGTATTCCTGAATGCCACAGAATTAAAAAATTATCATCTGGCGAGCAGGAGTGAATGTAGGTGGAACCATAATGTAAGTATGCAAATAGATAATGCAAATAGAACCGTTGTAGGTAATAGGCTCACTTTCATCTGCTTTGAAACAGAATTTCATTTTATGTTTGAATATGTAGTTACCCTGAGAAAAGGAACAGAAGAACAGAGCAAAAATAAAAATGAGAGGACCAAAACCAGAGCTGTGTGCTATCCCAAAATAAAATTAAAATGAAATAATGACCACCCATCTAGGATATATTATAGGAGTAATTTAGTAAGAATGGAGGGAATCAAGAAAGAAAATAAGACAGAATTTACATAAGAATACCGTCAATTATGTTAAAGGTGGTTGACATTCAAAGAAGAAGATGTCAGAATTCTGGGTCCAGGTTTTGCTGAAAGGAGATTATTAATGATACCAACATAGCCAGTTTGAGCAAGGTGAGAGGCAATTTGATTAAGGATGCAGCTGGCAGAAAGAGCTACAGCTTCTTCCAAACAGCTCTTTTAAAATGCCTAGAAATGAAAGAGGAAAGGTAGACGGGGTGAGAGCTGGACAGACGAGTAGAGTAACAGTTGCCTTTTTTCACTTTGTCGACCAAACATGGCAGGGGTTGGAGCCAGAGGAGGCTGAGGAAGGAATGGAAGAAGCACAAGAAGTTTTAGGGCTAGTAGACGGTAAAGGGCAGGCAGGGAAACAAAGTGGAGAAAACAAACACCCATAACATCGCTTTTCTGGCAAGATTTCGTTCTGGTTTGGCTTTTGGATAGTCCTCTTTGTTCTGCACTGAAACAAGCAGCTCTCTTTACACCCCGGCAGGGTCTGAGAACACTGGAAGAGCCGCGGGGTTGATGGCAGGGCCTGTTTGCCGAACTCGCAGGGTTCCTCACGCTCACCGGGCAGGGAGGGAGCCACACATCCGCGAGTCGCTCGCGTTGGCCTGAGCGCTGCCATAAAAGAAAACGCCAGCAGGAGCACGTCCTGGGTGTTATTTTACTGGGCTGGAAGGAGCACGTTACTCATTAAATCACATGGAGTTATTAGCCCTTTTGTTTAGGTTCGTGAGGTCCTTGTCATATTAGTGCGTAGAGTCACATGCGTATAACTCATCGAGATGTTAATGAAATAATCATGTCATAAAAATTCTTTTATGATGATGATATCAAGCACCATGAAAACCACTGAGGAGCGAGGGAGAATACTTGGTTAGGGCTGGGGCTAGAGTCATGCAGTTTGTTGCTTCTGTAGGCCAAGATTACGGAATACAAAAGGAGCTTTTCATACCTTAAAGCCAGCAATTTCCCTTTTCACTTGTTCTAGCAACTCCTTCAAATGCCCCCGGCCTTTAATCTACACCAGGAGTACATCAGCTCCTTCATGACACTGTGGTGTGTGTATTTTCACCCTCCTCCTCATTCTTCAGCTGTATTTGTTAGGAACATCTCAGAATCAGGAAATCAAGTGTTAAACTGTACGGGGTGAAATATTTTCTGTTGAGGAAATGCAGTTAGAAGTAACACCTCCTTCTCTCCCCACCAATAGTTTGCTTCCTCCCCTCTTTAATACTCAGGGGTTTTTTCACGAGATTCTGTGAAAACCTCCTGAAGTTGTAAAGTTGACCAAATACGTATTTTTGTTACAAAGAAGTCTTGGACATAGAAGTCTCTAGAAGTGTCATAGAAGTGTCACGGAAGCATAGACAAAGAAGTGAAAGTTGTCTAATTTAGTATATAGCCTTGAAAACTTAGTCATTGTAAATATATTGGAAGGTCTTAACATATACATATTCTTAAAATATATATGCACAGAGTATGACAGAAATTTTAGATGGCACCTGTTAGACACAGTCACAAGCACATTTTTTTTCCCAGGATAGCAGCAGGATTACAGTAAATATGTGTATTTCATGATAGTATATTTTTATCATCTTCTATAGGGAGAGCACATTATAAATACTAGGAATGTCTAGAATGCTCGCACGATTTAAAAATAGGAAAGAAAGTGTGTGATGTTTAACTGAGCTGCAAAAATGCATATCCAGGCTTTACAAGAAAATAAACAATGTCTCTGAAGTGGTTTTCTTTTACAGTATATCCAGCCATGCGTTTTTGGTAATTTTGAGATTTTGTCAGCTTTCTAGATTTTTATCAAATGTCTGATTATTTTGGAATTGTGGCTAAACGCCAGCTCTGTTATGTTTGCAGATGAGAACTTACTTCCATTTAAAGATTTTTAACTATCCCGTTACGGTACTTCTGCTTAGAGTGTCCTATAATCTTGTGTGCTTTATGTTTTATCGGAAAGGCTCTTGTTCATGTCTGAGAATTTCATCAGAGATAGACTTTTCAGAAAAGAACATTTCTTAATTCTGATAGATCCGACTGAAGTGGTGTAACCGTAGAGACTGGAGCATAATTGTGGTTTTATTATTTCCCCTCTACTATTTCCATTTGAAAAGAACTGAAAGGGAAAAAGCAGGAAAGGAAAGCAGAAAATGTGGAGAAGAGAATGTGGTTTGTTCAGCGGCAAAATAAAGGCTTGTTAGGGAGAAGAGATTGAGAGTTGGAACACTGGAGTGGTGAAAGCAGGGAGGGCTGTGTCAGGCCCACGAGGAAGATGTTGGGCATGGTGGGGATGGAAAGAGGAGCACTGGAGGACATAACAACCCCTAGATGATGGTGAGGTGAGTCGAAGGTTGAGTGAGCCTTGGGGGTCTCGTACAGCTGGAGTGTCTCTATGGCCGTATGGGGCCTGCGGGGCTCTGAAGGAGCTATGGGAAGATGTATGAGGGAGCCACAGGGCACATGCAGCCCCTGACGTGCGGCGTGTGGCAGCAGGCGCCGGCGCCTGGGGGCTGCAGGTCGTGGCTTCTTCTCCGGCTGGTGGGGAAGGGAAGGGGCGTCACTCCACATGCCAGCCTGCAAGAGGGCCTGCAGCTTGAGTCCTGCTGCCCCGCGGAGGAAGGCGGCGCACGAGTCTTCTCATGTGGGCTTAAAATTGCTCTAAACACTGTGGGGTAAAGTTTCAGTCGTTTGGGGAGTCTTTTGTGAGACACTGCGTGTAGTCAGCAGGTGCGTTTTGCTGAAGCATCTCAGCCCGGCTACGCACACCTGGTGTAGGTTGGCTCGACAGCAACATCCTTTCTGCTAAAACAAACTGACTACGAGATAGGAGGATAAATAAAGTGGCATAGGCCTTTCTAATATTATAGGGTGTTAACTACAAACTTCCCTGATTGAGCAAACAAACAGAAAAAGACAACTTCCCCCTGCTCTCCTGCTGGAAATTAAAATACCCAAACTGGAAGTCCAGAAAAGTTTTTCCAGCAATACCAGACTATAACACTATTAAAATGTTGGAAAGTGGAAGAAATGAAGCAGAAAGTAGGTGCATACTGAAGCTCCTCTGATCGGAACAGCTGTATTTTCTTGATCTTTGCTTGACCAGGAGCTGCTTACATCTGGGGCTAGCTTGTTGCACAGAAAGAGTGCCAAAGCTGCTTGGTTTTAGCATGTCTTATACAATTTCTCTTTCTGAAAGACAGATGCTCTGACTGTCTCCTATGATCACCTACACAGCCGTGGGCTCTGGCGTAGACTAGGTGTGGTTTTTCACTGATGACAGGTACTGCTTTGCCAACCTGCTGCCCCTCATTCCGGGTTGTCAGGAGCCTGGCAATGTCACCTGCCTGGAATAGTAGGAGAACCAAAACTGCATTAGTGAAGATTTTGTGACACTGAACTGCATACTGACAATAAACCTAGATATAAATATGTTACAACTGTCCTGACCCTGTTATTGGCAATACTGTTAGGTCAGCAAAGGTGAATTGGCATAAGTTGGCAGAAGGAAAAGAAACGTATAGGAAAGTTATTGAAATGGCTATTTCCTTCAATAGTATTTATCAGTCCTTTTCATGTAAAGGCTCTTGATCTGGCTAATTAAAGTATTAACAGTCATCTTACTCCTTTTTTTTTTTTTATACGACTTGTCTGTGGAAATCCAGGGCGATCTGAAACTTAATACACAAGATCTCAGTTAGAGTATACTACAAACACTTTTTTTTTCAGTAGAAATCAGTAATTTTATACTCTGACCTATTTGGCTGCTTCCTGATGTACAGGAACACACAGAGCACTCTTACTCTGCTGCCCATATGATCAACAGATGATAGATCATAGATCTAAATATTTTAGGTTGAATTTATTTTAAGTTGGTCCGTCGTCTGGATATGAATTAGTCCAGGCAGGATTCAGTTTCAGAGCAAGTCCAAAATAAGTCTTTTGTTAGGATTTGGTTGTGTTTGATCTCACAAACTGATAACAAATTGTGACTGCTTTTAGAAAAGCGGATATTCAGCTAGATCCTTGGTTCTTCTGTGTTGTTTGTAGCTGTCCTTGCTGGTGTCGTCCCGACCAGAAACAAGTCTGTAAAGTCATAGAAGTTAAATCTGAAAATCTGAACAGTCCTTATAAATATGCAAATGCTCTTGGATTTTAGGTTTTAGCTTTTGGCTTTTTTTAATTGTAACAATAATTAGAATATGCTTCGTTTAAGCTTGTATTGTTGGGTAATTGGAACCTTGTTTGAATACCTCCTGAGTTTTCACTGTTTATTTGGAATTACAATGGGAGCTTGCTGATGACATTTTCCTCTAGGGAAGTAAATACCACAAAACTTCTCTTTGTCCCGGGAGCTCCACACTTGGGAGTCGAGCCCTGTTTGTGTGTGAAATAAATAACCGTTCACGAAGCCAAACAGCTACAGTTTTGTGCATTCTGACTGCACGTATAGTTGGGCAGCCTCTATCCCGGTCTCGGGGGCTGTTTCGCCTGTCACTCATAGATTTTCTCAGCAGTTCCTCCCAATAACAACTTTAACTTAGCTTTTGGTAGAAGTTCTCGCTTGCTTTATGGAGAAATTGTTAGCACAATCCACAGTAAACACATATGCAAGGACATCATATACAAGTTCTTGTATATAAAAAAAATCCTATTTGGATGTCTAGCCATAAAAAGTTTTGGATGATTTTTATTGTTACATAGTATGAATTAATGTATGTGAAGATGTGTACCCCCTCCACAGCCCAGTAAATGCTGATTTTGCAAACAGTACCAGTTGTGTTTGGTAGTCCCAAACCCCTTGGATAGCTGTGTGAGATGTTGCTTGTTGGAACACGTTGCACTTCATTGCCTGCAACTGGGCATGAAAGTGTTTTTGATCAGGCCCCATTTGAAATCCCTGTCCTATTGGATCTGCAAGGACAGATTGTCCATTGCCTTTTGGGGTACCAGGTGCTTTTATTTTCCTGGATTAAGAATCCAGACACAAGACCTTGTGAAAAATGGGGAAAGTTCTTCCCAAACACTGGTCATATACCAAGGAGATAGTACTGAGGAGGCTGTTTCTAAACACAATATAAAAACCTATACAGCATGGCCTAATATAGCATATGCCAAACGTAGCATAAAATTTAAAATATATAAAATAATAGGGGTGCAAGAGAAGAAGTGAAAGCCAGAATATGGCTGCTTCAAAAGGTTCTTTAATAACCAGTGACATTCATCATCAGTTTTACATTACATTGACATTACATTTACATTGAATTTGGAATCTTTGGAATTCTGATCAGTTCAGAAAAAAAAAAAGAAGACTAAACATAGGGGAAAATTAGTATCTTTGGTTATGTTCTGTCCTGTGCATATTGTTTCCCAGCTTCTAGCTGGCAGACCAGCTACACGACTTCAGACCCACATAAGTATCTGTCTGTACTTTCAGAGGTTGTTGGCAGAAAGTATTTTTATTACTTTTCTTCTGACAAGCTCAATGTTTCATCGATATTTTTTTAGGAGAACATGCAAAATAGATCTTAATACCTGCTCTTGTATATGTTAAAACATCAGAGCACTTACAAAATGAAAAGACCAGGAGGACAGGAAATTGTCAGTCTCCCCTGGACGTGTTACAACGTTGCAGGATTCAGGAAGCACAAAGGACGTCTGGCTGGTGTCTATTTGCAAGGCTCAAGAGATGCAGTGAAATGCCCCATAGTTTATTTGTTTGCTTACCTTTTTAAGGATTCATCCTGTCACTGGCTGTAATTGCCTTTAATTCTGAAAGCTGCTCTTTCTGATGAGCTAAATGAACTTGCTGTATACTAAATAACAAGGAAGGAGAGAACTGAAATGCTCTCAAGGGCTTAATTAAATCCAGTAAATGAACACTCTGTTATAGACTCTCTTTTGACCTAGTGGAGAGAAACTACTCTGTGTCCAAAAGTGTGTATTTTTATGTTGCCCTCCAATTTCCTCAAGTTGCCAAGCTCGGTAAATATTTAGACATTGGTACACTGCTGACTCAGAAGAGTTGCGTAACTAAAACAGTGTTGTCGACGGGCTCACTCAAGTGATGCAACACTTTAAACCCCACCATGTTTAAACAGAGTCCCTTTTAGTATTGCCATAAAAAGTGCCCTCACAGAGCCCTTTAGTATTTATCTTGAATTTTGGGTGCCTAGCCCCTGTGTAGGGCTCTTTCAGAAGGTCAGAGACCACGTGCCTGCAGAGACAAGAGTACTGAAGCTGGGAATTACTTTGAGACTTTGGAAGAAAAGCGGCCTCCTTGCCTTTTCTTTTGACCCATGCTGCTGTGGAATAATAATTTAACCATCTAAGAAGTTCACATAAGATGCTGAAGTACTTTCATGATTTCCTGAATCCAAATCCATGAGTCTGTTCAGCTCAAAATCTAGTACAGTTGTCCAATGGAAAATCCAATACTTGCTTCTTATGATTCATATTAGGGCACAAAAGCACTTCAGAGGTTATCATTATTATATTTGGTGCTTTGCAATGATACTGTCTGCTGTAGAGACATCCCCGAAGAAGATGGTGCAGCAAATGCAAGAGGAGCCACAGTAAGGAGAAGGCTTAAGTAAGGAAGAGAAGCAACACACCACAGCATAGACAAGCAAAGTAAAAATCTGTATTTTTCTTTTTTTTTGTTTTGTTTTGTATGAAAATGGTCAGCAGATGTTCATAAAAGCATGTTTGTCTATCCAAAAAAATATGATTAGAATTAATACTTTTGTTTAGAATAACTGAGTTATTCATTAATCTTGTAGACGCACGCACACACACACACAACGCTAAAAAACCAGCGTTGGGAGTTGCAGAGATCACTTCCCATTCCCCCAGACTTGCCATGGACCAGATTTGGGGCTAGGTGAAACACCTACAACGCCAGTTGTGGTCATCACTGCCATCTTCTTGATGGGACTGGTGTTAGTACATGCGAGAAGGGATCTGTTTCTCTCTGCAGCACTTTCTTAAATGCAATACACACCCCAGCTCATACTCTGACCTTCAGAGCGACCTCATACATTCCTGTATCAGCAGGTCAGTGCATATGTCTGCTGAATCCTCCAAGCATTTGAGAAGTCAGTTTGCTTTAACAGTTCTGGGTTTACTGTTCATATGTCATGTTTGGAGTGCATGCTGGAAGAATTTGTTGTGCGTGTTCCTTAATATCTTTTGGAAAAGGAAGTGGAAGGTATTTCAGTGCTGAATAACACCATCATCTTTTCCTCAAGAAAAAAACCCTAATAATTAAATAACTCCAGCATCATTTCCTAAACATTTTTGCCTGGGAGGCCTGCTACATACCAGTAGTTATTATCCTCTAAAGTAAAACTCTCCCCAAATGCCTCTGTAAATCAACTTTTAATTTGCATATAACGTTTTTTAGTGCATCGCTTGGAACAGCTTTTTTGGACTGATGCTGCATAGTTCTTTGATGCTTGTTTTCATTAAATACTACTTAAACTCTTCTATTATACAGAATGAGGAGTTTATTAGAAAATAGTTAAGTTCAGCATGGGTGAATGTCAGTGGATTCTGCTTTAACACCCAGAGAAATACTGTGATTTCCACAGAATAGTGGAATGTCCCTTGTATCTGGGTGAGGTAACAGGCCACGTGTAACAGCAAGTCAGCAGAACACACTTAATATCTCCCAGCAGGACTGGTAACACCTGTTTTATCAGGGTGGGTTTTCAAATTTTCACCACTCACTGAAACTTCGTGTTGTCTTCCAGTATACTTGCAAAAACACATTGCAATAAGCAGTTCTGCAATATGCAGAAATAATAATGAGAAAGGCAATAGGGTGGTTTTAAGTCCACTCTATCTGCTTTTTCCAAATTTTACCGGTGAGCTTGTTTAGCTCTAGATTTTCCACTTCTTCAAGATTGAGATTTTCCATTTCTTCCCTCTCCTAGAAGATAAACTGAGAATAACTGAGAGTGCATGGCGAATTCACCCAGTCTCAGTGGTCGTCTTAGTGCAATGTTCTGCCTACCATGCTGGCATCTTGCACAAACATTACAAGTACGAAAATAAAGAGGATCACTCCAGAACACATTTCTTCCCATTGCATTTCCTTTGAGGATTTGGAAATACTTAGGCCTCTTTTGTGCTCTTCATGGTTCCCCCTTATTAAACAGTAGTCATTACATTTTTTTATTAAATAGTTATTAAATAGAAGTATTAATGTAGTAGCAGTAATAAAAATAATGGTGTTATTTATAGTAATAAAACTATATAGAGTTTCTTTACAGAAATCTTGCTGGAAATGTGAGATTTGTAAACACTCTTGCTCGAGAATCAAAAGCTTATAGTGTGAAGGTATTAACACACATAGCTGTTAATAAGCATGGCACACATTCAGTATGCAAGAGGAAAGGAAGCAGATGGCTTGCTCCAGATCCTTCATATGCTTTGAACTGGTTTAATCTGTGCAGTGTCAAAGGAAACCAGTCTGCTTGTTTCAGCTCAGCTAGATACTTCTAAAATAAGGCACAGATTTTTGCACAAATGTTTCCTGCAGCAAGAGTCCTCCCTTTTGGAATACCTAGGAAACACCTATTGGAAATGACATACAGCAAAGCAGTGATAAATCCTACAAAAATGGCATAGTTTATATATTTTATAAATAAAATTTCATGAGAAAACAGGTAAATCATCAACAACACCAACTCAAATGGCATAGAAAGTGTTTCTAGTATTATAATTATCGAGGTTACAGATAAGTACTTTGAAATAATCGCCATAAATCTCATCATAGTTATAATAAATCATACTTTCTTACCTCTTATGGACTAAGTACATTTAGGCCATAAAGTACATGTGATGTAAAGGTATTAGGAGAATTAGATTTAGTTGCATTACTCTTTGCAATTTGTAAGAACGTGAGCAGAACCCTCAAGTGTGCCGAACATCTGTGTTGATGTTACGAACATCAGGGAGCACTCAATGCTGGATATTATTTTAGCAATCATTTAAGAATCATCTAGAGCCAAAAGAGTGCTGAAAATGTGGCATTTATGGAATCTGTGGGCCCATGGAGATAGACATTGGACTAAGTAATCCATTGTGCTGTGCCAGCTTTAACCTAGAAAGATGCTGCTGGCTTTAGGAGAACTACTGTTGAGCAAACCAGCTCTCATAAAGGGGGACATTTGGGCCCAGTGCTTCACAGAATCCCAGAATGGTTGAGGTTGGAAGGGACCTCTAGAGATCATCTAGTCCAACCCCCTGCTCCAGCAGGGACCCCTTAGAGCACGGGGCACAGGGTGGCATCCAGGTGGGTCTGGAAGATCTCCAGAGCAGGAGACTCCACAGCCTCTCTGGGCAGCCTGTGCCAGGGCTCTGTCACCCTCACACGAAAGCTCTTCCTCATGTGGAGGTGGAACTACCTGGGTTTCAGCTTGCACCCATTGCCCCTTGTCCGGTCACTGGACACCAACAGGAAGAGTTTGGCACCATCCTCTTTGCATTCTCCCCTCACGCATTTATACATATTGATCAGATCTCCTTTCAATCTTTCGCTAATACTTAGCAAAATAAAATCATTGATAGACTTTTTGCTTATTTTGTTGATAGTGCAGAAGTTGAATGTCCACCTGCCCGGTTTATCAAGTCTGGCCCTGTTAAACAAGCTTAGTGATAAAACTGAGGCTAAAAACATATGTCAGTACAGAATTGCCAATATTTTCCCCTTACATCTTTATCTTGTAGTTTTCTAGCCCTGTGCTTAGGGAGAGGCAAAACAGGAATACAAACTAGTGAAACCAGCTGGGGAAAAAAATAAAGCACAACAAAAGAAAAAGTAAAAGAAAACAAAAAACCCAGAAGGAACAAAGTTAAAAAGCAAATGAAAAATCTGGGTGTTTCCCACACCCCAAGTGAGTTGTCAAAAAGTCACAGATGTGTGCAATATATGAGTCAGCGGAGAGCAGCAAGTGAAGTAGAGCAGTCCTTCCCAGTCTGGGAGAACAGCTTTAGGTGTAGCAGGCTGTGCAAGTTTATAAATTTGGCCAAAGAATATACACGTTTTAAGTAGCATATTTGTAAGAATGAATGTATGTGAGAGTGTGCATGACCAAGGCTTGTACTGGTCTCCATTACACGAGGGAGGGTCAGAGTTTAGGCCATCTCTGTGCTGGAATATTTCCTAGTTTCTTCCAGAGCACACAGTATAACTGTGTCTACGTGGACAGTTTGCTTTTCCACCGGGCTCTAAAATGCACTCCAAAGATGCTTTCTTCTCACGTAAAGGCCTCTCGGTCGCTTGAAACTCTGTCCCTTTTGCAGCCTGCAGTTAAGAGCAGACACTGACATTTATCTTGCTATTAAGCAAACAGCCGGCACCCAAAGGCTGCTGGCCTGTCTCCTTCCATGCCCAGGGCATGACAAAGTCAGACAGGCAAATCTGCCCTTTCATTTTTCATAGGCTTTAGGTTAAACTGCTTGTAATGAGCACTGTCTCCTTTCTATGTGGAATAGGTATATAAATATGTGAGTCTCTTATGCTACCTATAAGGTCTAAATTGCATTTTCCTTTGATTTTGGTTGCAGAATGCTGCAGAACTTGAGTAAGAAAAAATTATTTCTGAATTTTGTATTCATTAAATCTAATAAGCTCACCTATTTTTATTAATGAAGCTGATCCAAAGATATAAAAGAGGCAAGCAAGATTTTCTGAAATCAGATTAATACCCTTGGGAAATTTAAAAAAAAGCCTTGCTGGTAAAGTACATCTGAAATATAGTTGCTATGACAGAGAGTATCTCATGCCATAATATTAATCTCAAAAGACTACTATTTAATACTGGTATGGAAAAAAAGCAACCAATATTGAACAGTTTTATGGAGTTTCTCTCCTCTGGGAGGTGACTAAATGTGTGGCTTTGCACGGTTGTGTATTTCTGTGAGTGCCCCTAATGAGCTCTACCATTAGTAGAACATCTCCAGAGCAAAACCTTTCTGGGGCCCTGTCTGGGACTTGGTGTTGTGAATCAGGGTGTCAAAACACACACAGAGCTGTAGAAGATGGAAGTGAGTGAAGTGCTAACAGGAGTTGCCCTTTTCCTTCTGCCGCCAAGACAACCAAGGATAAAGTATGAACCAATATGTTGAAAAACCATATAATTGTCAGGTGTTGCAGTTAAAAGGTGTTTCGTTCTTCAGGACGAGAAAGCCAGATCAAATCAGGCAACTCAGTCACAGCTAACTCATTTATATATCTATGTGATCTTGTAAACTATAGAGTCATAGACTTCACAAGCAAGCGTATTAGTCAAACAGATATTTTTCCGAGCATCGTACAAATACATAAAAAAACTATGCTCCGTTAGTCATCATTGCTTGGCTTCTGAGAATCCTGCAATTGAATTTGTCTTTGGAAGTGAAGAAAGTGTTGTCTGCCAGACAAAAGGGATGAAAGCTCATCTTAGTTATGACAAAAGTAATGGTAATAAGTAGACGTATTCTATATGGTGAGTCACTGCTGAGTACAATCCCACAAATGAGCTGTTCCTGTAAGTCTGCTAACTGCTGGGTATTAAGCACTACTGTTTATCTACAGGCAAGTCTCACAGTCTGGTTTAGTGATTTATTTGTCAGTAAAATTCCAAGTAGCTTCCAGTGCAAAGCAGATTGCCCACAACTATAGCATGAAATATGTTACAGCAGAGTTGCAGTGTGTATCTTTTTTATATGTCATGTCATCTGTTAATAGTAGCAGGCTTGTGATATTCCTCTTTATTTGTGCATCACTGTTTGAACAGGAAGCCCCTAAAATACAGATGTTTTAGTATCTTGGGGCTGATACTCTTTATAGTGCAAGTATTTCAGATGCATTTTGTGTAATGCTGTGATTCTAAGCGATACTAAAAGGATTTGGTTTACCGAACAGCTTTTGTAGGTCTAATTGTAGGTCTAATGTAGGTCTAATTGTAAGTGTAATATAGGTCTAACATTTTGTAGGTCTGATTGCACTGGCTTAAATAATAAGCGTCATTTCAATGTTATCTACCCAGTAAACCCCAAAAATCTGAATTCACATAGTATCATAGTCCTAGCTGTGTTTGTCTGCACCTATGATGTTGGTGCCACAATTCTGATTGCACAAATTATTCTTGAATCTCTCTCTTCAGGTCTGCTTTCTGTTACTCAGGGAAAAGGAGTCTCCTGTAGGGTATGATTCGTTTTCAGCATGGTTAATCAAATAAGCAAGTGCACAAATATCTACGTGGCAGTGAAGGCTTGCTGGTTTTAGGTTTTAGAAGTTTTAATTCAAAACACAGTAATTCAAAACACTGCAATATTCTTCTACACTTTGAACCTTTAACATAAAATATGAGATTTGGAGCAATTTATTATTTTGTTTTCAGTTGACAGTGATGGAGATCTGCTCAGCCACAGTCTGATCCTGGAAACATTTACAAAAAAATTGGCGACTTTGAGTCACTTTCTATGTCTTGATATTTAACATTTGGAACCACTCAGCGTATCTTTTACTCTGTGCTGGAATGAGCTATGTTTTCTGCTACAACACTGTGTGATTTTGATAGTGTCGTTCGTGTTAATGAGGACCATCGGCTTTGTTATGAAGTAGTGTTTTTTGAGAGGAAAATGCACTTCAGAATTGCCAGAGTAAGGGAGTTGTTAGGATTTATCTTAGGTTTATAGGCAGCATTAGAGTGCAAAACCTCCCTAGTACATCAGCAGGTAGAGTTCTGCATATGCAGTGTAGGCACTAGGAAAAGTTTATCCAGGTCTTTAATAACCCCATCACTAACGACTTAAATAAACATGGAGTTCAGAGATTCATGGCACTCTTGACTGAGACAGTGCTGAGGAGTGGAAGCTGCTTGCCATCTCTCAGAACTTTTGTAATTGCAAAATTACTCTCATCTGTTTGTAAGTTGAATAAGAAGCCTTTGGGGCTGTTAGTGTTTGAGTTCAAGGAATAACTGTGGTTTGCCAAGGCAAGAAGTAGATAATTAAAGCAATGTTTATACACACATTGAGAGTTTCAAAATGGGACAACTTTAAAGTTTTCTTTTTCAAGACTGAAAAGGAAAGAAAGTGAAAATAACCCCCAAAATATATTAGTTCAAGTCCCAATATTCTAACAGCTCTGGAGAGCTATATAGTAATTACAGTTATTACCAAAGATCTTACTGTAAGAGTTATATTCTGATATTTTCTATGTATTATGCAGCCACAAGTTGCCATACCAACTTGCTCAACTCACAGGTCAAAACAGGACGTTCTGAGAAGGTGAATACTGCTCTTGCAGCTTGTTGTGCTGGAGATGCCTTCTGCTTTTGCTTTGTGCACCTTGGCCAACAGGAATGGTTTGGGGATTAGAGCTTCCATGCTTTCCATGAGTTAGGAAGCAAACCAGAATTTGCTTTACTTACATTGAGTCTTGCCTGTCAGTAGTAATGACTGGCTTCATGAAATGGAACTTGAAAGACATGCTGTAAAATAGACACAAAAACTAACCAGGTGTCATTTCTATAGGATTTCTCTCACCCCAGGTATATATTGAGTTTTCCGTCTTAGGCTCACTATTCAATAATATTCAATCTTACATGTATAAAGAGGTAGGCATTTAAATATTTGGGATGAGGTTGGTAGGAAGCAAGATACTAGGTTATAGAGCTTATATCCAAACAAATCCCCATGCCAGCTAAGTTGCTCAGGTTTTTTTACCAGTTTCTGATGCCTAGGATCATCTCTAGAAGGCCTTTGCAGGGGGTAGACGTGCCCCCTCCACGCTTGGGTAGACCAGCTCTCCACACACATTATAGCAGAGCTGCTGGAGACCCTGTGGCCGTACCCAGCGGCCGCGTCTCCCACTCCCTCCCGCCCACATGCGAGGCCGCGGTTGAGGCGTCCCATCGATCTCAGAGGGCTACCGTGTAAGGTGGTGACGGCTGCCAAAGTGGGCTGTGGAAGCTGTGAGGTGAAGCCCCGATTAGAAGGAGCTTTATTAGCTGCAGAGTTACATTTACTTGTTTTTTAATTGATCTTGGAGAGAGATTACTTGTCATTCCTCGTAAACATGGGTGTGCTCTTGAGAACAGTTCAGTATTAGTGTGTGGGAAGACCTTTTCTCAGCTATCTTTCCTAATGCGAAGGAGTGTTAATTTTGCTTAAAGAGCAGCTATTTAAAATTTTGCAGATGCTCACAAATTTAGAAATATTATTACTTGCTGGTCAGAAGAGCCTGTGTTGGCTTGTGAGGCAAAGATAATCTTTCCACTGCTTTTAGCTAGTATTATTTACTGCGAATAAGGGCAGAATTGCAACCTTAGAGATATGACACTAGTAAATGAAAGGGCATCTTCTCCTCCTCCTTTTTTATATAAAAAAATACTTTCCTCACTTGAAAAGTGGTATGCTAGTTTAGGAAAGATATTCTCAAGGATCAAGTGGCTTTTAAGCAAGGAATGAATGTTACTCCAATATGTTTTAAGGACTGAAAAGTATAGAAACAGTGTTGTAAAATGTGCGAACATTCAAATAAAATTAACTGCATGCACTTAATCTGCTGCAGGTTTGTTTTTAGGACTGAATAGTCCCTTTTTTAAAAAAAAAAATCTTCAATGGAAGGCGGTATTTTAAATATTACAGTAAACATTCTATTTTATTTGTGTTGTCCTAGTTGCCTTACATAAACCTACAACTGGAAAAATCAAGTTTGAATTAAAGTTTGTTGAAGGCCCCTGACACGGGACACATCACTATTCTGTTTTGGTAGGAATGTGTTAGGACATAGAAAGTTGTCACTAGAGGGACTTTATGTTTATAGTTGAGTATTTGCTTCCTAGACCCTCAGGGGTGAGTGAACCGGTCAGGGATGGGGGCTCAGAAAGAAACGTTAGAATATTCCGCTAGGTGGTCAGGTGTGAAATTAATTAAAGGTTTTAGATTAATTCTGTGATTACTCATTTTAGAGGGAGAAGTTTTACCCTGTTACAGATCTAGTTTTAGTCTGCAGTTTTTCCTTCCATCAGAAGCTGATGGTGGTAACCGTAAAGTTCACATAAGCCGATGGCAGAAGTCAGCACTGTGACCTTAACTAAGGAAGCGCTTTTGAGGGAAGCATATCAGGAAGTTAAAGATATAAGATGGAAAAGAAAAACAGGGAACAAGCCATTGTGGTGGCATCATTTTCACAGCATCCTACCGCATCCAAAGGAATTCCCTTCGCCGGCACCTTTTCTGGAAGTGTTTGCTTGCGTTCTGCTGCGAGATGCGGCTCCCACGTCCCCAGCCATACCCTGGGTGGCTAATCCTCTATGGATGCCTTCGTTGCTGCTTACTGGTAGCCTACAAAATCCAGCTTTATGTTAAGTAGGCGGGTAGCTGATTTGCCAGCGTGCCAGCCTGGATCGGGCCTTTATGAATTGTTTTTAAGCACCAAAGCGGACAATGGAAGCTTTATAGCAACTCCCCAATTAGCAGTAATCATTCTTGTTAAACTTGGGTAAAGAGCTGTAGTATGTGATGAATGTAAAGTATTCATTCCTGTGATTTTTTTTTTTTTCCCTGGATTTCCACTTTGGTACATTTTGTGAAATAGTCTTATAGTGCCTGTTATTTCTGTTCGTATTGCAGATTGAGAATGTTGATGTCTGCCTGAGCTTTCTGGCAGCCAGAGGCGTCAATGTGCAAGGTCTTTCTGCAGAAGGTAAGAGAAACGTTAGCAGGGAAAAAAGTGGTTATCAGGAAAAGCTGGGGCCGTTTTGAAATACATTCCTTTATTCATAACTTTCACTTTGGAAAATAATATTTAAGGGTTATAAATTTGACTGAGCAGCATTAAATGCAGATACTGCTAACTGCAGTAATTCAACTTGGTGTGAAACACAAAGAATAACTTGTAAAAGCTTTAAAAATCTGAAAAAAAACCTAAGTGATTTATTTCATAGAATTTTGAATTAGTTAATTAGGCTTCCTGTAAATTTTGAAAGCTGCTAACAAAATAAATTTGTTTTGCTTGGTAAGTATTCTCTACTTTGAAGCATTCATATGATATTTATAGCTTTTCTTGAGAAGATCCCAAATGCCATTTCCAGGGCTCTAACAGAAGCGAATAAGAGTGTAAGATGAAAGTAGTAGGCAGAAGGTATATTTTACCAGTGAAATTCTCACTTCACTGATAAAAATAGCAATTTTTGTAGTGAACTCTGAATTTTGTAGTGTCTGCACCTTCCAGTCAAAGAATATTAACTATATTTCTGGTCTCTTTACCACTTCAACATTTGGCTGTAGCACACAGAAATTCATGAGGTGCATTCTGATAGAGTGATGCTGATGAAAGTTTATTCTAAAATGAAGTTTCTTAGAAGAGAAGTAATTTGTTGGTATTACTAAATTCCTTGTTTCTTTAATTAAAAAAAGACTGCCTAAATAAAGCCATTCTGGAAAGACACAGCCAAGAATGCACCGTGCTTTGTGATTTTATGCACTGCAAATATGTTTGAAGTAAATTAAAGCCCTTCTAAAACACACAACTTATGTATTACACAGATAATTTTTTTTTCTTTATTTCTGCTGTTTTGTGTTTTTTTTTTCTTATAAGACATGAGTGCTTCTATCTTAAAGGCTGTCAGTCCAGTGTGCAAAGTTATAGTATGAAATTAATTTTCATTTCTTAGATGTTTGTAGTTCTTCTCAGTCATAATAATTCTTCAGCCTCAAAAACTTCACAAAAACACAGTAGTGGCAGGCTTTAAATTCCAAAAATAAAAGATTAAAGCTAGTTTTGCTATTATTTTGCACTTTGTCATGAATCTGCTCTAAATGTGTCAAAATCTTTTTGAGTGATCTTAGGGCATATTGACACAAGCTCCTGTAAATACACCGTTTTGGGTATGCACAACCCTGAACATTACAATTTTTCCTGAGAAGAATTTTCAAACTTGAGCAAGGAGCTCCAGAGTAAAAATAATTTCCAAATTTTTACTGCAAAATCTGTACAGGAGATCTCATTTGCTGAACAGAGAAGCAATCCTACCTCTCTCTCCTCCAAAAAAGTTTAGTACAAATTATACATCTTTTCTCCATGCAAGAGAAATCTTCCAACCTTAAATGGTTTAAAAGCATGAAAGAAAATGATTAGAAGTAATTCCAAAAGTTCTCATAGTCTCTTTTTAAAAATACACAAAAGTATAGTTGAAGACAAAAATTAGAGAAGTTTTAAGTTTAAAATCTGAATAATGATGTGACTTTTTAATAAAAAAGTTTCTTGTTGAATATTAAATGTTAAAGTGATAAGAATAAACTGGTAGCAGGTACAAAAAAGTTTTAAAACTACAGCAGCCTAAAGGGTATTTGTGTGTGGGAATTTTAAATAGGTGGTTTCGTCATTCCTTGATGATGACATTCCTTGAGGCTGATGTGACTGCAAAACATTTTTTACAAAGCTTTCTATTTCTGAGAAAGGTTTTCTGCACATCGGTGGTGGTTTCGTGGGGAGTCCAAGGCCCTGCAGCAGGATGGGCTTCCTGAGCACATTTCCATTTTGCAGAACGCCCCAGCATCCTGGGCTGTGTTTGCTTTTTTATAACAGAGCAAGTGTATAAAGGCTGTTTGCTGCCCTGTCCATTTATGTGCTAGTAATTCTTCTGCTTCTTTTTAAAGAAAATAAATATGTTTTAAGCACCTGAATGTGCTCATTTATAAATTCTGTTTTAAGCATTGCATAAAAAATGGCCATTGGCACCTCCAGCTTGGGAAAGACTGCAGGGCTGCATGCTAGTTCAGGCATCATTGCAAAGCTTTACACCTAGTGAAAACCTTTCACAAGTTCAAGCTTAAGAAAATTGATAATGAATCAAAATGATAATTTTATTAAAGCTTCTTCCCCTAGCCCCGAGGCTTCTTTTGGACAGATATCCTTTATATGGAGAGAAAGACATTAGTCTTTTAAAAAGCCTGATCCCAGGCTGGGAAAAACAAACAAACAAAACAATCAAACCAGCAAATCAAACCAAACCAAACCAAAACCAGACCAAGAGGGAACGGAATGAGAGACATAAGGAAGCGACTGTGGATCACCACAGTTTCGTTCCGTTATTTTTAGCCCTGTGTGAAAGCTGTAGTTTTGAGGCCTTCATTAACCCATTCTACCAGCATGAGAGAGAGAGATAAATCATCATGTAACTGGAAAATTAAGGATATAATCAAAGGCCTTGGGTCTTGTCTTCTTTTTTCTCGGCATTTTCCATTTGCTAATCTTTCCGAGTAAGATGCTCTTGTCTCCAAACCATTACCTTCCCTTCTGCTAGATTTTTATGGAAATCACTATTTACTGCTAGACTTCGACCCTACATCAAGGATATAAAGCAGATGGTAAAAGGGATGAATTTCAATGCTACCACTTGCTCTCACCCGTCAGCTTCTTGAGAGTCTTTGAACTGTATCTGGACAGGAGCATTCATTACAGATAATGTATATTATTTAGGGTTTGATATTCTCATCTTTATGTCAATGCATATTTGACTCATCATGATGAAGTTATGTAATAGATGTTTACTGAAAAAAAAAAAGGGGCAGATAAATAACCGAAGGTTATAATAGTAATAAAATGTGCACATATCTGTTTTACTGATACAAACTGAAAGCCTAAACCACAGTGATTTCACTTCTTTTTCTCTCTCTTATTTTTTTGTAGAAATAAGGAATGGAAATTTGAAAGCCATTTTAGGCCTGTTTTTCAGTTTGTCTCGCTACAAACAGCAGCAGCATCATCAGCAACAATATTATCAATCTTTGGTGGAGCTACAACAGCAAGTTCCTTCACCTCCAGCTGAAATCAGCCAATCCAAAACACACCAAGATATGCAGTCCAGGTAGGTTAAAAAGTTAATTTTCTCAAGTGCAAAATCTTTTTACTTGGGTGTCCAAGAAAGATAACTTCAGGTGGAAAGATTCTGTCTCCTATAAAAGACAGAGAAGACTTTTTAAGACTTTGTTTGCAATATATGGAGTAAAATGGTATCTATATTAAGTGTGTGCTTGTTTTTAAATTTGCAGTTCTTTGGTGTAAAACTGAAGTGTGCAAGAAATAAATTTAGTTCAAGTATTAATTAATTTTAAGATGTTCTAGACTTTTTTATTTGCATTCTCCGAATGATCTAGGCAGATACTGAGATACTGAGAAAACCTGAGTTACTGACTAGAATTGCAACTCTTTGGAATAAGCTCGTCTGAGGGACAAAACAGTCCTTTGCATAATCAAAACCAATTAGATGATACCCACAAATGAGTGCACAGATTATTTTGATGTTTTCCTCACATACCCAATTCCATATACAAATGAATGATTTCAGATGATCAGCAAATAGATGGGGAAAAAGACCAATCAGTAGTATTATGGGTTGTAAACTTTTCTTCACAACACATTCTGGCTTTAGGTGCTTGGCTCTATTTGGTTTTTATATTTAGGAGGGAACAAATGGCCTTAATCTAGTTTCTTTTAAGTGATCAGTTTAGATTTAGAAAAAAACAAAACTCAGCAGAATTCTTAACTGCTGAATTACATTGCTTTCAGAGTGAAGCTGAACAAATATTTTTCAAAGGTTGCTTATTGGCCATGACAAAAGAGTCAGTTTTAAACATAAATATCTCAGTGGAAAGAGTGTTAGCAACATATACTTTATTGGGGAAGGAAAACAAAGACCATCCATGTGCAAGACAACGGAAAATGAACTTTTTAATGAAGAGCTTTATGCATTGTCCTATTTGGTTTAATGCCTGTTTGATATATTATTTGCTTATTTAAGAGATATTTGCATACTTCATGAATAATAGAGTCGCTAAGATGTGATAATGAAATAGGATGGAATACAAGTATCGGAGTACAATAACAGTGTTCTGATTCTTGAGTCTACTCATATTAAAACTACACTGTCATGTTTATGATAAATTTATTCCTTCTGCATAGAAAACTCATTCAGACTGTATCCTTGTAGAAATCTTTGGCTTGAAACTAGGAACGTTGTAAAAATAAATTTATAGGAAAATGTTGCTGGTAGCAATTACCTGATTTGATAATTAAGATATACTTCCTTTTGCTTTGGGCATTACAATGTGAAATGCATTTTCTTCCTGTGCTACTGAATGTTAATGTCTTTGCATACTCTTCTGTATGGCTTACTATGAGCGTGTAATCTGGGAAATAATGAGGTGATTCTAGAGGAATTTGGGAACTTCCAACATTTTCTGAAGCGGAATTTTGCATTCTGTTGGATACTTAATACTGTGTGTAAGGATATAACATCTTGCTCTTGAGAAAAATAGATTCTTTTTCAGTATTATTTCCATCAAAATGACAGCATTTTTAATGCAGGTCTACAAGCAGCCAGTGTGTACTACTTTAATCAATGGAATAAGGGGCTATGCTGCATATAAATACCACTGGATATACATTTTTGCTTATGATTTAGTAAAAGTGCCTAGAATAGGTACTGTATCCCTGTATACTACCGCTATGGAAAGGAAGTCTGGGCAAAAAAAGCTCGGAGCAAAGCAGTTGTTTATGATTCGGAAGATAGCGAGTGCATACTAGTCCTTTGTTTGCTCAGGAATGGAAGGCAAAGAGGGGATGAATTTATTTCCTTTCCTTGAAATTCCTTGAAATCTCATAGATCTTCAGTCCCTTTCTCTCACCTTCTTTTTCTATGTTTAAATATATTTCATTATGAAGGGATGTGACCGTTCTGTGTCCACAACCCCAGCTTTCATGCCTTCATTAAGAGAAAGAAATACAAAAGCTAAGACTGGTTTAAGAAAAATTCTCCTTCCATTAGCAAGCTTTCAGCCCTCTACTTTATTGTCTGACTATTTCATTGCTTGATTAAATTTAATGGCTATGCTTCAGCTACACATTTTTTCAGCTCTTAAAGATTTTTATACTGAGCATAATAGTATCTTTCTGATTTCCTATCTCTAAACTGAAGGCAAGAATTTAGCTGTTTGCTTCGTGCTAATCAAGAAGTTGAATCTCTTGGTCACCGTAAACTTCTGTATTCTCTGAGGAATACAGTTGTCTCTTTCCATATATTTTCCATTTATTTTTCAGTAAAGGCTTTTTAAGTAAAGACAAGGTCTTTAGTTCAGAAAGCTTTATATATAAAAAACTTCCATCTTGTGCTGCAGATTCTTCTAATATTCTGCAGAATAAAGAAATCCAGGACTTAGAAATATTGGTATCAAACAGAACATTAATTAGTTCATTATTTTGAAACATGCCATTACTTTGAAGTAATACTAAGAAATTGGCATGCAAGAGCATATCCCTTTCTTTTAGAAAATTGCTACACTTGAAAAACATGTCATCCACAAATACATGTGTATATGCAAGTATTAATTCGTGCAGACTGTCTATAGTGGTCTCAGCAACCTTTCTTTTTTTGTAGTAGTAATTTAATTATACATTTTTCCCCATAAAAAGCTTACATTTCAGAAAATAATTCAAAATGAGTTCTTGAGCAGCTTCTTAAATTTTAGGCTGATAATGAGAAAATAAAAACTTTTGAAAGAGAAAGAGAGAAATAGAGAGAGAGAAAGAGAGAAGGAGAGAAAGAAAAGGAAAGAAAGAGAAGGAATAAATGCATAAAATAAGGTGATGGGATTCATCTTGCCCACTTTTTACTATCTAAAAAGCAGGTAGCCTATATATTTCCAAGACTGACTTCCAAGTATGGGATATGACTGCTTTTGTGGCAGCTTTCCTCTCAGGATTGACTACTGAAGGAGCCAACGTGACGTACAGATGTAATAAGCATTTAAATTTTACAAGGCATATGATGTATGAGGTGAAGTCTGCCTTCATTGATGTAAGTAGAATCAGACTCAAGGTGCTGAAGTGTTACGTCTGTGTGAAATACAGAATTGTGCTCCTCTCTCAGTGTTTATAGCCTAGAAGGCTGCGTGTATGGCTGCTCCATTGGACACCTGAGAAGTTTACATGTTTTGGACAAAATTTTAAATTAAAATTTAAAATTAAATTTATTTTTAAATTCAAATTTAAATATTGATACTTAAATTGTCTGCTTTCATTGAATGAAGTATAATGTCTTGATAAAAGCTAAGTGCTATCACAGTTTCATTTCATATTTTTTCCAAAGTAATGGTGATGAAAATAGCTATTCTGTCCTTTCATATTGAATTTTAATCTTTAAGACTATTATTGTAGCTTATTATGCAGATATTCCTCTCTTTCTTGATTAAATTTTTCAGAGTGTACTTAAAAAAATTGTAATGCTCTATTTTCAGACATTTTGTGCTGCAAAAAGATTTGGCATGTAGAAAACATAAATCAGCAATTTAAGGATGGCATATATGTTGAAAAAAAAATTCAGCAAATATATGTAGTAGAGATTATTTTCCATTAACTCAGTATGTGGTCCTTTAATACTTAGGAAAAGTGTTTGTGGGTGCTTGAGAGAGAACAGCGAGGATGATGTCCACAGAATGACAAAAGCAGGACAACAGCCATAGCAGCAGAGAGCTAAATGGCACCTTCATCTTTGTTAAGAATAGCAAAATCTTCAGTCCTCATTTCAGTGAATTTTCAAATGCGTCGTGGAAAGTTACCGGTTCTTACATGTATGGTAGAGGGCAGTGCAACACACTTCAGCTGCAGCTGCTCTATATTTGACTGAAAGAATCCTGAACTTCCCCTGTGCTAGACCTGCCATTCTGAGGCACTGTATCCGTTTTGAATGCCTTTGTTTGGGTGCACATGTTTCAAAACAAAGCATATATCCTGGAAAGGGTGGATGCTTCTTATAGACTTTTTAATTTTTGAAAACTTTAATTAGGGGACACATTTCATTTTCAACTTTGGAACTCAGAAAATGTGTCTTGATAATGGTAATCCGTTTAGGTTAGATTATTGCAATGAAGAAGTCATCGTCCTGCTTAACCTTACAGTGTTGGATTTCCTTGGCCCATCCTGATACACAGGCCATCATTCATTTAACCCAAAGGATGTGGGGTTGGTTGTTTGTTTTGTGCTGATAATAACTGAGGGCACAGATGTGGAAACATGCAGCCCCCACAGAAGATAAAGACAGGTTTTGTCCTTGCACATGCCGAGTTAGTGACTAAATCTCATTTAAGAGAGTGGTTCTGGTGGAAGTGCTGTGATTCTCATTTGTAGGTATTCCCAGTCGCGTGTCATCTGTAAATAACCAAGCCCTAAATCATAAAACTTGTACTTATAAAAAGGGAACAAGACTCTGGACATGAAAGGGTATCATTAGCCTATATGGAAGTCTAGGGACTACAGCTACATTTCAAATCAAAAGGAGAAAGAATAAGGGAGTCAATAAATGCCAAGTAAATTTACACTCTAAGGAGTATGCCTTATTTATGGGAGGTTATAAATGAGTACCCTAAATGTCAGCCCCCTTAAACTGATTTGGATAATTAGTGGAAAAATCTGCACTAAATAGTGAGTAGTAACTTGAGGGAGGTGGAGGTTTTAGAAGCAATTTCTCATTTCTTTTCATCCTAAAATGTCCTACATTATTGTATGACTAGCTGTGGGAGTAAACATGAGGTAGGCACATCACTATTTAGTTTGAATTTGGTTGCTGCTTTGAGATTTAGTGAAAAAAAAATACAGTCCTGGTGGCCTTATTTATATCTGTCAGTACAGATACATGACAACAATGGTTACATTATATTTTTATGCTTCACTTTGCTAGTGGATTCCATTATCACAGCAATACATCTAAACTTGCTACAGTGATGATCTTTCAACCACCCAGATACTAAGAGAAAACACATGTGGATGAAAGAAGTTCTGTCTCATTTATGGATTAGGCAGTAACTGGTTTCAGTAAGCTGTCAGCAGAATTCCCCAAGACGGACAAACTATTTTATCATGAACAGGAATGATGAGCACAGCTTGAGGTCCAGATGGATTTTGTTAAATTTGTTATATTAAAAGAGCACCCTGGTTTTCCTAGGCGCATAAACAAAGTTAGGTAGCTGGTTTCTACAGGCAGTTGCATATATAACTGATGTAGTGAACTGGTTTCATGTTGCTGCCTTCTCAGAAGTACTGGGGCAAAAAGTGAAGCAAATTGGATACACAGCTTGTGCTATGTGCATTATTACCAGAATGCAAATTTTGTGGTTATGATTAAAAACTAAACTAGATCCTTGACAGAATAATGGAAATCCGTATTCCAGTGTTGGTTACACCCCTGCCAGTTAAGGAGAAAAGGCCATTGCTGCCGTGTTCCTGAGGGTTAAAATACACCTTCACACTGCGCAGCCACCAGGTGCGCTGGGCTGACATCACAGGCTGAAAGATGAAAATCCTCATGCGTGACTCTTGGATAGTGGAAAGGAGAGCAATTAACCTCAGCCCTTTTGCTGTTAGGCGCTAGTTTGAATGAAGAAAATGAGGTATGTAGCTTTTCCCAGTATAAAATTACCTTTAAAAACTGTCAATGAGAAAAACTAGAAACATTTCTTCTTTCTGTTCTCCGTTTACTAGTAAGGGTCCAAACCAACCATATCAGCCTATCCTGGTTGGCATAGGAGAGTCTGGGAGATAACTCAGCGTGCTCCACATTGCTTAATGTCGTTGCAGCAGCAGCTGTGGTAGCTGCCCTTCACGTGGACCTTAGGGATTCGATTCTCCTTAAACGGGCTCTATCTCTGTGCTGAGAAACACCTTGGGCTTCATTTCATTCTGCTCCTCAAAGACACAGCCATGGCAATCCCTGTGGGTCCCAGTGAAGGCACATTTAGAGAACAGGTTATGAAGTTCTTTCATCTTTGGTGTTCAGAAGCCCAAACACCTGAGGTATAACATACTTCAGTACCAGTTAAATCAGTTGACTGTTTTAAGATTTCTGTTTGCAATTCAAAATGTAGCTGCCATTCTTTCTTGTTGTCTGTTCTTATGGCTTTCAGAAGGGTGTTTTCATTCAGCTTAGTGGTAAATTTAATTCTATACACTCCAGATATGTTTGTTCTGTCTGGCATTTATCTCCCTTGCTACTCATTCAGTTTCGATGCTCTTTGGCCATAATTTTCACTTGCACATGCAGAACTTAATGAGAAGTCTTCAGTTCATCTCTGTAGCATTTGAATCCGACTTTCTATTTATTTGCCTTAGAATATTCCCTTTAGGCATTACTAGTTTGTTTTCTCCATTTCCTTGATACAACTTCATTAATTCTTCTCTTTCTCCCCAAGTGCATTCTGCTGAGATTACGACCATGTATCTTTTTGCTTTCCCAAGCTTGACATCTATTTAATTCTCATTTCTTGCAAACATTGGAGTATGCATATACATTCCAGTATATGATACATAGAAAAAAAAACAATGATGTCCAGTGTAAGTTATAGTGGATTACGCTGATCTGTGCTTTTTCTTGTGTTCATGTCCTTACTTGTTCTGATGCAAAACGATCTGCTTTGATTTCCTATGTATTGCTTGACAGCTGGCTTTTGAACCACAAAAAGAAGTGTGTGACTCAGTCTTTCTCTTACATTCAGGCATGTATTGGAATGTTAGCTTTATGTTTATGCTGGTACTTCATCTGCTACCATTTGTCCTTCTTGCGTATACACTGGGCATCAAATATGGTAGTTTGTATAATGTTGTTTTGCAAACATCTGTTAATGAAATAATATTCCACTTTGCTATGGGGAAAATGACTTTCTTTCTTTATTGACCAATAAATAAATAACTAAAAGGCCAATTATGCCTAAGGAGACACAGGCTAAGATCTTTATAGAAATAGGGCCTATGGAAAGTAGAAATGAAAACAGGAACTTTTGATAGACTTAACTGTATAATTCACCACTCTTATAAATTGGCATCTGAGGAAAATAATTTATATATACGTTTGAGATTTGGTCTGCTGTTAAAAAAATGCTTAGGGCACCTAAAATGTTGGCGAAAGTTTCCCAATTCGTTTCTAGTACATGGATTTTTACTATTTCAGAATGAATAGGAATGCCCAGAAAAGTACCCACAAACGTACTTTAATTTGCTAAGTAAAGATAGCCTTAAGCCTTATGCTAAATACTTCACTGAATCAGATCTGTAGCGATGCCAGCCAGATTTTACGACGTGTTGATCAGTGTGGGTGTTCTGGAAATCTGTGAAAAGATCCACAAGGCCAAGTATAGACTTGAAAGAGGTCCGACAGCCTCAGGGTTGCGACGTCTTCTTTCTCCTTCGCTCTGGGAGAAAAGTTCTGCGACCTCCTTCTTTCAACAAACTGTGAAACCAAATAGTGGCGTATGCTACCGTGGGGATAATCTGCCATAATCTTGTTCTGGTAGGAGGTCGTAAATGGGATGGAGATAAGGTCATAAAAGCATTAGATTGGTCCCCCAAGGCGTAGTCCTACTGCTGGCAGCATACTGATATACACTGGACTGCTTTATTCAGTAAAAGTAATGATTTTGAAAAGGTTGTTTGAGCTACTTAAACTGACTTGCAGTTCAGTTTAAGAACATATCTAAGTTACCGTTTGGGTGCATCTGTTGACATCCTTCTTTTTGTTTATGTAATGTTGTGATTTCATATATTTATTCATTAAATTTGGCAGGATATCTGTATTTCAAGTACTGGGATCAGGGTGGGAAAGGCAGAGCCAGTGCTTTTATTAAAAATTGCTGTGCTCTGCAAGACACAAATGTTGATGCAAGCTCGGGATATCTCAGATATGTTTTATGAATGGTGAGCAATTGTATTGAAAAATCATTTTTGCTTCTAACTCCAAGCCCGCGTGGCTTGGCTATAGCCTGCTTGTATAAAATGCCAGAAGTCTAAAGAGCAGAAAGGAGAAACCTTCACCTAATGTAGAACAGATGACATGGTGGGAGCCTATGAGCTGGCCGAACTATGGATGTTTCTTCCTGTGAATAAAAAAAATGTGTGTATGTACAGATTTATATACAGATATATATACATATACACACATATATTTATTCACCAGGAGTGGGTTAGAAAGCACAAAAGAAATGTCTGAAATATATAGTGTTCTTGCAAAAACTTCTTTGGTATTGTGTTTTTATTTCTGTCTTTCTAACTTGTGCGCCTTGTCTCTGTGGCAAGCATCTCCTGTGCTGTCTGACAGGCTGATGCAAAACACGCAGCCAAGGGGCTTGCTTTTTGCAGTTTTTGTCCACAGAACAATCAGTACTTTCAGGACTCCTTTTTTTTTTTTTTTTTCCTATCAGATCCATGTAACAGAAAAGTCTTTAAGAGATGTGGAGTGCAGCCACCTTAATGACATTAATGCACTTTTTCAGAGCAACTGCATATTAAAATTCATGCATGTCAGTAAGGTTAGAGAGACTTTGAGTGCATGTGAGAAAGCTCTTTGCCTTTTGCATCATTTTAACGAGTCACACAGCAGTCACTTGAGCAGCCCCTTGCACTTCTTAACCTGGGAGGAAATGGCCACGCACCTGGGGCAGCGTGATGCAGCGTGATCCTTTGGGTCTTTTGGAAACTGTTAAGAAAAACTAGAGGATATTCTGCTGAGGGTGAATGGGGTTCTGAAGGAAGAGGTTATTTTGAACTTGGTGCTGCTGAGCGTGCAGGTTCATGAGCTCCATCCTTCAGCTTTTCGTGCTGTGCTCTCAAGGAGCTTCTTCTCTACCATGCTGCTTTTTATTATTTATTTAAAAAAGGAGAATAACCAGAAGGCCTTTCTGGCAGTTTAGTCTGGTGTCTAGCAGTGACTTGTCTTCCATCTTCATCTTTTTGGTTCTTACCTGCCCCTTGCAGTTGGACATTTCACTTGCCACAGGAAGGCATTTAAGCACCTGCAGCTCACGGTGACTTCTAGTTTCTCCTACCTCTCGTAGGAGCATTTCTTACATCTCTCTCCCAGCCCTTACGGCCAGCCCTGGCTCCGTGGCTTAGCCTCCCAAAACCGCAGGCCGTGCTGTGCATGGGAGAGCGCTGCTGGGAATGCGGCACTGGAAAGGCTCCTGGGAACCGGAGAACCTAAGGCTTTCAGGGTGCCCCTTCCCGTGCTTCCGGTAAATAAGCCCTTCCCTGGCCTAAACGCCGTAGTGCTAAACCTGTGCGTATGAGCGCAGGCCTGGACACTGGGAACAGGCATCTGCATGAGCTGCTCGCGGGCCCGCACGTCCAGCGTCACGGACAGCGACGGCCCAGGGTCGTGGAGGCACCTGGTTCATGAGCCGTTACCTTCCCTCTGGAGAGCCAGGCTCCCCAGGCGCAGCGGAGCCGATCCGTGGCTGCGGCTCGCACACCCCGCGGCGCCTTTCGAGAGCCTCTGCAGCGCCTGGACGTGGCCCCGAGTGTGACGTTGCATGGGCTTGCTAGAGCAGGGAGCCCCGGGAGCAGCTGTGGGTGAAAGAGGTGTTTCTAGAAGGCATCTTTAGGTTGCAGCTTCTTGTTCTTACTAAATAGCCAAAAAAAAAAAAAAAAAAAGGAAAAAGTGCTGTCTATCTATGGGCTAGTTCAGCACCATCAGCAGCTCAGCAGCATCACCGAGACTGAGCGATTTGGTCTGTCCAGCTGCTTTGGGGTCACGTTGTTTCAGGTAGCAAAGCTCCGGGACGGGGCGGCAGCTGCAGAGCTTCAGGACTTTCAGGCAATGGTTACGATCACCCCCTTCACCCTGTTCCTCTGCTCACTGTCCGTGCTGATTGCACCATGTATCATTTTCCCTTTTAATGACATACACACACTAAGGTCTTTTGTTTTTCTTTTTACATATCTTTTTTTTTCTCCACAAACTTCTTAGCTTAGTCAACGTGAAACCAGCTAAACATTTCTAGGTGTCTTCATTTCAAACATGTTGGGAAAAGAAAAAAGGAGGAACTTATCCAGAGATCTGATGTTAAGCCAGTCACAATTTTAGCAACTTTTGTAAAGCATCATATTTGCTTCATACGTCCAGGCATTATCAAGAAATATAGCTCCATGTGAAATGGTAATGTAATATTCAATGGCCATAGAGGTATAAATATGCATAAACTGTAATTATTACAGTACTATTATAATTTACTGGAACTCCCAGAGAAGCTGTGGTCATTTAAAAGAGCAGTTTGTCACCATTACTGTGGAGCTGTGTGTCAGGGAATTGAAATGCTGCTTTTAGATCTTGGCTGATGCCTTTTTGCCCTGTTAGGACTGATTTTTAATGAATTTTGCCCGCTGGTGCCATTTGTAATTGGCAGTCACAGTGGCAGTGTTGAACCCTTCCCTGGGGTTTGGATAAGCAAAAAAGCAACCAGCCCATGTCACACTCAAGTCCCACTTTGCCCATTGGTTGGTGCCTCCCGCCCTGTAAATCTGGGGCCGAGGGGCTGCAGCTTCTGCTGCTCTGCAGAGAAAGCGACTGGAAGACGCAGCGCTGTACGAGGTGCATTCAGATGGCACCTACTGGAACTGCTGCCTCCTCACCTTGCCTGCCCTTCCTTAATCATGCAAGGACTTAGGTGTGGTGATTGCACCAGACTTGGACACCTCCCTGGGCCCTCAGGCTGTGTGGCTCCCCAAGGATGCTCCTGTTGGTAGTAAGTGAAGTGATTTGGCAGCAGGAGGCATTTCCTTGGCTGTGCCTTCGGCCTCTGCAAACGCCTGGAAGAAGAGAGACATTCATCTGCTGGTTTAGGCACAGGGCACACACTGGGTGGCAGGGGGAGTATGCATCATTTAGCCCTCTCACACAGCTTGTCTTCTGTTGCAGAAATGAGAGTCGGGTAGTACACTAAGGTGCATTTGCCTATAGAATTTAACTGTGAATCTAAGCACATATCAAGGCTTTCCTAATGAAGCCTCTGCATATCTGCCTGGGTAGTGCGTCAGAGGCACGTACTCTCCTGCCATGAGTGACAGTAAGGAAAAGTACGATTTAATATGAGTGAATTATGCTGGCAGGAGGGTGGCGTTCTTTAGCAGGGATTTTTCTGAGTCAAATTGGCACCTCAGTACCATACTGCCAAGCTGGTCGATTTATTGGAGATGCCAATAGCTCTGTATTTGCATTTAGGACTTCTTGTGGGTACAATAAAATACAAGCACAAAATATGGAGGTATCCTGACACTTCAAAATGGACAGATTTCATAGTGTGCATTAGTGAAGCTAGAATACAGTCACTGTGGACAGCTGCCAGAATTTCCTTTTCCTAGGATAATTTCTAGCAAATGAGACAAGTTATAACAATACCCATTATTTTTCATAATCTATGCATTGCATCTCTCATAAAAATCTGCATGTTGCATTAATTCATATTTTTGCGAGTTAATTTGTGTTTTCTATCCATGTTCAATTTGCATTCATTAACTCATAGTTTGCTGGTAAGTGTGTTCTTTCTATGAGCATTCAAAGAAATTCTTTAATTCAATTTCTCTGTTTCTTCTCATACAGTCTCACAGCCAGATATGCAACTCAGTCTAATCACAGTGGAATTGCAACCAGTCAAAAAAAGACCTCTAGGTCAGTTAAATACCTCTAATTTATTGCTTGTTAGTGATATTCAAGTGACTCGATGCCCACTGGTATTTTATCCTTTGGACACGAGCGACATTAAACAATGTGTATTAATGTTATGTGTGCAAGCTTGACAGCAATGAGCTTTGTCCTGGGAAAGTCTCAAATGGGCTGGGAGAAGCTGATTTGTACAATATTTTAGTAATCTTTCTGGTTGTTATGTATCTCTGCATCCTGTATGCATCTCTGTATCCTGCATGTAAAGTATCAGATGTGAAGGGCTAGTTGGCGATTTTAGTGCTCTGTAATTTCTGGCTCACGTCTCTACTTTTGTCATGAGTGAGAAGGAGTTTGGGAGTCCCTCCCAATTCCCGTTAGATCCTTTGACCATATCACAAACCCACCGGATAGGTTGAGTTTACCAAGTTCATACAGAAGCAAAAGAGAGCAGAAGAATGAACCACTACCACGACTTCTGCTCCTTCCTCACGAGCGTGCACACAGTCCCTGCTAATGAGATGCTTTGGTTTGGCCAAATACTTGATCTCAGAAGATTTGATTTCTGCAGATTTCGTCAGCACTTCTAGTTTATCCCTTCCATGAGCACTAAAATCTACAAACCGGTTTGCAGAAGAGACCGAGCTCTGAAGCTTCCTCTCGTTTCGGGCCGTTTTGTGGGGGGCGCCTAACGGGTTCATGACTCACGCTGTTCTGCTGTCCAGTTCGTGGGTGAGAACGATGCCCTCCTAAGCGGTGTAACCCAGCCTGAGCACTGCCCGTGGCGGTGGCGCGCGCTAACACGGTCCGAGCTGCCGCTGGGAGCTTGGCGCGAGCGAGACCGCGGCACGGTTGCTTCGCACCTGCACTTCCAGGTCTTCCCTTCTCCTTACTGCTCATGCTCCTGTCTTGTCCGCACTCAGTGTGTCTGGGGCTTAACAGTCTCACTGTCTAATCCCTTAAATCCGTGGCAGTGTTTCCGAGGCCTGTTCAGAGGTAGGTGACTTGTCCCTTATTTGTTACTCTCCTCTTTGCATTTCCTTAGCTGCTTAACATGATTCTGCAAGAGCAATTTGAAACCTGAATTCAATTAAAAAAGACAGTAAATGAGGTAAACTGGAAAGTGTGTAGAGCAAATGACCTCATGTGTAATGTGCTTACTGTGGCAAGTTCTTGAATTCTGGCATGCCGAGTATATGCATAAGTATTTTGTTTTTAACAGAACAGATGAGTTTCCAGTGTTGCACATGCCTTCTTGATGCTTTTTTTCATTACCTTTGACAAACGATCTCAGGGCTCTTACTGCCTGTCAAATTAGGGTAATGAGAAGGAGCAAATGGATTTTTAAGTTGGTTTGAGTGCGTTCTTCAGGGAGCAGAAGATGGCTAGAACTGGTGGGTCATGGTAGAGGTTAGAAAGCGTCCAGCTGCAGAGGAGAGACAGGCTGCTCCGGGCTCCGCGCAGGGACTCCGGGGCAGGCAGGCGGCCAGAACGAGCCATAAAAATAACTAATGGGTTAGCTCTCTGGGGCTCAAATTGGTCAAGTAGGAGAATACGGAGCTGTTTACATATGTCCACTAATGAAACTGAAATGATCTGAACGTTTCTGATATGCCAGTGCGTTAAAATGTTCAGTAGAAATCTCACATTTTGTAATCCTTTATAACGTGATTTTTTCTCTCACCTCCGATGCTATAGTTCAGTTGTAATGTAGTAATATAGTGTCACAGTAGAGTGACACTAACTGAATTTGATAACGCTGACATAATTTGTATGTCAGATATAGTTTGAATTCTATTAATATTCATCATCCCAATAATGATGAAGAGCAGAAGGTAGATACTCTCCTGTGGCAAGAGTCTCTTGCTGATTTGACTATTTAATTTGTCTATTAGATAAAAAAAAAAGAGGAAAGGAGTAGGGGTACCCACAAAGATGCTGCAGAAGGTTTGAAGTGGGTAGATATTAAAGAACCTGCATCAGAGAACTGATTCAGACAGAAAAAGACGCAGCCTTGCCCACGCCAAGGACAAGAGATTCTACATTTTTTGTTTAACGTAACCGCACAGTAAGGTTCAGATGGTGGCAGCAAATACCAACAAATGAACTGTACAGTCTGCATATTATTCTGATATCAAACAGGTATACACGCATGTGTAGCGTCCAGCTAAAATGCTTGTTTTTGGTGTTTTAAAATAATAAGCTCATAAACCTCTGGAGGTAGAAATGTGCTAGCCAATAGCCCTGAAAAATGACCAAAGAGATAAAAGAAAATCCAGCTTTTATGCTGAACACCGTTAGCTGTAAAGTATTTACTAGGGTAAGAGATATGGAATGTTTCTCAACTATTCATTTCTGTGGTTTCTAGATAATTTCTGTAACATTTCCTCTGAAAAAAAAGATATACTTATTGAAAAGTTGATTTTGCACTTTAGTGGCTTGTTAGGGTGAATCTGTTTTAGCAATGTTAACGGCAAATGCAAAGGATCTTTTTACATGTCTTGTGAATCTAGAAAGCATCCCTTCCCCGTTTGTGTGCGTAAAGATAAAACCTTTATTTTGCATTTGTTGAGTCTTAACTAATTCAAATCAGCTGTTCGTTGTTGCTTACATGAAATGATTGTTGTTCAGTTGCTGGCTTTAAATTATGGCCTGATGTTTGCATAGTGCCTCTTCTGTGTGTTGCATTCCGTACAACGAGCTGATTTCCCCTTACACCATTCCAGGCTTCCAGGACCCTCCAGGGTGCCAGCTGCAGGCAGCAGTACCAAAGTCCAGGGAGCTTCTAACTTAAATCGGCGAAGTCAGAGCTTTAACAGCATTGACAAAAACAAGCCTCCACAGTATGCAAACGGCAGTGAAAAAGGTAAGTGATTAGAAGTGAGTAACTTCATTATTCCTAAGTACAGTACAACAGCAGGAAAAATAAAAAATAGCTTGAATGACAGAGGAGGGAATGTAGCGATTGGACTCGGTTTGGAAGACCTATGGAGATGCTGTTCTGAAGTGGGACTTTTTGAACTGGGCTAAAAGTTCAGTACTGCAAACTTTGAAGATGTTTGAGTGCTGGAGGTGTCATTGGATGATGTCTCTGAGGTAAAAATGAATCCATATTGCATGCATAATATCTTGGGCCATATTCAAGACCATTCATATGCATAATGTGACTGCATTAATCTTCAGGAGACTTTGCATCTGAACCTCTAAAGGGGGAAGGTTTTTAGAATTTTGCCTCAGAATGTATGTTCCTTCAATGCCTTGCCTAAGAGATGCGGGTCTGAAGAGGAGATTAGAAATTAAGCCAAATTTAATGAAATTTGCAGAGATTGGAATTCAGTGTTCATATTTTACTTTGTCCTTCAAATATGAACTTCCCTTTTGCAGACAAACTGAGCTCCCTGGGCACTTCTATTTCTCTCGTATCTGACGCCATTTCCCTAGAAAATGTCCCTCTTCAGGCTTTATCTCAGAAAAAGAATAATGTGAAAAATCAGCTTTCTGAGTTGTGTAACCGGTCCAGCTCCCCCTCCCCTTTCTTTCTCCCTTTGTGTAATGAACAGCATTTTATTCATATCTCTGGGTTAGAATACAGTTGAAAATGATACAATATACATAGTACCCGTTTGCATCCTTGGGGTCTGTGGGAGGAACAAGTATGCAGTGAATGTTCTTCATCTAAGCAACAGGCAGCTGTCCAGATATTTTTTTACAAAATTCTGATGAACACACTTTGCCCCTAGCTGTATCTGAAGATATAAAGCCATCCTTTCAATAGTCACTTCTTTATTTTTACTATCGAGGTTGAATGTTTTAGATCATTCTGTAGTGGAATTTATTTTATCAAGGACTTGTATATGGCAAACCCTGTCGACTAAAACTAAAAAGAAACCAGGGTGATCTCTGAGTAGACACTATATAGTTCACAAACAGGATAGTGAAGTTAAGACGTAGGAGATGAGGCTGCTTGAGTGAAGGTATGTACAGTAGTTTAGGTTTAAGAGTTGCTTTATATTGTCGACCTAAGTTTGCTACTGAAATATGGGAAAGAGTGAAATGACTCAAGGTGAGACTTGCTTGTGGGTATTAATATTCTTAGCTCATTACTTGGAAACTGTCTTTGGACTGCTAAGGTTTGTGTTGCATTGCACATTTACATGGCTTTTTGCATGATGGATTTCTTTACTTTCCTGTTTCTTCCCAGAAGAAAATGAGAACCTTGATGAGATTTTTAGTGAAGTCGAACTTGCGAGAGGATAAGAGTGGCTTTGTTTATGTATAATGACTCAATTAATTTTACAGGATATAGGAAACGTAATGGTGCATAAATATATTTAGTACTATATTTTAGATGTTTCTGTCTGCTTTGTCTTCTTTCTTTCAAAACAGCAGAACAGATGGAAGAATATTGATTTTTCCATGAGAACAGTATGTATACAAAGCAGACATTAATGAGAGAAACTGGCTACTGTGAATGCAAGGATACTGAAGGGGTATTTTTTATAATACACCAAAGAATGTATGAAAAAATATATTTTAATCTACTCTGTTACTTCTTATGCCTAAAGAGAAAAAAACAACAGCCTGCTATTTTTTCAATTTAAATATTACAGTGACTATTTTTTAAAAATGTTACAATGATATTTTCAAATTTTTTTTTCATGAGGACATTCTCTACCCTGAAGTTTTGATGCAAACCCCAACCCTCACAATAATAGTAGCAATAATAATACACACCTACCTTTTAAAAGAGTGGTAGTAAACTTTTGAAAAACTGGTTTTTTTTCAGGACAGTGCTGCACACAAAATGAGAGTTGTACTTAAAATCTTTCTTCCAAAGTAAATACTTGCAGTGAGATAACTTAGCATTAACATCTTGTCTCCAAGCACACTAATTTCTGAGACTTGCAGCATGCAACACGTAGTTTATAATTCTGCATTTAGTGCTGCATAAACTAAGGCAAAAAATGAATCATCTTGCAGTGTGTAAAGAGCTCCTAGATCTTGGGTCTTCAAGGTCACTCTGACCACCTTTGGTACATTTTTCTTTGCTAGACAAATTCCTCTTTGTGCTGTAAAGACTCCTCTGAAAAGATAGATATATATATATATGTATATGTTTCAGTTATATGTAGTATTCAAAACCCAGTCACCGTATAACATAGTTTCCTACTCAGTCACAGTAAGGAATGGGTTTGCAGTCACAGATGTAAGAGAGAGCTTAAATTGATCCAAAATAAATCTGATGTGGGTCTTTTCTATTTCACTAACAACGTCGACTCTTAGGAGAGTTTCTTAGGGAGTAGTTCATATGTAGCTGAGATTAAAACAGGAATATAGAATGCATCAAAATAGTAAATGTACCGTGAGTTGAAACTCATCGTGCAACTTTAGTCTTTTTTTTCTTAGCTGGATGTTGCAGCTGGATGGATGGATTTCAAAGAACACATCTGTTTTCCAGGTCACATAATCTCCATCTGCTTCTGACTAAATAAAACAGGGAGGAGAAAATAACAGTACTATTATTCTGAAACTAATTGAATAAAGTAATTGCTCACATTGATAATGAGATGGATACCTATGGCATTTTGAGACTAGCAAAGAAGTAATGTCCTAATTCAAAATGAATTGAAAAAAACCCCCACATATTTATATTCTAGAGTTTAGAAGCACACTGTATCTGAATATAGATAAGGACCTCTATGTCACAGAGTTTAATTACCTGCTATTCAGTATATCTGTGTAGTAGGAAATGCTGCTCGTTTACCATCCAAACTCATCTTCAACACTGTTGGGCTATTTTCCCCATATTAACCTTAAGAACCTCCCGTTTTCTTCTGGTGGTTGCAGGTTAATCTGCAGCCAGAATGTGTCCTGCATGGGTAGCAGCAGGGTGCACCTACTGCTGGTTTGTTCAGGGCTGTTCTGGTGCCCGTGTTTTGCCAGGTGTTCCTGGAGGCGTTTGCCTCCTGAGCGCTGAGAAGCGGCAGCTCCGTTCCTGTCAGGTATTTCCGACAGGTTTCATGTTCTTCTGAACATCCTCTCAGCCCTGTCTTTCTGTTAAGCCTTCTAATACGAATGACTAAAAATTTACATGCTCTAATCAGGACACCTGGCATAGTGGCATTAAAATGTTTTCTGCTAGACATACTTTGTCTGCTGTAGAACATCTAGAAGATCAATGCTTATTTTTGTTCCAACTGGTCAGCTGTTATAGAGCACCCATCTTCTCCAACATGGCAGTGTGCAGAGCAGGTCCCAGATGAGAAGGCAGAGGAGGGTGGTTATATCTCCAGCCCAAGTTTGCCTTTATTGTGTAGGAGCCTGTGAAAGAGGCACTTGAAAATGTCCCTTTTTGTTACTGTATTCTCTTGTGGTTCTGGTACAGTTTCTGTCTCTGTGTTGAGCACCCAGTGGTGTTGCTGGGCTGCTGTCCCAAGGCAGGTGGGCCTGAGCCCAGAAGCAGAGAGCTCCTGGGGGGATCCAAAACTGTTTGCACTGAAAGGTGATTATGCATTTCAGGAACAAGGAGAACAGGCCCCAGAGACAAGCCCACTGCTCTGTAAATTTTAACTTACAGAAATAGGAAACGCTCATCAGAGCATTCACCCTGTATCAACATTACCACAAGGTGGGGACAAATTTCATGTAATGAACAGCTATTCCAGTTGAATGTGCAGAAAGCAGTGACAAAGAGCTTCCAGTAACACATGTGAACAGGAGGAGGAAGTAAAGCTTTTTCTTCCTCCTCTTTAATGTGCAGACAGACCCTGCATGGTACTTGGGCACGTGCAGCCCACTTCCCTTGCAGGACCATTAAGGATCTGCTCGTAAGTGAAGATTAAAGACAGGTTTGAGTTCCCAGTCTGCTTGTAATCATTCCGATGCTGCTTAGGGTTTGTGGCACAGCAGTCAAGTAACCACTAGGAGTTGCAGGCACCTGTGGTTTTTGCTATATGAGTAGTGGAAAAAGCTGTTGATGAAGCAGTAAAAACTCTTCTTTCTACATTATTCCTCTTTTTGAGCTTAATATTATAGAGCAGGACATATGGCCAAGCTCACATTCTTCTTTTTAATCAGAACTCTTCCTTTGAAGTAAAATTAATAGCCTGAATACATACACATGTACCAGAGCTAGTACAACAGAATGCACGGGCATCCTGCTGTTCACAGATTGCTTCATATATTTGGCAGTAGTTTTTGCATGTTCTTAGGGCAAATTTTCTTCTGCAACACTCCTGTGATAGCACAAGCCCCAGTCTCCTGGTGTAACTGAAGCATGTGCAGTGCAAGGCAGGATATATGCCGGAAGGTCCTCACACACAACCAGCCCTGAGTCAGCAGCCCCAGGGCTGATCCCAGGGATAAGTCCAGAGAAGCCTGAAGGCTGCAGTAATGTACAACAGCTGTTGCTGGCCCCAGGCTTGGTGCCAAGACCTGAGGCTCACCAGAGAATAACAGAGGCCCAGCCGCAGCCCTTGCCCTTGTGCATGGGACCAGGAGCTCTGCAGCAGCCTGCAGAGCAGCCCCTCATCCCCAGCGCTCCCAAAGCTGCTCTGTGTGTGTGAGCACCTGCTGCGCCCCGAGCTACCCGCGGCGCCGGGCACCTCCTTAGTGAGCACTGCTCCTTCCCTTCCCTGAGCGCCCCGTTAACGGCGGTCAGGTGCACAGAGCCCTCCTGGAACGGCGTGCGAGCCTCACAGCGGAAGAGTGTCCGGCCCTTCCATGCCCTGGTCTGTTTTGCTTGATAGGGCTAGATGGCTTACTGGGAAGGCATGACTCAGCACAGTGTCAGCTCCTTTGCTTCTTTCTAAAGGTCTGATATGTTCTGAGGATTTGCAGTAACTCTTAGGTGCTGCAAAAGTACTAAAGCCTGTAATGAGGTTAACACGAGCCTTCTGCACCTGCCTGAGGTTCATGGCCAATATACCTACCAATGCTGTGGGCTGATGGATCACGCATGGCTTTCAAGTACCGGCAGTGGTGAAATTCTTAGTATATTTTCTCCTGCCTAAGAAAGTGTCCTGTGATAAGTTCCTGAAGTTGTTTACGAGTGCTTGTTAACAACTAGTTAATAACAAGAAAGTATAGTGCCCAGAAGCAGAGTTAAATTAGGTATTTTGGATCTCAAACAAGCCCTTACCTACACCAGCCTTTTTTTGCTTTGATGGACACTGCTGGTATTTCCCCTTTCAAGCAAGCATATGTATACTTAGTCATCCCCTTCCCCCAAAAAACAACTGTGTAGCACATATTTTGCTTTCGCTAAATATCAAAAAGGATTTTTTTTCTCGGCTTTTATTCTTTTTCTTCCAGTTTTACTCTTTTTTTTTTCCAGTACCATATTTCAGCGGGTAAGAGTTAACAACTGGTGGGAAGACTTTTTCATCACATTTTAGAGACAACACCTTTAAATTGACAGATTTAATCTGAATAAGGAAATGGTTATGATGAAAGTATCTGCAGATTGCTTGAACTCTGAATAAGAAATAGTGCCAAGCACCACAGTGGTGGGGAAGAAGAAGGCGTTTTTGCTTAGCGTCTGTAAGCATGCCCGTTTAAACTGTGTTTATTATAAACCACGTTTCCAGCGATTGCTGAAAGTTCAGCTGTGACTGTGGTTTCTAGTGCAGAATGAACGGGATGTCACCTTCCAGCAGGAGAAGGGAGCTGTATCGTTGCCGTATGCCTAATTCCCTATCCCTTCCGTTCCTGTGTTTTCAGCGGATTCGCCGAAAGGCCCTCACGCCGCGGCCGGCATGAACGGGACCGTGGCGGGCGGCGGTGCGCAGCCGCCGGCCTCGGCCATCCCCTCGCCGAGCGCCAGCAAGCCGTGGCGCAGCAAATCCATGAACGTGAAGCACAGCGCGACCTCCACCATGCTGTCCGTGAAGCAGCCCAGTCCCGCCACCTCCCCAACCCCGTCCGCAGAGAGGCTCAAGCCGCCCCCCGCGGAAGGCGGGAAACCTCCTTCGTCCGGCCAGAAGTCTATGCTGGAGAAATTCAAGCTGGTTAACGCCCGGACTGCTCTGCGGCCTCCGCTGTCGCTAAGCTCGGCACCCGGCGACGGCGGGCGAGACGACGATGCCTTTTCAGAGTGCGGCGAGGTCGACCTCTTGGGCGGCGGCGTGAACAGCGGGGGCTCCACAAGCAGCAGCCCTAAAGTGTCGCCGAAATTAGCCCCTCCAAAAGCTGGAAGCAAAAATCTGAGCAATAAAAAGTCTTTGCTACAGCCAAAGGACAAAGAGGAAAAGAACAGGGACAAAAACAAAGTTTGCACTGAGAAAACAGTCAAGGAAGAGAAGGACCAGGCCACTGAAACATCCACAAAGAAGAGCTCAAAAATTGCAAGCCTCATCCCAAAGGGGAGCAAGACGACAGCAGCCAAGAAAGAAAGTTTGATACCCTCTTCCAGTGGGATCCCAAAACCTGGCTCTAAGGTGCCCACGGCAAAGCAGGGCACTTCCCCTGCCTGCACGGGAAGCAAGGAGGTTGAGAAACTGAGGACTACAAAAGGAAACCAGTCCCAACCAGCAGCAAAATCGCAGCTTGCTGAGAAGGCTTCGCCTCCCTGCGGCCTTGCTTCCTCTGAAGGGAAAGATCCCGGCCTCGCTCTTCCCGCCGGCTCCGCGGCCGCCAGCAGCGGGCACGGCACCGGCGTCGTCCAGCTCCCGCAGCAGCAGCAATACAGTCACCCTAACACTGCCACGGTAGCCCCCTTCAGCTACAGGTAAGCCCGGGCCGAGTGGCTTTGTGGTGTCCTTGAGAAGCGAGAGAGCAGCCAGTCGTGCTGGAGCACACTAGGTTCTATCACAGCATCGCGCACACTTTTCTTAATACTGCGTTTTAATCGGTGCTGCTGTGCGAGTAATTTCCTCTACCTTACACCAAAGTAATCCACTGCAAATATCGGCCATTCAGAATTCAGGGTATTTTGATTGGAAATGTGAATCGCAGGGTACATTCCCTGTGCAGCTGTGGAAAGGTCACAGCTGAGTCAGGCTTCCAATGTGAGTGCTCTTGTTTGCCATTTAAAACCCTCAACATTTATTTGCCAATGCTCAATAATATTTGCTTAAAAAACACTATTTTCTTAAAGCATCCTAAAATAAACTTTGCAGGAGTTTTCAGAGTATGTGACAGTACTAGCAAGTGATTACAGGAAAAGCCTTATGTAAACTTCTGCAAATATTCACAAGCATTTCAACATTTTGGGCAGAGGGAAAAGGTAGTGGCTGCAGCAGGTCTTGTTTTGTTTTGTTTTGCTTTCTTTATACAGGAACTAAGTATAGATTAACTCCACAGAGACAGTTAATTTTCATGGATGAGGCAAGTTCTTCTGATGGCCAAGGCTCTGAGATAGAGGAATGGGAGGTTAAAATGTATCAGCGTTTGAGAAACAGAGATGTAACTGCTGTTATACAGTACAGAAAATACAGTAAATGTAAATGACCGGCAGACTGATTTGACTAATCAGTTCAGATGTCAGCTGTTGGAGGGCTTTAGCTACAGCTGTGGGCAAATTTAACATCTGATAAAACGACAAATACATTATTAAGTGAAATATGCTGGCAGTTGTTGTAAGTGAGTAGTACTGTAGATAATCTTGGCTGAAGATTAAAGAGGTGCTGAAGGAGGCTCTGAGGGAGTAGATCTATCATTACACACAACTAAACATAACTTCAAAACCAATGTGGGTGAGTGATGGACTGTTACAGTTAATTCTGAACAAATCCAGTTGTGAAAATTATATGGGAGGGGGAAATGGCACAACATAGTGTATATATTTGTTTTAATATGCAGTGAAGAGCTGGTTTAATTTCAGTTAAATGTATCATTGAATGTGCTTAATATATGTGTTGATATAATTCATAATATTAATTAGCTCATGATCTGGAACAATTTCAGTGATACAGACGATTTGCACTGTGGTACATATGATGGCCTGCCTAGGGGCTAGGGTGCATAAATCTGGAGAGAAAGGGAGGCTGTGGTTTGCCCTCAGAGGCCTGTGCTAGTTAATGGCAATATTGCCAGACGTTGATGCCGTTTCATTGCGTGGTGGAGATACCTTATCGCTCTTGTAGGCTTCACCATGAAGCAAAATGTATTTGGAATTTCAAAAGGAGATAGAAGCGTGCATCTTCCACTAAAAAATGGTATTAATAATCATCTCTTTGCTTCAAACAAGCAGCGAAGGCGACTGTATTTGAAGTTAAATCTTGCATGAAAATAAAATTCTCAGAGCCGAAGTCAGATCTCAAAGCACTCTAAACCCAGAGTAATAGACTGTCTTTGAGGTTGCTTCAATGTGTGTTTGTGTAACTGAGAGCAGAATCTGACCCACACATACACAGTAACTCTACTCCTTACAAATCTCAAGGGCTTTGTAAGAGTAGAAAATGCTTTCATAGAAGAATATAAATATAACCAAGGGTAAAATATCCATATTTCCAATGTCAGCAGAATTTTTATTTTATTTTACCTTTTTTTTGTGGGCGTGCAGTAAGTAAAAGTTTGCGTGAAGCTGGGGCACTGTATTTACATTTTCTCACTCTTAAATATAATTGTTTTGCAGTGAATAAATGCTCAGGTGTGCTTGCTAACTGCTAAAACAGCTTTATAGATAAAATAGAGTAAATAAAAGATAAAAGATTAAAAAAAGAGGTATAGATAAATGGATATATAGATAAAAGAGTAAATAAATAACAGTGGCCATTCATACCAACTGTCTTCATACAGCTAGAAGGAGTGCCCAGGACCGACAGATTTGCACTGCAGTCCTCGGAAAAACTTCAGCATAATTCAGCAAAAATACAGTACATTTTTCCAGAATGCTGCATAAATCTGCCAAATGTTGTGTACTACTATGATTGTTTTAAGCTGTTTGCGTGAGGAAAAGTAATTTTTTTTCTGGCTTGCTGCTGTTACCTGCAGATATCATGTATTTTGCAAAGGGTTATTATTAGCCCTTTATTAATATCCCTTAAGCGGATATTAATGTAGGTATGTGAGTGGAAGGAATTATTTAGAAGTTGTAGATTTTTTTTATAAATGAGTGGTAGGTAGAAAGGAATGGTTCACTAAAAGATGCTGAAATGATCTATTGGACTATTGAGCTCTGCACTATTGGTACCTGATCCCTATCTGATATCACATTGTATTCATGCCTTTGAAACACTATGGCATGGAAATTCACATGGGTTTACCACTTCTAAGTTTAGTGACTACAACACTCAATATAATTTGAATACTTCCATCCTCCTCAATGAGTGATTATTTATTTTCAAATACATGTTTGTTTATTTTTAATTACACAGTAATTAAATTTTACATTTGCAATCATCTACCATCTTTTACATGTCACTTCTGAACTTGACTGCAGGGTCTGCACTAAAGCAGGTAAAATCTGGCTGCCAGAGAACTTTATAAGAGGGCGTGAAAACAAAGGTGTAAGGCAAGGTCTAATTATTTAAAGCAGACTAGCCATTACTTTAAATTACACATTCTTTTACATAAGCAGAATTAGAAAAAGATGCAAACTGCATAATCAGCTAGAGTCTCTTGGGCTTGTATCTAGATTCACCATAGAATTTAGTTATCTCCCTCATGCTGCTTAAATTTCAGATTGAAAAGAGACTTGATGCTTACTAAGCTACAAGGGAAACAGGGGAAGAAGCATTAATGAAAAAAAAAAGGCAAAATTTTGTTGCGGGCATGGAAGCCTACTGTGTGCAACTACTACATTATTTTTTTGTGAGCTCAACTGTGCAAATTTACAGATTTCCTTGATTGATGTAAGTCAACATGGCCCTACATTGAGTATGTGGTGTGGAGGCAGTGAACATTTGCTGTGAATTTGCTCTCGTAGTCATAAAGGAGGGTTTCAGAAGGAGAACCTTGTGTTCTAGTCGATTCAGAAATAACTGGTGTGCAGTGTTGAAGAAGTGCTATTGCCTGAAATGCCGAGCAGTGGAGAAGCTCCTGGCCAGGATGAGGTGACCAGTCATCTTCCTGAGCTGTAGATCTGTGTCACACATCAGTCAACCTTCACTCCTTCAGCTCAGGGTGGTGGGTAACAGCAGAGACCTGTGGAAGAGGTTTCAGCACTGCCTGAATTGAGACCTCCTAGAGAGATGCACTTCCAGTGTCAATGCCAGAGACTGCAAAAGCATTTTGGCATTGCTTCTGTCATTAAGGAATAAGATGCTGATGACTTCAGCTATCTAAGAGGATGATAGAGTGAGGTTGGAGATAGTTTCTACTTAAAAATCCATGGTGATAGGATAAGAGGTAGAGGATGCAGGTTACAGCACAGGAAATACTGATTAAATGTAAGAAAAGATGGTGTTTTCACCATCTAAGCAGATCTGCTTTGAGTGGGAGACTCTAGAGCTTCTTTCGGTTATATTATGATGATGATTTTCTGGTGACAAAAGCATTCACTCAGGGTAGAGGAAGGAAATATCGATATAATAAAAATATAACCAGATACTAAAGTATTTTTCCTGTTGCCTTTCCCATATGGTGTTTGAAACACGTTTATTACTGGGCTCTAGGTTGGTGGGTGTATGGGAACCATACAGCTCTGATGGATAGGAAGATTTTGCCTGGTTCTACCTCTGGAGGCATAGGGAGGTTCAGTTCCAGCTGCCTGCTCAGCATGTTTGTATGCTGCCCTAGGGAGGAAAAGTAAACTGCTCTTTAAAGACTGTAAAAAAGGCAGCATCCACAGTGATTGCTGAAGCCATATCTGTTGCCAGAGTTAATAACTAGAAGTTAATTCTGGTTGTCTGTGTCGTCTGTGCTTTTTAATAATACATTGTTCTACTAAACATATTGCAACTCTTTAAATATGTGATGATTCAGTCATACTGCAGTGCCTCCTTGGTTTCTGCTATTTACATTACTGTTGTGAAGTTAAAACCAACAATCACTACTAAGATTTTACAATGGGAGCTAGCAATAAACACTGCCATGCACCACTTCTGCTTGCAGCAAAACCTGGAATTAGAAAAATCCCCACATTTTCTTATCCATGTTTGACAGGCAGTTGTGAAAGCAGACTTGCCAAGGTAGAGTCTTGGGGTTGAGAGTTGGGAAGTGCTGTTTATTATCTGAAGCTATTCTTTTAAATTGTCAAGTCTGGCCTTGTCTCTTTGATTAAATTATCAATAAAATGTAGGTTACAAGACCAGTCTTGCAATGTGGGTTACAAGACTGAGTCTTGTTCAGTCTTCTGCTGTTGCAAGCAACCATGCAATGCCCTTCATAAACCAACCCAACTACATATTAATGTAGTTGTTCCCCAGTACTGGGAAGTGGGAAGATTCCTCCAGAATTTCACTCACCTCATTGCTCAAAACCACCTACAACCCACACATTGAGACTGCATCCATTCATTATTTTGCTAATATGGCCCTGTAACTTGGAAAGCTCTTTTTCCTCTTTACAATCGCTCTGTCTAAATACATAAGGGAGTAATCATATTCCCCTCCTTCTCTTTTGCAAGACTAAACCAAATTATCTTTTTTGTTTCCTTTCCTAAGAGTTTCCTTTTCCCCATGATTACCTAAGTAACCTTTTCCGCAGCTGTTCCCAATTTAATTCACATCTTGAACCCGGGTGATCAAACTGCACATGTTGCAGATGTGGTCCTGCCAGTCCCTTACAGTGACAGTGATGCCCCTTGGAGAGCTGTAGGATGAAAAAGCAGCATATTTGTGGGATATCTCTTGGAATGTCAAGTAGTAACCAGCCAATCTTTGATGTTTATCAAAAGTTCACTATTTCGTTAGGGGCAGGAAATTGCTGACTGTGTTAAAGACATTTTCAGGTAGTCTTCCAAATTCTAGTCTTAATTACTTTTCTGCAGGCTTATTTTAATCAACTCGAATGAGCCTCTGCAGGTGTACTTAGAGCAGGATTTGTGCCATTAAGTGTGTTTTGTGCTTTAACAAATAGGTAATATATAATTCATTGAGTTGGGGTATATTTATTCTCTGATTGCTGTGATTAATATAGAACACAGATTGTCCTGTTTTCATGCTAGTTGCTTAAATTAACCTGCCCTGCAGATGCACAGCGCTGTTATAAATATCCACAGGGGAGCTTTGACTGCGCCGAGATTCTCTTCACTCTCCTTCATGTCAAGAGGGAGATGCAAGGATTTTGATTGCCTTTAGAAGCCGTGGCTTATGAATGGGCAGAGGGCCATTCATTAAGGCCGATATGTAAGCGTAATGAGAAAATCCCTTAATTTTCTCTGTCCTTGCCTGGAGCTTAACCTGTGCCATAGTCCTGGAGAAATCACTTGACTCCTTCATAGGATTAATATATCCCACAGGAAAAAAAAAAAAAAAAGAAACAAAAAGAAAAAAAGGGGGGGAAAGCCAGAGTAGAGGGTAAGACAAATCTCACAATATCACTTTCCTCTTAAGCTAAGATGGTTTAGCTAAAGAGGAGGCCAACTGCCTGCTTAATCCAATGGATCGTGTCCTGTGACAGGCTCAGCACAAAGCTGCCCTATGTTTTAAGGCACCAAATCTATATCAGGTTTTCCTTGAACCAAGACCTAGGATACCTCCATAGAATCATAGAATAATTATGCTTGGAAAAGACCTTCCTGATCACTGAATCTGACTGTAAGCCCTGCAGTGCCAAACCATGTCCCTAACTACCTCATGTACATGTTTCTGATGCTTGGAGATATTTTACTTGTAGACCATTCCTAGCCCATCCAGGCTAAGATGGACATCTAGGGAAAAAAGAGCAGGAACTTGGCCTCCAGACACTGAGGAACAGAGCGGAAGTGCTGACTACCAGCCGACCCCCTGGAGATGTGGTAGGAGAGGGACACTTGGTGAGGGCCCATCGCCGGGGCCCCCTCTTGGTCTCAGCAACCCCATGCAACGCTATGGGCTTGGGGCAGGGTGGCTGGAGAGCTGCATGGCAGAAGGGGATCTGGGGAGATGATCGATAGGCAGCTGAACGTGAGCCAGCGGTGTGCCCAGGTGGCCAAGAAGGCCAGTGGCCTCCTGGCTTGTGCCAGGAACAGTGTAGCCAGCAGGACCAGGGAAGGGATCGTCCCCCTGTACTAAGAACTGGTGAGGCCGTACCTCGAATGCTGTGTACAGTTCGGGGCTCCTCACTACAAGAAAGACATGGAGCGGCTGGAGCGTGTCCAAAGGAGGGCAATGAAGGTGGTGAAGGGGCTGGAGCACAGGCCTTATGAGGAGCGGCTGAGGGAGCTGGGGTTAGAGGAGGCTCAGGGGAGATCTTACCGCTCTCTACAAGCACTAGAAAGGAGGTTGTAGTGAGGAGGGGGGCGATCTTTTCTCCAAGATAACTACTAGTAGGGCAAGAGGAAATGACCTCAAGCTGCACCAGGAGAGATTCAGGTTGGATATTAGGAAGAATTTCTACATGGAACAGGCTGCCTAGGGAAGCGGTGGAGTCACTGTCCCTGGCAGTGTTCAGGAAACATGTGGATGAGGCGCTTAGGGACAAGGGTTGTCAGACAGAGCGTTGAAGGGCTTGTGGTTAGACTCGATGGTCTTGAAGGTCTTTTCCAACCATAAGGATCCTATGATTCTGTGATTCCTGAGGGTACCTCAGGACTGCCTGAGGGCTGGTGGGACCCTCTGCTCTTTGAGGCCACACTCGGCTTCCCCCCCGCTCCAGAGCTAGTGCCTTTTGGACTGTCACTTCCAGAGCAAATAACCATCTTCTCAAGTACTCCACCGTAGTGAGGGCTCACTTTGCTGATCCGTGATCTTCTCGGGAATTTCTGTTGTAACCTCCAACAGCTGAAATCATGGATGTTTTCCCCAAATCAAACATAGAATTGCAGAATAAAGTCAGTAGAGCAGTTTTTTAATTTTGTTTTGATAACAAATCAAATTTATTTGTTGCTGTCTTTACACTTTAAAGTAAGATAAAAGAGATGTTTCACAATCTTAGATCTGCTATTTAAGACTGCCTGCAAATTTAAGAAAACATTGAACAAAAGATCACATTTACATTTGTTTTGGATTTCCAAGGTTTTGTTTCCAATAATGAAATCAAACATTTTAAAATCATTAGCATGACATGATCATTATTGTTTAGTATTATTATTCAAGGTTTAGATTCCAATGTTATCTTATGCTGTGGAAACTGGATTTTGTGCTACTATTAACCACAGCCATCAGGTTTACAAATTGGAATGGAAATCTTTGCAAGTGCTTGTTCTTAGGTGTTTTATCTGCTTCCATTCCTGCCTACAGCAGCAGCAGGTTTTTGAAAATGAGACAAAGCATAGCACCGAAGAGAGGAGCAGGGTTGTAATTGGTCTTTGCCTTATCTCTGAAAGGTTTTGTTTGATGTGAGCAAGTGAGAGTTTGTGTTCATGGTTACTCCAAGTAAACAGATTCATCCATCATTTGTAATTTTACTTAACTCCTCACTCCTTTGTACTCTTGTTCTTGTGAGGGAATCTAGTCCTTTTATAGAAAGCACTTACCTTCCCACACAGTCAGTGGAGAATTAGCTATTTGCCTTTCCTTATGGATTGTATAAACAATGACGGAGGGCAATTGAGATCATCCAAGTACTGTTTGCCTTCCCCATTTGCCGTGTAATAAGTACCACCTTTTCCATTTGTACTCGTTACTCCCATAATGAGCACAATAGTGCAGATGCTGGGCGCTGGCTATCAGCTGGGATCCAGGCCACTTAATCCTTCTCTCATGATAGATGTCCAAATAAATGGGAATGGATCCTTTTTTGGAAGGTAGAGTGCTTGCTTATCGGATTTTTGATCATTCTTGGAAGAGGTTGCATCCACCTTTCTGTCTGAACAGTTTCACTGTCAGGAATAGAGTAGGGTCAGAAAAAGAGCAGGCAAAAAGGATCCCTTTCCCTTTCTACCCAGGGGTGCTCTGATGTAAACTCCACGTAGGTCTCAAGCTACAGCAGTGAATACTGGAGCTGTACCCACCTAGCCGAGGGCTCTTACGACAAGACTGAAATTAGCCTGCCTTTTTCCAGTTAGGTTTTCCGGTCTCCCTCTGGCTCCAGCCCTGGTAGCTCGGTGCCTGGGACTCAGTTACGAGTGTGGGGGCTGCTTCATTTGCCTGCTGGCCGACAACATTGCTGGCTAATAATGAGTGCCTGCCTGTAAGATGTGATTTTAGGCTGACAGAGTTTGTCCTGGGCTGATCCAGCGCTAAGTTTTCCAGCTAAGCCCATTGAGAAGTACTTGTGAGTGTTTGTGGCCTCTTGAAGTTATATTCAATGTAAGTAGCTATTTTCCCTTGTACATTTTGATGATTTGAAGCAATTTTGAAGTGAATTTGGAATTTCCATGTGTGCGTTTGTCAAGGAGGACTCGAGCGAGCCCTTGTTACCTAGGACAGTGGCCAGATATACCAAGGGAAGAATGACATTGGAGGTGGCAGGACACAGTATTTGTACTTGCAGCACAAACTGTGCTTATATTTTCAGTCTAATGGTGTGTGGCAGAGGGTAATAGTCGACAAGGACCCCATTTCTTTTTTCTGTTTAATGGAGCAGCTGTCTGTTCCCGGCATCTCAAGAGCACAGAAATTTATAAGGAAGAAAATGCATTAGACCAGATAGTCCTTGTGCTCTGTTTAAGAACAGTCAGGGTTAAACCTAAACTAGAATTCTGATCAACAGATTCCACCACAGCCGTGTTTGGTCCTTTGTATATGCTTCTCTCTGTTCCCCAAGGTACTTCCACTACTTACTGAACAGCTCTGTTCTGTAAGTAACCTTTCAGTAAACCTAACAATGGGAAAGTTATTTCAGAAACTAACTTTCCATAAAATTCATTTCGGAGCAAAGACACTGTTTTTTTTCTCTTATTCTTATAAAATATGTTTGGCAGAAAGCTAAATACTTACTTGTACAGTTGACCATTGCAAATGTTATGGTGAGCTTTAAGAGTTGAGATATTAAATGTAATGCTTTAAAAATAGGCATAAAATATTTCAGTGGTCTTTATAAGAATTCAAGACTCTCTAAATGTGTTATTCATGTCAGTAAAGTCCAAAGAGCTTAAGCTCTAAGTGAAGATTTTTTTCCATTTTATTTTGAAAGGTGATTAGTGTTTCAAATTTTTACACTAATTTTTAGTTATATTTTTTAATGTAACAAATGTGGAACAAGTTGTTATTTAATATAGTCATTGTTTAACAGCTCACACGTCCTTCAGCTGTTCCTTAGGAAGAGACGGTAATTGTGTTATTTGTATTGTAAATATTAGCATTATAATATACCAAATAACTGTAGTCCACAAAACTGTGTGCATTATAATTTGTCAATGGTATCCATACAAATATACTATCACAGAAAATATAGGCTATTTGTTAGCAAGTAAATGAGAACACTTTCATTATCCCATTTCCCCACAGTCATATACATGCCATGTATAGAGGCATTATCAAAAGAAGCTGCACATAGATTTAAGTGTCTGAGTAGGATTTTCATTGCAGCTTCGCGTAAGCTTCTTTACATGTGGCCTTTCTCACTTAATATTTCAGCAATCAGTTACTAGTTTTCATTTCCCTTATATACATCCAAGGATGTGATTTAACCAACTTTAATGGATTCTGCCTGTATCTTGTTGACACCTCCTACAGAGAAAAAGAAACATTGCTCCAAATTTCCCAACTTAAATTCTGAGTTGTTCCCACAGAGAGCGAATTCCCTGCAAATGTGTGTAGCTGGAGTCAAACTAACACAGTAAGAATGTGACCTTCATGATATATTCACCATATGGCTTTTTCTGAGATGAGAACAGAGAAAAGAATCTGCTTGGAGCCTCAGTTAACACATGTGTACCTCAATATATGTATGGTAGATAATAATAATTAGTCTTCTTGCTTGATTTCAGAACTCTCTCGGAAAATGACAGTACCTCTTTACCACCTGCTGACTCCTGCACCAGTCCTACTAAAATGGATTTGTCGTTCAGTAAGACTGCCAAGCAGTGCCTGGAGGAGATATCTGGTAAGTAACAGTAAGACGGGAAGAGCCTCCCTTTTGGAATCGTACATTGCTTTGCTTACAGCTCTGTCTTACCGGGAGCTTTGCGATGAGCTGAGATCCTGCTTCTGACCTCTGCTCATGAATGGTATTAAATATGGACAAAATTTGGGTCTTGTACAATTAGCACATCAAATGCACAGTTCTTTTATATGAACTAGTGTCTTAGGTTCAAATAAACTCTTCATCACTTTGCAGAAACTGGCGTTTCTGAAGCTAGGAATTCAAGTCATCATTATGTCAAGGTCATACTGGGTTCTCCAAGAGAAACCATGGAAAGCCCATTTTGTAATGTTTGACACTGCATGGCATTTAAGATCATGAGATTAAATGGCCTGAGACATAAGTAAATAGGATATGTTTTGCCTTTGTAAATGAATTTGGAACCAGAAAGTGGAGAAATGAACAAGTACTTAGAATCATAGTATCTGGCTTTTAAGCAGCTGTTAGGGCTAAGCTGCTAAAGGTTCTGTCCTAGAATTCCTTTGTAAACGTGGGGTAAAATTCCTATTATGTTACAACATGAGGAAATCTGTGAATAATATTGGAATAATTTCTCTGAAGGCAGCGGGGCTGTGCTGATTTACATCAGGCCAGGATCCGGCCCTAACTTCATCCATGGATGCAAAGCAAAGTGTGTCACAGCTGACATTCTCATCAGGATTAAATTGCACTGCAGGCTTGTGTGGGAGTACTTTCAAAGGGACTCTTTGCCAGAGCTGCTCTTTTTCTTTCTTTTTTTTTATTTTTTTTCTTTTCTTTTTAGTCAGCATCTTTATTGTTAATACCACTTTTATGAGACTAGAATGTGAAATCTTGATCCACTGGATTCAACTGTAGTTTTCCCATTTTACTATGAATTTTTAACATTCACACAGTTTATTACCAGTTATCTGGTTCTTCTCACACAGGATATAACTCACTTCAAAGCACTCATTTGACACATCAATCTAAAATTATATCTCCACCATAAGGAAGATCAGATGCCCAAGCTTTGTGGGACTGCCGTGGCATTTCAGCTGATTCATACTGAAATTGAGGTTTTATTCTGGTTTGTGTTAGTCTCTTCAAAAATTGTCTGAGCCTAGCAATCCTTATTTGCACAGGCAGCTTTATTATAAATACTTCATGTAAAACCTGTTGAAATGTTCCCTGGAGATGCCTGTTAAAATTATTTTATGATAATACTTCTTAAAGGAAAAAAAAAATCATTTTGAATGAAATCAGGCTCATTGGTATAATTTTATAAAGAATATAAACTGAAACATGCAGTTCAAAAGATTCTTCAAAGAATTATCCACTGAGGTGATGAAAAAAAATACCGTTTCAGTACCTGCTGAAATGATCAAACAGGATATCATGTATCCTGGTCTTTTACTGCTCTGAACAGAAATGGAACAGCATCAAAAAGAAGAAAAGGGCACTAGGCATCAGAGATATTTCTAATCTGATTATTCAGACTCTGGCATTAGCAGTTGACTGACATAATAGGCAGCAAAACTGAATCGCTGGGAAAATGTGGTCAATGTCTCGTATACGGAAGAAAACAGATGTGTGTCACTCCTAATTGGCGTGTAACAGCACAAAGAATGAAAGGATCGAGTATTGCATTTGCTGAAAAGAGATTATTGTCTGTATTGATGAACCGTGGTCGAGGCGTTGGTTATTTTATCATTGGTGAATATTATGGGAAGCAATGAAATGGTGGCTGTGCAGGAGAGTGTTCCATGATGCCTTTAGCCATGAGAAAGTACAATTAAAGTCTGTTTGGAGGGGAGGATCTTTATTCTGGTATGATAAAGGAATTATGCTGGTGGTAAAAAAGGAAATATGCAAGACTTTATTTCCTTGATATGATCATTTATCCTCAAAGTATTAAGATGGAGATGAATTAGGAGTTTCTTTCACATTGTGATTATCTTTTCCTGGTATTTTCCACTTCTGCTCTCAATGGGCATTGCCTTTAGAAAATCTCAGGCTACTTATGTGACCCAAACACAGTAGCACACAATATTGTGAGTCAAAAAAAAAGGATCTGTAAAGTTCCCTCAAGGATCATCTGTTGAAACTGGTGAACAGCCTTCGGAAGAGGGCTCGTAGTGTGCTCTCCTACCTCTATGATGTAATGAAGGTTAGCCTCTATTATAATTTTTACAGAGCCAAATATTTGTTAGATTTCTAACAAAGCAACTCAGACTGAAATCTTCAGTACCAAGATGTCTTAGTCCACGTTTAGGTGATTATTGCTTAAACTGTCCCACAATTTTGTGATTTCTTACTTCTTCTAGGTACCTTCTCTTGGCTGTGATTACTGACCCTATATTAGCCAAGCAGATCAGATCCAAGCTCCTAATCCACTGTAGGGCCAAATCAACTAATCAGCCTTAAACTAGTCAATTTGAAATCTTAAAATAGACATGTCTGGCCTAAAACTTTCCACAACATAAGCAAAAATGAAATGGGGAAAGTTGAGCTAATTTCTACAAGTTTTGGCAATATTTTTTCTAGACTTTGTTCTCCCTGGGCGTTTCAGGATACCAAACCCACGGTAATTTCCTTGCTGCATTGGCAGACAGTGGTGGTTCTGATTTCTGCATGCCCAGCAAGGCAGTTCAGTTCTTCACACTGCAGCTGCTCCCTGTAGCTCCGTAATCTCCCACCCTGCCTATGCCTAGAGCCAGCTCTGCCTCTTGGTAGAGCTACTGTAAGTCTGGCGTTCCTCACAGTTCTCGCTAGCGATTTGTTCCAGATGTGCCTCGACTTCTCTCCCCCTCCTGCAATCTTTCTGTGGCTCTGCCAGAGCCATCACAGCTGTTTCCCCCGTGGTGTGAAGCGATGCAGCACATGAACACAAGGGCCCCCCCTGCATGGGCTGCCCCGGCGACATCCGTCCCCACGCTCAACCCGCTGTGCTTGGGACGAGACACATTTCTTGGCAGGGCACGTGGTGGTGGCCTGGTGGGGGCATTTGCCTGCACTAGCCCCCTTGCACATGTGGCATACATCTGAGCATGATTTTGCCCAGGAAATCCCAGACAAATGTGGGAGTCCTAAGCCCTGCCCTGCAGTCAGGTGTGAAAGTGCTTGCTGGCGTGTGCTCTTGCTACCCACTCCTTCAATAAGCCTGCTCGTAGGATATATTTCCCTGCAAAATTGCAGTACAGTTTTGCAGGGAAATACATCCTACGACCAGGCTTATTGCAGCACAATTTTGCAGACAGAATTTAAAAATGAGAGAAACGACTGATAAGGTAGTATCTGAAAAACGGTTTGGCTCGTGATTAATGGTGTGGTTAAGAACAAGTCGTTTAGACTTCCTTACCCAGCTTTTCCTATTTGTAGTAGCTGTGATGTTTACCAATCTACTGTAAGTTGGTTTCAGAAAGATGCCAGTAAGTTAATAATTCAACAAGCCTTTCTTTGAAAATTGAACATGTCTGTAGCTACAGAGTATTATTTTTATGAAATCAGTGACAATGTTTGGCTATAAGTGCTTACATGTTCAAAGAGCTTAACGCAAAGCATTTGATTAAACAATTATTCATGAATTTACAAATATTGACTAATTACATAAAATCTGAGGCAAGAAGCAGAAATGAAAGAGAAATTTTAAGAGTTGTATGCCAATATCAATGGCAGGATTAGCATAGTAATGTTCATTTTTTAAGCTTTTATGCTTACTCTGCTTGTTTTTTCTTTCTGAAAGAACTAGCTAATTAATGGGTGTGGAAATAGTTTGCAACATTTTTTTAGCTAAGCTTAGCTGAAGAGACTCATAATCCTATGCATTTCCAGATCTATTACATAATTCATTTATAAGACTCCAAACTATGCACTGAGACTTCAAAGAAAGTTTTATCTGACAGAAAAAAAGAAAATGTCCCTAGATTATTAGTTCTTAAAATCATTTTAATAATTCCTTTTATGAATGATGCGGTGAAAATAAGCTGCACTGACTGTGATGGCCTGGGGAAATTCCCTGTGCTCTTCTTCACTTAGACAGGTTCCTCTCTGCTGGAAGGGGAGTAACGGAATTGCAAGGTAGGCAAGGAATAGTGCTGTGTCATGACATTTGCTGTCCTGCTGCCTCCTCTGGAGCCTGCTTCATTTAGATAAGTTTGTGTGTTTGCTGCTGTTATTCATAAATTCATAAGGGAAGCGTGGGCTTTACGAGAGTGCATTTCGGTAAATAAGCCTGAGAATTTCCCACGCTGCAGCTCCGTGTTTGGTCCAGCGTCACCCACAGCGCGCTGTGGCACAGCGGGATGAACGCACGTGGTCCAGGATGCCCGCGGGTGTCTGCTGTACTTGAGGATTATCGTGACAAACTGCAGCAAGAGAGGCGATGGATGGAGGGGGAGAAAAGCTCACAATCTCGTGATTAGAGGCTGCAGTATCATGTGTGAGAGTCCAGGAAAGGCACATGGGCAGCGGTGGTGCCTCGGTGCCCGAGCAGGTGGTTCCTCGGGTTTGTCATGTATGTGCCTTAGACGGGGCAGCTGGAATTCATGCAGGAATTCTGCAAATGGTCTGTAATTCTTAGGGTGGCATTTTTTAAAGGTTACTCCCCTGTCAGGCTTTCCCAGGTAGGGATTTATGACAACTGCATTTTGGTGGTGACAAAAGCAGTATAGGATTATACAGTGATTTTCAGATGTGTTTGTTTCTGCATGCTTTTTAATGATATTAATTGCCCCTGGATAAAAAGTTTGCATCCCGAAATTGATTGAAATTCTGGTAGTTCTTTGTTCAGCTGTCCCCATTCCTAGTACAAGCACCTTTTTTCCAGTGGGAAAAGATACAATTTTGCACATAGTCTTTCTCAGTTGGTATTTTATTTAAAAGCAACATTTAATAGTAGTGTACATAGTTCAGCCATGACACTGAGTAGATTTATTTTTTAAAAAAAGAAGAGTATTGCACTTACTATGATTTCTTCAAAAGGTTGCAAAGCAGTGATTTTATCACAGCTCTTTAATTCCGTAGTAGCCTCCGAATCTCCCAGAGATGCACACGAGGTGTGTTCTAAAGAGAAAGAAATGAAATGCTTCCTTTTATAAATCACCTTGCAGGGAAGGTACTGCTGTGCTTCATTTTGCAGCTTAGGATCTTAAATTACATGTAGTTTTTATTCGTAGCAGAAATGGCAAGGCTAGAGGAGCGTTTGCAAATCTGCTTTCAGCTGCCGGCACGGGAGTAGCAGCGAGATGGAGGGAATAATAGTTTGTCCTCCTTACCTTCGGGGGAGGAAGCCAGCGTTTGCCTGCGAGCTTGCTCTGCCAGCGTAGCATCCCGTTCAGGTGCAGCCGTGGCTTGGAACCTGTGGCACCCGCGTCCCCGCTTTGATTCAGCAGGATGTTTGCTGCCATGGCAGCCAGCAGCATTCACCGCAGTAGCGGAGAAGAGTCATATATCTGGGAATGCAGGTTGAATACTAAAATGTGAGGAGGCTTCTGCAGGGCTCTGCTTCACTGGTTAATTTGGGCTCGTTATTGAGCTCTGACGTGGAGGCAGCACTTGCAGTTCCGTGTCAGCCCGTCTAAAGTGACGAGCTGAGTGTTGGGCTCGGGCACGAGCCGGTGAAAGGGGGGAAAGCAGAGCCGCGGGCGGCCCTTGCGCCTACTCGGGCTTGCAGACCGCGGTGGCCGTGGACAGAGATGCGGGCCCATCGCTCCGGTGAGCCCGGACGTCAGATGGAAAGGGGAAAACACAGCTGGTGTGGGGATTACTTCTGTGCTGGAGCAGAGTGCTCGATCAACTCTCTTCTGCTTGAGAGAAATGCAAGTCAGAGTGACTGTAAGTGCTGCAGACTCGCGTGACGGGGGAGCAGTGGCTCCGCGGAGACGGCAGCGTGGTTTTCAAGGAAAAGGACTGTGCCTGCCTGGTCGCTTGCGGCTCGGACCCTGCGTGTTGGAGCTGTGCTTCTCGTCACGAGTGCAAGTGTCTGCTACCTGGCATGTGCAGCGTGCGGGGTGGGAGGCATCTCCTCTTAAACCTTGCTGAGGAACTGAACTGCTGCCTGTCTGAAGAGCTGGGAAATCTGGCTGAGGCGAAGCACGATGCAGCGATCGGCCGAGCTGTCCGTGTTCAAAGGCAAGGAGGTCAGGAGAGGGTGTGCTCGTCTCCAGAAGCAGAAGTCCCTAACCAATCTCACGCTCATCGGCGAAGGGGAGAAGAGGCGATACTCCTGCAGGGAGAACTGGTTCGGGAACGCCTCCAAGTCCAGCCAGAGTTACCAGCAGCGGGACGCAGAGGCTGCCGGTAGGAGCTCGCTTTCCCGGTCCCTCTCCAAGTCCGTGCACTCCCTGTGCCACACCAGCCTCTCTGTGCCCCAAACGTTCCAGGTGCTCCCACCTGTCCGGAGCCGGATGCCCGGGAGATCAGCTGTCCGGCGGGCGGGCGAAGGCTTTGGGATCGATAATGAGGAAGGGGGGAAATCGGACGATGAGAATGCGCCCTGTGCGTCCCGTTTCCGCGGCAGGAGCTGGGCGGAGGAGGAGGAGGAGGAAGGCTGCCTGCGTGAAGGGACCGCGCATCTGGATGAAGATGTCATCATAACGATGCTGGGTGACCTAGAACAGGTCCTTTACACTGATATCTTAGGTAAGTTAACTTCAGCTTGACATGCAAAAGAGCAGGAGGAGACCTCAGTGTTAGGACATATCTGCACGGATCAGATTTCTGCTCTTGACAGTGATGTGAGACAGAGCTGGGCTTTTTTGCTATAGTATGCAGAACCAGGGGGTTGCCATTCCCTCCTTGTTTGCTTACTCTTAACTCTAAGGACGGTAGGAAATGAAGGCAAATATCTAAATCACTTTTGATAGGTGCATGGGCAGCAGCAGTATGGGAGTAATAGAGCAGAGTTTTGTTAGCTGTTTTAAAATCTAAAGCAAAACATTGAAGTGCTGTTAACTTACTCATCAGTAGTTTAATGGCATTTGTTCTCTTGAAGCTAAAATTGGAATCCTAAATCCAAGGTTTGGTTTAAAATAGGAAATGTCTTGGCCTACTTACAGACTGCCCAGCCATTATTCCGCCCCCCTACCCTTTCTACCAGTAATTTCATCCATAAGCCTGGAATTACGAGTGTCAGGGTTTCACAGTTTAGTTATATCAGGGCATGCCAGCAAGCATTTGAAATCCACAGCCACAGGTGCTTCAAAAGCCTTCTGAGCTCCTGGTTTTGCTTTTCATCTTTCATTCCTTTAAAAAAACGCTCACAGTGTTTGTTTCTGAAGCTTTGTGCTGCAAGCGGTCAAGCGGTTGAAGTGTGAGCTGGTCCTTCCGAGGTTGTGCCGCACGTGTCCAGCCTGGAGGCGATTCTCTGGGCAGTGGGCTAGGCCCTGGCTGTACCTAACATACACGTTTTGCAGTACATGCAAAGTAAAAAGCTCAAAATGATGAAGAAAAACGTGACTTCTTTTCATACTTTCTGTTCTGAGAGGATGCCAGTTTTCTAGAAGAGGCAAACGTGGCTTTGCCTAGAAATCAGGGGCTGGTAGCAAAGGAAGCCACGTCCTGCCCCTGCCTGGCTGTGTGTCCCTGAGCACATCCTGGCTCTGGCGTGAGCCTCAATTTCCCTGCTTGCAGACTGACACTGGTACTGGCCTCTGTGAATGGAGGAACTGCTTGTTATTTGTAAATCTGGTTACTAATGGACTTACTGTTTATCTGCTTTGGGCTATAATTACATGCACGCAAGTATTGAAGTCATCATGAACTTTATTGTTAAGTGTGCAATTCTGGATAAGCTTCAGATTTGTGAATGCAAAAATTTAGTTCAGGTGGTTTCAATAAAATGTTTATTTCAATATCTTGTGTATGTATCTCATGCAGTGGTAGAAAAGATTGTGCTCTAGGTATTCATTCAGGGAACCTGCTCAGTGCTTATAGACAAAAATTGGGAACAATCTTTTGAAATATTTGTGTTTTGTATAAATGAGGAAGCGACAAGTGATTTGAGCATATTTCTTGGGGACAGCAAAGTATTTGCATTGGACATTCATGTAAGATGAGCAGGATTTTGTAAGGAGTTTTTAAGGAACTTTAGTCTTGCATATATATATTACTTTGATGTAAAATAAAAAAAAGAATGGCTTGAGATAACAGATCAGCAAGTGTTTCTGGTGTGTTAGATTGTGCAGATATGGGTAGACTGAAGGATGGCAGTGGGCCATGTTAGTAGGGAGTCTGGGGGAGTGTGATCCTTTTGAACCCATATGGTGAGTCCCCATCCTGCTGCAGCCAGCAGGCTGTTTCTTCCAACGTGTAAAGTGTAGCTGCTTTTCAGAATATGGAAAGCAGTCACCATCTCTGTGGTCCTTCTTATACAAGGAGGCTTGATGGAGGTGGGGGGAAACCATGATGCTGTCCCAAAAATGTAGAAAATGGTCAAATGTGCAAATTTGGTTTATGCAGTAAATTTCTGTTCTCAGTGCAGGAAATTTGTCAAGTCTCATTTTCTTTTTCTGCTCGTGACTTCTTCACCAATGGTTTACATAAGCCCATCAAAAGAGCCCCATGATAAGCAGGGAAAGGAAAAACAAATATTTTAAAAACACTTTATTTGTCTCATTTTAGTTATGAGGATTTTGTAAGTGGTACTAGGCAGTATTTTAAGACCATGAATTGTTCTTCTGAATCTTCTTCAGATTGTTCTTTTTTTACAAAAAAAAAAAGGTAGAGAAGTTTTGAAATTACCCCTCACATCAGTGAGAGCTCAAAAGAGATTAGACCTCAAACCTTGCACCTCTCAAGGGCAGAATAATGCTGCTTTGAATATGGTAGTTTGTTTGAGGGTGAAATCTCCCTTATTTTTTTCTGTGAAGATGTGTTTTGGCAGTTTGCCGTGTGTATGTACCTTTTTTTATTGCAATTATATATCTTAAGGCTTTGTTCTACTAGTTATTGTGCAATATATAATAAGAAGACAGTTGCTGTCATTTTTGCTGCAACAACTTGCAGTGTTAACGTGAAGCAAAAGGACAACTGGCAAGGATAAATAAGGAAGGAAAAGGCAAAGTCACTTCAAATGTGAATTATCTTCGGTTCCTCAAATAACTATACAGGGTTTGTATTGAGCTGCCATATTTCTGCCTGGTTATACCTTGGAGTTTGTCTTTCTGTGTCTGTAACAGAAAATGCTCTGGTAGCAGCAGGGATGAGCTGTTCTTTCAGCCCTGGTTTGGGGCAGGGTTTTGGGTCTCCCTGGTGCAGGTCTTGTGGAACAGTTCAGTTTGTAAGTGCTCAAAGACTCCACCCCTAGTCAGAACTCAACTAAGATTTTTAAGGGAGCTATTGTTCGAACATGGTTTGCTCCTGCAGATTCTCCCTTATATTTGAAATAAATCTGTCATGGTGCATATGTAAAACCAGTTTAAAGAGAGATTAGCATTGTATTTATGAGGATTGTACTCAGGATAGAGTTGCTGCATTAGCTGCTCTGTCCATCTATGACCATTCATATACTTGTTCTCCTACTGCAAGCCAACCTCAGTATATTTTACCCAAGCCTTCAAATAGATGTTGAGATTGTGCATGCAAATGTATTTTATATTTTACAAGAGTGAAATATCTTAGCACTGCCCAGTACTAATTGATCTTTACTTGGATCTCAGTTTTGTATCACGTTGAATTTAAATTTGCAAGACTGTCTCCTGTTCCATGAATCCAAAGATGAATCAGTTCCTTCATGTTGCAAAAGTTCCAAAAGGAAGTCAGAAACTTGTTCTTTCTGTTGGATGAGAATGCTGAAATTTAGAATTAAATATTAAAGATGTTTTTAGTGGTGGCACGATTTTGTTATAGATTATATTTTTTTCAGAATGAGAAGTAAAATTAAGTTAGCAAAATGAGGTATGACATGAAATTTTTCATTGATGGAATCAAAAGAAAATAATTTGCCCTTCATGTGCAATGGTGACAGTCCACATAACTAGAATAAAAATGGTTCCTGCCAGCCTTCTTTCAAGTAACATATATGAGGTAGACCCCAAAGAAGGATGCTAGCCTTGAACAAACCAGTGGTTTTGTCACCGATTTTATTTTAATATTATTTAATTCTACAAAAGAAAAGACACAAAATTATGTTACTTGAAAGTCACTGGTATGCAAAAAGTATTACTGAACTAAAGTGTATGAATGTGCTGGAATACATGCATTTCTCTATCTTCAATTATGACTACAAAATCTTTATGTTGTAGATTGCTTTGAGTTTTATTGCATTTCCCTTTTTGCAGCATGGAAAATTTTTTTTTTCTCAATTGTGTGAAGTAGCTGCGATTTGGGATGCTCCGGGTGAAGTTCTGTGGGCTTTGCTCTTCAGGAAGCTGGAGTAGTTTGTCCCAATGCATAGAATCATAGAACCATAGAATGCTTAAGTTTGGAAGGGACCTCTAGAGGTCATCTAGTCCAACCCCCCTGCACACGCAGGGTCCCCTAGAGCATGTGGCACAGGGTGATGTCCAGGCAGGTTTTGAAGATCTCCAGAGAAGGAGACTTCACCACCTCTCTGGGCAGCCTGTTCCAATGCTCTGTCACCCTCACTGTTAAGAAATTCTTCCTCAAGTTCCTGTGGAATTTTTGGAGCTTCAATTTTTTTAACCGTTTCCTCTAGTCCTTTCACAGGCCACCACTGAGAAGATGCCGGTCCCATCCTCCTCACTCCCTCCCTTGAGATACTTGTATGCACTGATGAGGTCCCCTCTCAGTCTTCTCCAGGCTGAAGAGGCCCAGCTCTCTCAGCCTTTGCTCATAGGGCAGATATTCCAGCCTGCTGATCATCTTTGTAGCCCTGTGCTGGATGCTTTCTAGCAGCTCCACATCCCTCCTGCACTGGGGAGCCCAGAACTGCACACAGTACTCGAGGTGCGGCCTCACCAGGGCTGAGGAGAGGGGCAGAATCACCTCCCTCGACCTGCTGGAGACGCTCTGCTTAATGCACCCCAGGATCCCATTGGCCTTCTTGGCCACGAGGGCACACTGCTGCCTCATGGTCAACTTGTCGTCCACCATGACGCCCAGGTCCCTCTCTGCGGGGCTGCTCTCCAGGAGGTCGGTCCCCAGCCTGTAGGCATGTCTAGGGTTATTCCTGCCCAGGTGTAGGACCCTACACTTGCCCTTGTTGAACTTCATGAGGTTACTCGCCGCCCAGCTGTCCAGTCTGTCCAGGTCCCTCTGGATGGCAGCTCAGAGTGTTAAAATCCATAATTCTATAAACGATGGGAGTGCCTGGAGTGTTTTGATTTTTATCCCAAGTAAAACACATGAAAAATAATCCCTCAGTTCAGGAAACTATTCCGTTGGAGGAAGGATGCTTTAGTAAGTGCCTGACTTCAAGAGTACTTTGAAATAGCCTGGATGTTAAGTGCATACTGAGAAGTTGTTATAAGAGCCATCCCAGTTCTTCCCAGACACAGATTTACCGAGGCCTTATTTCCGACCAAGTCATGTAAAATGTCAAGGAGGAGAAAGAGACTGTGTGATATATCATCAAGTGGTCTGGGACTGCATCCTGCCGTGATTACAGAGGATGGCAATCCAAACATTGTAAATCTGAATTTTATTAATATATTTGGGCTCTATAAGGGATACTTCACTAGGACTCTTTTAAATGTTTTTTTTTCTTACGTATCATGTTTTATTTACAAGCATGTGTGTGTTTTATTACTGACAGGATGAGGTTTTATTTTTTAAAAGATTGAAAGAACAGATACACAGTCTAGAAAAATAGCATCTGTAAGTATTCTCCACTATGTATGCATTTTATTTAACCTTCTGTACTGGGGTACACCAAAATATAGGCTCACGTTTTTTTTCTCTTCCAGGGGAAGACCCCGAAGCAAGAAGAATGCGGACTGTAAAGAACATAGCAGACCTGAGACAGAATTTGGAAGAAACTATGTCCAGCCTTAGAGGGACCCAGATAAGCCACAGGTAGCTGGATTTTGTGTAGCCTGCTAGAACTTTGGGGTGAAGAGGGTGTCACCAACCGTGTGACTGAGAGGCTTGAGAAGGAAAATTGACGAGGCTGTTGTCCATGATATTGTTCTGATTACCTCCACACCTTAAATATGGCTTTAATATGTTTTTCCATCCAAGTCTGTCTTATAGAATCGTTCATAGAGCCGAGTGTCGTTTTATATTTAAGTGCCTGCAACGGTGTTCTCAGGTTGTTTCATAGAAGGTCACCGTATGCACAGATGCCTCCGATTTTCCATGTTTCCCCGGCGCAGAGCCCAGTGGGCTGACCCCTCCGTTCTCTCTTGGCAGCACACTGGAGACGACCTTCGACAGCACCGTGACGACGGAGGTGAACGGCAGGAGCATTCCCAGCCTGGCGAGCCGCTCGGCGCCCGTGACGTGGCGCCTGGGCCAGGCCAGTCCTCGGCTGCAGGCCGGGGACGCGCCGTCCCTGGGTGCCGGCTATCCCCGCGGCGGCGGCAGCCGCTTCATCCACACGGACCCCTCTCGCTTCATGTACACCACCCCGCTTCGCCGGGCGGCCGTTTCGCGCCTCGGAAACATCTCCCAGGTTGACATGAGCGAGAAAGGGGGCAATGATTTGGATATGTCCACGGAAGTGGACGTTGGCGGCTACATGAGCGATGGGGACATTCTAGGGAAAAGCCTCAGAGCTGATGACATCAACAGTGGGTAGGTGGTGTTTTTACCCTTTTAAACTTATGAGTGATTAGCACTCATTAATAAGATTAATGGAGACAACCATGATAACCACGATAGGCTTTTCCATAACAGATTTTGGCACACGAGAGCAATTTTCATTACGGATGCCACATAATATAGGCAAAATACACAATACATGGATAAAAACATTATCAAGCCCCTAGGCTGACAGTGATGTTCCTACCTGCGTTTGAATGGTCTTCTTCATTAGCTTCATCCTGAGAGAAGCACCTAAATCTTCCTATTGGAATTTCTCAGTTATCCAGTAAACCATTGTTCTGTACTGCCTGCCTTGAGATGGGCCCTCATTCAGTATTTTTATTTTTCCTTTGAGATGATAGTGGAGTTGGATGCAGCTAACAGAAAGCAGTTGCTGACAGGCCTGACTTCTCTGTTTCCACTTTAGATGTTGTCTTGTCTAGTCTGTATGATAGGTCTTTACCACAATTTTTCAACTGTGTATATCATCTGAGCTGTAGGAATATCTTTTGTGATACAAATAGATCAGTCACTCTGCTGGCTTACCCAGGAGAAAAAATGACTATTATTTTTTATCTGTCCTGTCTGTTTTTGTTTTCTTGTTCAGTTGATTGACTTTGGGGAGCTGATTTCTGTCTGATACTGAGAGGGGCTGCTGTACTTTTCTCATGTGGAACTTGGCTTGTTCTACAGAAGGAACATTTTTTTTTAAAGTCTCTATATGTGCCAGGGATTATGTTTCTGACTGATTTATGGGTATCTTTAATATCAGTCTTTTCTGTTGAGACTGACAAAAAAAATGCACCTTAGCTTCAAATGACTGTTTAAGAGTTCTTGTATCAATCATAAGAACATAAATCGCTTAATTTCTGTGTATGTCAGAACTCTGTGTATGTCAGAACATCAAATAAGAAAAAAAAGCACCATGTTAGTGATTCATAACTCTTTAACTTACCCATCAGTGCTGTCTAAAGTGTTACTTTAGTGGAAATGTTGGCATCTCAAGGCTGCTTGGCAGCTGAGGGAGCATTGGTTGGAAAAGAAATCCCACAGCCACATGACTACTGGGCACTGTGTACGTTTGGCTCCTCTGCCTGTGTACTCTCTAAGGCTGGTGTATAGCTATGACCAAACAGTGGCCAAGCAAATAGGATGTGATGCACTCCTAAAATAAATGTGAGTCCGTGATCAGAGCTTGGTTAGCCTAGTATCTCACCTGAAGTAGCATCCGATGGTAGATATCTGGAAAGAGATACAAGAAAAGAAAGATATCTCTGTATTTCCTGATGCACTCTGTCTGTGATGTGTGAATGGAGTCCTGCTGGGAAGCATGTCCACAGCAGAGCATTAGAGGCTGTAAACAGGATGCTGGATTCAGGTGTGCTAGAACAGTGAAGTGAGGGGAATTAGGAGTAGGAGCTCAGGCTCACTCAACTGCAGTACCCAAATAGAGAAAAGCAGTCTTGAACGTATAAGACTTCAATGTTTTAAGACCTTTTTTTCTAAAAAAGAAGTATAAATTATGTCTTTGATGGATGTATAGGCCTCTTAAAAGAAAAAAAGGAAAAAAAGGAGGAAAGGGGAACACCCTTTGGAATGCCTGATGAGTTGTGTTAATTAGCTTATCACATTAGAGAATGAATATAGTCATCTTGTTGTGTGAATTTTCTTTGCATCTGTAATAAGGATGACTCAATAGACAGTAAGTTGCAATGCTCAGTTCACATTTTTAGGTATGCTAAATGTTAAAAGTAAGTTAATATGCTCTGAAAATTCAGGATTTATTGAGCCATGTAAAGTCTTATCTCCCTTATTCCTCGCCCATTTTCAGTTTAATTACTTTAAACACTTGGGGATAGGAGTGCAGCAGTAATTAGAAATCAGTGTGAGAAAGGCCTGTTGCACTCCTTAAGCCTTTCCTCTCAGGCCTTATTTATAAGGGAAGAAAATCCATATAGCCTGGATTTCATTCAAACCTCAGCTCAGTTTAATGGACCATCCCAGAGCCTTGGCCTCTGCGGCACCATCCGCTTCTCGATGAATAGTCTGTCACAGAGTCCAAGCTGTGACATTAATAAAAGGGCAAATGTACTGTGTAAGGTGGAGTAGTATTTTACCTTTGAAAGCAAATGCAAAGCTCTCTTCTGCGGGCTCCAGAAACCAGGGTTTCAGAAAACCCTGTCTTCACCCATATACGTTGAGTGGCACGTTTTATAGCTCTAGGAGAATGAGAGTTAAAGAGTGTGTGAATTGGGAGTGAGCTCCAGGCAGTCGTTTTAACCTTCCTCACAGCACTGGAACAGCACCCTTTCCAGGAAGCTTGTAGATTTACCTGGAATGGTTTCCTTGGGGTATTCCTAGATTTCTGTTTCAGTGTATGTATATCCATATTAATATTACAACTAGTGCGGTGCCATAGAAGTGCGTGGGCCTTTACAAAGAAGGGTTTGCCAACTGCGTGGCAGGTTACTCTACTGAAGATACCATAAAAACAGGAAGAGGGAGAGGTAAAACGAAGAGCAAAAAGAAGAAAGGGGATTTAACGTAAGGTGTTCTGAGAACTAATGGCCAGCTCTTCAGAGCTAGACAGGTTTGTTGGATGGCTCAGTCCAGTCATAAGCACCAAAGTTTAAATCCCTTACAGAGATAAATCGTAGGTAGGTGTTGCAGGAATTATGGCTGCTTCTTGAAACTTTTAATAGCTCTCTAGTGAGTAAGCACTGCTGTACTTTCCCTTTGATTCATTAGTGGTTCATTAGAAGGTCAAGTGGTAGAATCAAGGAGAAGGAGGACAGATATAAACAAGTTTCTTGCATCAGATACAGCTCTTTGACAAGACTGCAGTGCTTAAAGTCAACTTAGGGAGATATTTGATGGCCTCATTCAAAATAGGATTTCACAAAACAGGGTTCTGTGTAAGCCGTCAAAAAAGTCAAAAGTTGCCAGAAAACAAGCATGTAGCTCATCTCACTGCACTGGACACCCAAGCTGGGACAGTTTAGAAGGAGTCTATGAGCTAATAGGACAGCCCTTGCTTTAGACATCTGAATTTTATAATCAGTTAATTTCAGAAGGAAACACAGTTGCCAGATGGCTGCCTTTCCCACTGATTGACCACACATTTATTTTCAGGTACATGACAGACGGAGGCCTCAACCTATATACAAGAAGCCTGAACCGAATACCAGACCTAGCTACTTCTCGAGACGTCATTCAGAGAGGGGTTCATGACGTGACTGTGGATGCTGACAGGTAACTGCTTTGTTTAGTGTGAAGCTGTCTGAAGTTTTTCAGGTATTGTTTTCATCCTTCGTACCTGCTAACACATCAAAATTTCGTTCATGCAAAATAGCAAATGAAAGAAAGTTTCTCAAACTGCTGCTTTTCTGGGTACAGGGCGGAATATGTCAAGTACTGTAGCGGGAAAAACTAGTGCCTCACAGAAGAACAGACCTTAAAGGATGAATTTATTTTTGTAAATGGAAGAAAAAGAATGAGGAGCCCAGACCTGATCTTTAGTCTCAAACCTCTGAAGTAGGGCAGGAGTTTCACAGGTTGCCTTGCCCGATGGGTGGATGTGGGGCAGGGAAGATACGCAAGGTCTAAATGCTGCAGAGCTTGCATGTGCCTGATGCAGCAGGTCAGAACACCTGGGGCTGCCTCGGGTGATGACACCGTCTTCTCCTCCTCCCCTTTGGACCTCTGGTGGTGTCAGAAGAAAGCTGTGGGAGTGAGCGTGGGGATTCTCTGTGCAGTTTGAAAAATGGAGAAATCACTGTCCTGCCCTTATAAACCTGCATGCAGGCGTAGGCATGAAAATGTGTTCCCACCGGTACCCATCCAGATGAGGCAAGAGTTTTCTCTTGGACATTTTCCTTGAGCTGAAAGCAGATTTAGACATTGTGGCTTGTGTCTACTCTGGGAAATATAAATGCATAACCCAACTTTTGCAGAGCCTACAGATGTCAGCTCTGGGGTTTTGATCAGACCATCATATAGATAAAGAGCAGCTGCAAAGTTTGGCAATCCTCAGAATTCAGGGTTTGATTTCAGTCCCATCTTTCTCTAATCAGTTTTCCCTTAAGGAATAAAATGTGTTTAATCATGAAGGAACGAAAGGTTCAAAGAGTGGCTTTTGTTTTACAAATCCAGCAAATTGTTGAAGAAGTTTTAGGATATTAACGTATCTATGATATTGTTTTTTACTTTTCATGGATTTCTGTTTAGAGTATAGCCATGAAACAGATCAGATACAATCTGCTTAGTCAAACAGTGAATACTGTGCACTTGGATAAAGGAGACAGTTTTCAACTATATATCCAGTTAGTTAAAAAAAAATGTTTCTTTATATATATTTTTATATATATATTATCATATATTGACCTTGCAAAAAAAGTCTTTTTTTAGCTAGTAATTCAAAGGAACGCTGGTGGCTTCTTTGGAACACCAGCGCTGACGTGAGGCAGGGACCAGAGAGTGTATGGTGGGCGTCAAAGAAAACTATTTGGATAGAACTCAGCAACAGAAGGAGAAAATGAGAAATGAGATGTGGGCTGGACAACTTTTGTGGAGCTGTGTATGCGAGAACGAGAACCTTAAGCTTAAAGTAGGAGAGAGGGTGGAAAATTTGGAGGATGGGAATCATGTAATTGAAGTCAGTGAAAGCTGCTAACACCCACAGTTTTGTGCTTCTCCATGTCTTTCGTTCACCTGGAACTCAAAGATATTATAAGCCTTCCCACGGTGCAATATTCACACCCAGATTTCAAACCACCCACATTCTCCCTGGAAAAAGAAGGTCCAAATTTAGAGGTTTTTAAATTTTACTCATATTCTTAAAACTCTAGTTATCCCGTGAAAAGTTATGGTTTTGTGTTCAAGAGTTATGTATGTGTTAATTAGATCTGTATAATCTACAGGTATTTAGATGTTTTGCAAGTTACTACGGGAAAACTGTCATCAGTTCTTTATTAAGAAGATTATCCAGCACTTCCCAGTACACAAATCTATTTTGGTTTGTTTATATAGTTTTGTCAGGCTGGCTAGAAAATATAAGGCTAAAAACTACAGTGCTCTTCCTGAGTCTTTCATCTCTGAGTCTAGTGTCTGTTAAGCTTTGGAGCAGGGACTTCAGATTTGTCAGGAGATTTATTTTGAGTCAAAGATCTTGTCTGGAGAGAAAAATTGACCAACTTTACATACACACATACACACAAAAAGATTCATGCATATTCAAGAAAGATTTATTTGATCTCAACAACTTAAATTTCCATATATTCCATCTTCGCTGTACATTCTTAAACTGCTCTTGGCATTAGCAGATTGCATGAGCAAGCCCCAGATTTTGGGGTATACAGTTACAAATATGAAGTAGGATATATATAAAATATCTGTTTCCCTTTGTACCAAGAATGCAAGCAAGACTCCTGGCAATTCTGGACCCCCAAAAAGAGGTGTCACAGAAAATATTGTATGCTATCATGTAATTAAAGACATTATCATTATTCACAGGTATAAGAGCTTTAAATTATGGCTGCTTGACACCTCTTTTCAATGCTTCATTTTAATGCAATCTTAATCATGCTCTTCTGACATAGCTTTCTGTTTGTGTGTGTTATAAGTGTATGCTATGCCTTAAAGCAACAAGAAGGTGTTTATGAAGTGTGAAAAATTGCTTATTTTTATGAGTTCTGATAATAACAGAATTTGTGTTTGCCAAAACGGATCATAAAAAAAAAAAAAAAAAAAGAATTGCTTATACTGTTCTTCAACAGTGTATGTTACATTTATGATATGAAATCAAGTGGCAAAAGTAATACTGAGATTGATGGGATTATTTCTTTGTTTGGCAAGGTAGGTTTTGGTCCTTAGCAGCAGCCCAGGGGCCTGCAATTTTGTCTTATCCCATGTAGCATTTTAGAGATGACTTTGCATTCTGAGGAAAGAATAACAAGGTTTGTGGCAAGGCTTCAAGGAATGCCTTGCCACCTATATGCTGCACTTTCATGGAAGAGGACTGCTGCCCTTTCCGTCAGCCCTGCAGTCTGTTGAAGGACGTGTGCCTACTGTATGTGTTGTCATTAGTATTTTGTCATAATTGGCAAGATTTTCCATGGCCTGTCTGCTGTAAAGGACTGTGCTGGCATCTCTGTGCAGGGAGAAAATAAAAGATATTCTGCAAATATCTAATTTACATTAACAGAAACCAAGTTTCAGTATTCTGTCTATCACTACAGGCAGCAACTTTTGCTGACAGCAGCCTCATGTTCCTGATGATAATTGAGCTTGGGTTTTCTCTGACAACCTCAGTTACAGCTTCTGGGAACGTTTTATAGCTTTTTCTGTTAGTGAGCTGTCAGTAGGTAGATTGGGCTAATGATGTTTCCAAGGGTAATGCCACGCCAGGCAAAGGTATGCTTTCAATCTGATTCTTATTTCATGGATAAGCCAGCATTAAATTAGTAAATTTAAAGGTATGAAACTGGTGTAAAAGAGAACCAGGTCCACAGTGATTGCACTCCAAAGAGGTTCAGGTTAGTCTGCTTTCTCGTGCCGCTCTGGTGAATGCCAAGAGCAAACTGTTGAGGGATCTCCCTTGGGCAGGTCACCAAGGGGACTTAGCCTAGGAGCGCTCATCCAGATAACAGGGGCTCGTTCATAGGGCAAGTAGTATTTGATTAGCCATAAAAAGCAAAATATGTGAACGCAACTTTAGCTAAGGCCCAGGTGTTGCCTGTGTATTGCTCTAGAAAGCATTTTGCTTTGGACAGCAACACAGTGAAATTGCTTGTTGTGCTGGAAGAATTATGATGGTTCAGGGAAAGGATGAAGGGACACTGAAGGGCACTAGATGTTAACAGCTGTATTTTTCTCCTTTTGCTTTTTTTTCCTAATCTGGACTTTTTTTTGGTCTCTAAGTGCATCTTCCTTGTAAGTTACCTTGCTTCAAATACCATAAGAAATTCATTTAGAGTAGAAAGATGGATGGTTTGCAGTGAGTGTAACTTGGGATGCGCCTGGGAGAGTTCTCTGTGGGATGCCATTGCTTTTCGTTTACTGTTCTGTCTTCCTCCTCTTCATTCTAGCATTTGCCCCCTGGGACTCATAGAGGGAGTATTTGAGGAATATTCCTGGAGTTCAAAACCTTTTTCAAAGTAAGATGAGCCAAAAGAGATTAGACATAAGCAAACAGAATGAATTATGTTCTTGAGAAAACCAAACAAAAAAAACAGGTCTAGTGAAAAGTAAGTCACATTAGTTCTAATCAGTTCTACATTGCTTATGTACAGTTTGTTTTAAAGGTAGTCTAATCAATCCTTTTTAGGAGGGGATAGAGCTCCGCAGAGTTAACCATGTTATCCTGACACCCCTTCCCTCTGTACTAGGTGAATTTAGCACGCAGTATCAAAAGTGGCAGTTTGCTTTCGTAGCAAGAAATGCGCGCCCACGTTCCCCTCGCATCCCTTGACTGCACCGTTTTCCCCTTTGCCTCAGATGGAGCTTCTTGGCTAGAAGCTTTAATGGGCGGTGCTGCTCCTTGCACTGACCCGAGCTCCTCTTGCACGGTCTCAGGGTTCATACGTACAGGGAGTCTTCAGAAGGCCTGCACCATCTGCCACATGTGCGGGAGATGCTGGCAGCTATCTTAGCCTAGCGCAGGCAGGCCTGTTTCTTCTCAGCCAAACCATAATCACCATGGTACATTATTAATTATAATAAAATAATCTATCTCAGATTTGGCCTGTAGTTTATTAACTAACTTCCTGCCTGAATGACTATTTGGTCTTTTCTGGTATGTGTTTTAGCAGATGACTCTTGAGTTGGAATATTATCTTTCGGAAATTCAGGGCTTTGTTTCATAGTGTTGGCAGTAGCAGAAAAAGCCAGAAGAGATCACAAGGAGTAACTCAAAATCCTAAGAGCGGGCAGTGCTAATTGCTGATACCATTGGGGATTTAACCTTTTGGGATGCTGTCCGGTGGGTAGGCAAAGCATCAAGTAGATACTTTTTTTTCTTACCTTCTAATATTTTCTGGGGGAAAAAAAACCCCGAGTTCTTCTATACTGAGCTTCGTAGCAAGGCTACCTATATTTTTACTGCACCTGCCTTCATTGCTAAGTATACCTGGCATTGCTGTTGTGTGCCGCAAATTTAAAAAGTCATTATAGCTGTTAAAGTCAGCTTGGTTTACCCAGTCATGTGATCTGCTATAATTTTCCTGGTTGTGATTTTATACTGTTTAGTGTGTTCTTAAAATACTGACAGAACTATAAATATCCACACCTCACTGTTTTTGCAATTATTACTCAAATATCTTCAAAAGGCGTAATTAAAGAATCTCTCTTGTGGAGCAATTTAAATTTAAAACCCTGTTTTTACTATTGTTGTTATCTTCTCTACTTTTAATCTTCCATAATTTCCTTTCACAGCTGTTACTGTTAACATTTCCCACCATTTGCTTTTATTATTCTCAAATGATCTTATATTTCCATAATCTCTACTGTAAATCTTCCCTTGTTCTGGCATCTGTTGGGCTATGAAAGAAGTTGCTAGCTAGAAGTATCTACTATGAAGTATCAGTTTCATTTGCTTTTTCAATTGCTTAGTTTTTATTGTGTTTCTGCAAACTAAGGATGCTGAATTTAAGCATCTAAAGCATAGATCTCTGTGTGCTCTAAAAGTAAAGTCTAATAATTATATCAAAAGGAGCACTCCTGAGTATTTTGGCACGTTATGGTGTTAAGTGTTCAAGACTCTCTGAGGATAAATATGTTATTTTAAAGAGTGTGGTGAACAGTCACTGTAACTTGATTTTTTACAGCGTTAATAATTTAGAAAAAATTGTATTTAAATTGACTATTTCTGCTTGTGTTTTCAAAATAAGGATCTGGACAAAGTAAGATAAGCAGAGCAACTGAACTGTCATTTAACACTATGGGGTCGCCCTCATCCTTCAGCTGATTTAACTCTCTGTAGAAATTACCCAAAGAACCACAAACCAAAACGCAGAGACTATTAACAGCTGTGTATGTTTTAAAGCTCAGATATTAAATTAATATCAGTGGTAAACAAACTGCATTGTTAGCAAGCTGCCATTAGTATGTTAAACTGTCATGATCCTACAGCATCGTGTCTGCAGAAACATGTATTTGTGCCCAACATATATAAGGAAATGACACTCAGTAAAGGCAAGTATAGTAGGAGGCAGATGTTTACTTTAAAACTAGAATGAGCTGCAACTTATAATGTGAAATGAAGGACAAAGTAAGATTTTTCCTTTTCATTTTTCTCTTGCATGACAGAAGAAAAAGGACAATATCAACTCATGCCAATTCTATGAAAAAAAGAATTCATGGAAATAAGTTTTTAGCCTTTGTGAGAAATGGAAGTGAATTACACTCCTAATGCTAAATGAGCTGAGCGTGTTGCTGTAGTGTCATTAAACTGAAGGGTGTCTGTTTATGGCTGAAGCATTTAACATTCTCACAAGTCCACATTTGAAAGTGGGTGGTGTGGATCTGTTTATTAATGTTACGTCGTCTATCTGCATTCTTTCTTGCTTCTTAGCTCAAAGTTTGGCTTAGATACTTAAAAATTATTTGAAGAGAGTCAAAATTATAGTGTATTTTAATAGATTACTAATACTTCTCTTTGAGAAAGAGTTAAACCTTTCACTTTGATTATAATCTACTTGCAAATAAGGTACTGGTATATTTAGTGACATCTACCTAAGACAGCTTGGAATTTCAGTAGCAGGACCTTTGTGATCCACTACTGTAATTCATTGCTATCAGCAAAGTCTAATGTCTCTCTCACTTCTGTTAGAGCACAAAATTGACAGCAAGATATAGATTGTTACCCAAAGTACCTCAGGCCTAAAAAAGAAAGGAAAGAATTTGAATCTTTTGTGAGTGATACATATGTGAGTCCTGAAGTCAGGGAACATTCCAGGTCCTTTAAATGCCTTGATTTGGTTGATGGCTGGAGGAAACCTGCAATTTTATTCTCTTGCATGGCAGTTAAAAAAATCATAGTGATATGTGCAATAAAGTAGGCACAATTGAGATTACAGTTCTAGCATTAGCAAATATGGCCTATTTTAGATGCTTCTTAATTCTGTACATAAAAAATGCGATTTTAAAAATTTGTTGTCTGAGATGCCACATCATGTGATCATTAATTTATCTTTTATTCTAAATTGTTCTGATTTGTGTAATCCTCAGGCCCACTTCATTGTGGAGTGGTCTCATTTATTGCTTAAATCAATTACTGAAGAACTGTCCTTATAACAGCTTCCCAGATTGAGGTATTACTCGATACACATATACATGTGTGCTTGGCAAACATAAGAATTTATAAGAGTGTTCACATTGACACTTTCATAGCAAGTACTTCATTTGAAACTCTATAAAAAATGCCTACCTTTCCAAAGAGAAACACCAGTGAATCCAGAGCACTCCACCCAGGGGCACACTTGCCCCAGGAGGCAGTGGAGAAAGGCAGGAGTGGTCCCTTCTGCCAGCTGTGCCCCACTGCTGCACAGCAGCAAATCCAGATGTTGTACAGCGGCTGCTCTTCTTGGCTGGCAGGTGGACAAAAAAGGGTAGGTGAAAGGAAGGACAGAGATAAATTAAACTTAGCATCTTAAGGGAGCAAGAACCTGTTTGCTATTTGAGCCATAGGACTTACGAGGAAGCATTGGGAAGGGGAAGTGTTTGAGCTTCTTCCCTTGCAGTGGGCTGCCCCAAGGGCAAAGCTGTAACTCTGGCTTTCCTGGGGCTGGAGGAGCACAGGGATGGTTGATACATTTTGCTTGGGTGATTTAGATTGGCATAAGAAGCTTTATCATTACTGGCTAAGCCAGGTAGCCAGTGTCTGGTCTGAAGCTGATTGTGGACTATTATTTATGACTGAAAATGGAAAGAAGAAAGATGTCTCTAAAGATATGCAGGTTAGAAAAGATGAGAACCTTTTAATTTCCAGGAAAAAGAAATGGACTTTGAACCCAATAAGGTGTCTATAGCCCATGTTCAAAGTGAGCACTCATGAAGGCAAAGTTGGGAAGGTTACAGCGAGAGCCACCAGCTGGGAGGGGGAGAAGGCCCCTTGCTGTGTGACACTTGCTGTGAAGTGCCAGCATGGGATCACCTTTTGCTTTGACCAAAAAAGTAACCCTCTTTTTGCTTGTATCAACAGTTTGCTCTAGAAATCTTAGCTCTGTCACTTTTGAACCCTCCTCTGATTAAGAGGACAAGCTGATCCTCCCTCTTGAATCCATCCGTCCTGGAGGCTCCCTGCCCCTTGTGTGGGTCCCTATCGAGAGCTCCATCCCCTCGCAGGGCAGCACTTGCTGCAGCAATGTGCTTGCAGTTTGTTCTCTTTTGAAGTTACAGCACTAATCTCATCTGTATCTAATTGTTAGAATATTAAGCCTTCAAAGATTTCCTTTGTAAACAAAAGATTGTCATAACAGTTTAAGCAGGATCAGATGTGTAAACTTAAGGGAGGAACCCTCAGTACGTTTTGCAAAAGAAGTTTTGTGCAAAAGGATATAGTTATAATTCAAATCTGCTTAGTGGGTTTTATGATATAAAATATGTTACTTGAATTAAATGGAAAAAATACCTTTGCATAGTTAAAATTCACTTAAAGGAATAAGCTTTTAATCTGTTACCTGTGTGCCCCAGCTTTAATTTCCATGTAGTTAGACTTTCTCTTAAATTCATTTTGGATGCATTATGCTCCAGATCTGTTTCATATTGCAGAAGAGAATAGAAAATGGCTGCTAGTCCTATTAACTGCTGAGGGGATGTATTCATGAAAGGAAAAATTGCTTTATTGAATTTTAAAAGCACGTGTAGCTTTGAAAATGATTGCATTGCCCTGGGAAGTACAATGACTGAGAGAACAGGTATTTGTCATTTCTCGAAGTATTTTATTTAGAAATAAATCTTATTGATATAAGCTAGAGTCTTTTTTTATAATATCCTACTATTTTAAATCAGATATTCAGTACAGTGACTTATACATGAAGTAAAATACTTTGAATTGGGAGAATTTGAATTAGTTGCTGAAAGAGAGAAGAAAAACACTCTGTAACGTAGTGCCTATTTCTGGACGGTTCACTGATGAATGGATGTATGTTGAAAGCCAGTGCCAAAAGATCTGGAAATGTATTGATTTGAAAAAGAAGTGTGCACACAATTTTAGTGGCCAGGTCATGAACTTCTTTAGGATCAAGCCATGAGGGGGGCAAAAAGTGGACTGTCTGTATCTTGATTTTTGAAAAGAAGTCTAGGTCTTTCTGTAAGGTACTCCCTGCCACATTCTAGTGCTAAGGTAGACAAAATTTAATGAGGGGTCTGTGACTGGGGTAACGGGAGGAAATACGATGTTTTATTAGAGACAAGTGATCAGTAAATGTGTATAAATCTTTGTGACTTTTGAACCACCCTCTGCAGGCTCTTATCTCTTTCTGTTGATCATACCAAGGGAGTAGCTAGGCAGCTAACTTTTAGTTTCAGTAAGATGAAACTCACCTATTTTGAAGAATGTTAAAAAATCTGCTAGGTTTGGTTTTGTTTTAAATAGGAGATATTCTAGTGGAGCACTGCAGGGAAGCCACGCACCCAAGCACAGTCATACCAGCTACAACAGGAATGACCCTCCCAAGATTTCAGAAAGCCTCAGTTTTAGGAAAACGGCTTTCTTTGCAGCAAAGCCGTTGAAAGAGAGGTCATTGTGTTCTACAAGGTTAAGGAGTTATTCTTTCTCTGTTCTTCTTTTTCCTCTTGAGTTAAAATTCTTCCCTTCCATGAAAAGAATTGCCTTAGTGTAGCATGTCACACATGACCCAAATCTTTTGAAGTCTAAAAAATAACTGAATCGTCTGTATTTTTCAAGTATTTCCCCTTTCTTCAGGAAGGAAAGAAATTTATGGTCTCCTATTTTGTACGTCTCTCCCTCTTTGTAGTAATTTAAATTAATGATTATAATAATACTTGAGAAATGGATAAATATAAAGTGGATGAACTCAATGGCAAATCATTTAGAAGAAATACCTATGTGTATTAAATAATAAAATACAATGACAATGTTAATTTAAAGCCTTCCAGATAAATTGTGAAAACTAAGTTTATAATTTGATCGTTACCTTTCCCTAAACTCCTTTTATTTATTTTCTTTTTTTTTAACCAGAAAATCACCCATCATGTTTCCTTTGGGAATTATTCTACTGAATTGGAAATGGTGGGAACTTTTAATAAGCCTGGGTTTGTTTATAAGAGTGTCATTCCAGGGTGCCGCTGAATTGCTGAGTAGTGCTAAGTAACCCCGAGAGCTTTGACTCAATTTCTGCAGAATTACAGTGTGGGCAGTGAAAGCTGCCTACGCCACAGGCAATTTATGATGGATAGTTTATGAATTTGGGGTTGCTGCTTTGAAGATACTCTGGCAGATTTTTGGATCTGCTGCCGCTGCTTTGTACAAGTCGGCCCAAAGGAGATGAATCCTGGTGGCTGGTCAGGAGCTCCACGTGCAGGGTGAGTCCTCAGACAGAAGTTTGTGTGACCAGCAAGCAGCCCGCAAGCCATAACTCTTTAACAGGGCCTCCGCTTCTCCCAGTAGACCTGATTCTGATATGAGGGTGAATTTAGCAGTGCATAGGTGATATTGGCTCTCTTGTAGCTGCAGGGACATGGCAAGCATTTTCTTCATCATGAGAAAATCAGAGAAATATCTCCATCCTTCATAAAAACAGTGGTGAAATCCAAATACAGGGTTCATTCACCAAGTATTAAACTGCCTAAGGAATACATGTGTGTTGCCCTTCTATTTGAAGAAGATTTCTGTGTTCACTCAGTGCATTTCTGAGCTCGCAGTTGTGGCCTTCCTTTAGTTAACTACGATGTCAGGCCGATAGTTCAATTTCTTGAAAGTTAAAGGGAAAAATAAAAAAATACATTTATCTTTATTTCTTGTAGGACACAAATTTTGGGGAAAAAAAAGTACACTTGGGTAACATATCCTAAGTTACAGTAAGAATGGATTGCTTCTGCTTCCGATATATACAGTCCTCAACTTAAGGATCTCAGAATTTTTACTGCTGATATTCACCTTCATACACTGGGAGTTCCTTATAAAGCTGGCTTCTTTTCCTGCTTATTCAGCCCCCCTGCCCTGTTCATCCCTTCTTCTTCTATACAGTGAAGGAAATAAGTATGATATACAAGAAGCAGATATTCACAGAAACATTTAGAAGTGCTTGTGTGTTATTTACTAGGTATGACAAGAAACAATCTCATGGCTGCTCTAATACTGATAACCAGAGGTACCACTCATTAGGCCCATGCTGAGGGGAAAAGCGCAGGAGATCTGATTCACATCTTTGCCCTCTGTGGTAGCTCCAATGTTTTAGTCCAGTATCTTAAAAACTAAGATTGTTAGGGCCATGTTAGGATACACTCATTCATGTTAAACAGTACAAAAAAAAAAAAAAGGATAGTGTTTTCATTTTAATGTACAATAATGATTACATTTGGGAGAGGACCAATAAAGATGCCAAGTTCTTTTCTCGTAACATTTTACGGTTAATGCTACTAGCTCTGGGAAGCCGCCATGCCTTATTTGAGTGGCAGTTCCACATTTCGTAAAAATTAGTAGATGCTGGTGTTTCAGTCCTATGTTACTAGGTAAGCTGGGATGAATGTTCAAGATAAGCCCAAGAAGAATCACCCCAACTAAAGTTTCCACACCTGGATTTATAATTGAAAACTTGAGTCCAACTGCCAGCGAATATATATGCTAGAAAAAGGAAAACCTGGGGACTATAAACAACTTGCTGATTTTGTAAGTGTTTACACCTATGGAGACTGAAATAACAAAACTGTTGCTAAAAGTAGGTTTTGAGAGGACAGTGTTAGATTTTTCTGTATGTTTGCTAGTTAATTTTCAGAAAGCAGAAGAAACATCAGTGATGACACACTGATGAACACATGATTGATTCTTCTGCATCTTTGCATGTATTTCCAGAATATAATTAGCAAAAGTATGCCATAATGTACAGATTGTGCAGTATGTGTGGTCAGACCTTCCTGAATGATACATGATTGCATCCAAGAGCAGGATGCTTAAGTTGCAGATTTAGCAAATTACTTTCCCATTTTGTTTGACCCTGGAAAATTCCCTCAGGAGGAATTTATAGATTAATGTGCATGTTACAGAAAACCTTTGCTCCATAAGGAAACCTGGCTAAATATGAATCTTACTCTGTCCTTTTTTCTCTCTGTCTTGGTATGTTTTTGGTAGGAGAGTGAGTACCAATATGTTGGATCGCTATGATTTTAGATTTGTGTGGCTTTGGTGAAACAACCTCATGATAATATTTTGTGTCTGTGGAGTATTTAATCAGGTTAATATTTATATATGCATTTTAATGCTTTGTCCCATTAAAAAAAAATAAAAAGGGATATAAGAACAATCCTTACCCTGCCCACCATGATCTCCACTTTCTTGCGAGTCTCCAGTGGGCCTCTACTTACACTACTGCCTGTGCCATTAAAAACTTCCAGAAAGAGGATCATGTTAGCACACACTAAATTTTCCCTCCAGTTGGCCCGAGAGTGCTCGGGATGATTTAGTGCTTTCCTAAGCAACCTTTCAAAGCAGCACGTGTTGAAAGGGTAGCCAGAAAGTGAACTGCTGGCCTGGCTGAACCCCGAGCAGGAAGCTTCCAGGGACACGGTAGAGGAATGACTTCAGCATGAAGAAATGGCAAACTGTGCTGCTAATTACAGTCCAAAAGAGGATTACTATATCTCTGTGACACCTGAGGTTCTTCTGCTGATGTCTAGTGAATATTTGTATGAAAGGTATCAAAAGTACAGAGGAGAGCCCTATTGGGAAGAGCATACGTACCATGACGAGGACGGTGCGCGTGCCAACGTGCTGGCCCTTTGACTTCCATTGCTGTGCCAGGAGTATGAAATTCAGCAGAACAGAGTAAGATGCAGTAGTGGCAGGAAGCTCCTGTTTGTTTTCCGTTATGCTGCATTTTCAAGGATCTCTGAGGCACGTTTGGCTGCCGTTTGGTAATAAAGTCTGCGTGTCAGCCCCATCCGGACTCTGCGTGAGCCCGCAGAGGCCATCCCTTCTCGTATTCCAATCTGAGTGAAGCCTCCTGAAACTCATGTCAGAGGCCTTACAAAAATATATGGCAGTCTTTTTTTAATAAAAATAAATAATTGGATCCATGATGTGTAGCAAATTACAGTCTTTATACACCATTTCATTTTAATGCCCAGGTTCCTTTAATTTTTCACTAGTTAAATAAACAGAGGAGTTTGGGCTTCTTAGTATATTTTCATTTTTGTATTGTTTAATGACTTATTTTTGGCAGGCACAATATAGATTTTTTGGATAAGAGCATCTAGTATCATTCATGCATTCTGTGGAAGTCAGTATTATGTTGGTGTTTCTCTGTGAAGTGCTTCCTTCTCCCATTTTTCTGTATATTTGAGAGAAATCTTAGAATTCATCAGCAATAATCATTGGTAAAGCAAGACATTTTGTAGCCAACTTTTTTGAGATTTTTTTATTTTTCTTGTTAAACATAGATTCTTAGAGGAAGCCACAAACCCAGTTATTTCTGAAACTCTGTTAATTTAAAGTCAGACCCCCTTCATTAATGGATTTCTCTTCCTAGTGCCAGTTTTTCTCTCTGATATTTTTATAAAAGCTTTCTATATTCCCCTTTGGCTGGCATTACTTCACGAGGCTTCTTCTCAGGCGTTATCTCGTGCCTGCAAGACTTCGCTCAATCCATGTTATTAATTGGTTTCCTCTCCTTTTCTTTTTACAAGAAAGGACTCTTTTAACCTCTCGAACTTTGAAATCACGTTGGTCATTTCTTACTCCTTGCATTTTGCTTTTGAGCAATATTGCATTCGATTATACCTCCTGGAGTGTCTTTCAGGTTTGACCGGCTTTCTTGGACTCATTTTTTTTTTAGCTTGTGCTAGCTCCTTTCATTTAACTGTTTATTCTTATATCTGCCATCTGTTTTTTTTTATCAAAGAAGAGGGTGCCAAGCTCTTACTTGTAGTCCCACATGTCTGAAGGTGGTTGTACTTCAAAATAAGCTCTGGTTCTCTTTGCTGTCAGAGATCTGATTGCATGGGTTAGTCCATAATTAAACAGAAGACTTTCCCTTCCATTTTCCCAAAGTGATCACCTCTTTTTAAATCTCCTTTTCACAGCTGCATTTTTGATGGTGGGATTCCAGCTCAATCAAGATAATATTTGAAATCCAAATTTACTTACCTATATTCACCCCGCCATGAGAACGTATTTTTACTGCCCACTTAGGTTTGAAGGTATTTGCCCTACCCTTTCAGGTTTCACATGTGGGCTCACATTTTTCTCCAGCACACCGATTTCAGCAGCTTTACCTTTTATTCCAGCTTATCTTTGAGCCTCTTGTATTGATCTTGCCAACCTGCATTCACTCTGGTGTGTTTGCGCTCTGCTGCATGGGGCAGATCCTGTGTGCAACGTGGAATTTGGGAGAGAGCAACAGTAGTCCAAATTGAGAAAAAAATAGCACAACTCTGTTGTCAGTATTCAATTTGGAAAGAAGCCTTTGACAGCCTGATAAATGCTGCTGAAATGGAACATCCAAAGAAATTACTTCAGCTGTGCGAAGTGGGTGGTAACAAGTGCGATAGCCAAGAAGGCTGGAACGTGCGCGGGGGACCACGTTTCCTAAGCTGGCAGGGACCTAACTAATTGCAACAGGCTTTGAATGTTTCTGCTGTCTGCAATTATATTTGTATTTCATCTCTGACTTGCTGGCTTGCTGTTCAACTCAAGTGCTGCCATCGTGTATTAGTGCAGAAAGAGAGGAAGAATTTTGCTGCAACAAGATTTTTCCCCTCATATGTTGAAGCTTTTTGAGGTCCTCTCCTGCTGTATGTTATTGACCTACCTCTGCAGTCTTTGGAGTAGTTTATTGGCTAGCCTACATGTGCCATATTGCTGCTATGACATTTCCTGAAGCTTTCTGTCTGAGAGGGGATTTTTGATTTGTTTTTGTTTCGTTTTGTTCTTTTTCTGCGCAGCTTCAGCCAAGCAGTAGTCCTGCATTTTGGTCCGTTCTGGCTTTAAATCAAGATGACATTTATGGGAGAGCGTCAGGATGCTGGGGAGAGATCCAGAGTGATTGGCTGCTGTTCTGGCAATGATTTATTAGAGCAGCTCCCCTCTCTCCCTGACTTTGAGATTTTGGCACATTTACTGCTGCAAACTCAGCTATCCAGTGGTCTTGTTACCTTCTCAGCAAAAGTTTATTGTATCATAGACCCTGACATTCAAGTTCAAAATCCAAGAATGCATTCATTCTTAATATCAAACATCAATAGTTTGCAACTAGACTGTGGAACTTGCTTTCAGCAGCCAAACACTCCGGCTACATGTTGCCCCTATATAATTTAAAATGCAGTGTCAGCTCTGTTTTCTCAGACAAAATAACATATGTTCTACAGTATTTTTGGAAAACAATGGACACACTTTGGATTTCAGCCAGACTCTCTGCATTATGTGCAGGAGATGTGCAGGTGCCTTGGGGCTTTAATAATTAGGAGGCCAACTAATCAGAACACTAGGCAGGGAAACTGCGGTGATGTGGGCTGCCTTTGCCTCTGGACAAAAATTGTCTTTCTTCTCTATAGCTAATGCAAAGCATTAAACTTTGAGATGCCTTTCAGTCCATGTAGGAAGCACAGTACAGAGCTGGTGGAATCATTATTGAGTAAATATCGTATTGTTTATGCTACCTGGATTTCCTTGCTTTACCAAATAAATGGGCAGGAGGGAAGGGAGGGGAATAAAAGCCATTAACCTCTAATGGTGTACACTAGTAGGGCAGAAGTGTGATGTTCCTGGGCTAGTACTGTGTCAGTCACTGGTTTCAGATTGGTCCAATACACTGAATTTGCATGAGCTGATTTATTTTTCCTGAGGAAAACCTAAGAACTGGGCACAGAGTTGCTTGTTGTTAAGCATATGTACAGATTCCGTGTGCCATAAGTGAAATCTTGTCTGGTACCATCTCCCACCCCGAAGCCACACAGTCCTCGGGCGAGCTCAGGTGTTACCGCTCGGCTCTGCAGAGAGCCTGTCATGGCTGAGCCATGCACTGGGGTATTGCAGGGGTCAATATACCGCAGTTCCTGGTGGGAAGGACCTGCCTTCCCAAATCAGCCAGCAGAGAAACTGAGCCACGTGCACCTGCGTGTATCCTGCCTGCACGTGTTTAGCCATATGGTAGGAACGTATACGCACGTGCGGTGGCATCTCTGTGTGTCTGCAAGGGTGCGAGCAGGGCTTAGCAGAGATGGGGCACAAGCCATGCTGCCGCTGTCACCATCCGTGCGGGCTCTGCGCTCAGAGTCTGCTGGCTCTCAGTATCACCCCTCGAGCTGGCGGGACTTAAAAGCTAAGAGAAGGTGGCCTTAAATGGGTAGCAGTGACACCATGGGCTAATCTTATAGCACTTGGAGGATAGGCATAGGAAGCGTCTTAGGAAGCTAACAGATAAGTAACAGCACTGAGCCAAGGGGGCGAAAATACAGTGGAAATGTTTTCATAACGATTATAGATAAATTAAAATTATTCATCAAAGCATTTTGCAGAGATTCATGAGGCTCAAGAAGCTGTTTTGGTTCTTACAGTCTGATGAACTAGATAATTAAAAATTTACTCTGACAGTGTCGTTCAGAGCTGCTAATTATTTACCAGATTTTGCTTAGCAACATGGTGCTGTATATTAGATTTAACTTACGTTGTGTTTTACTGTTTATATCAAAAGTAGAAATGGACAAAATCCCCATATGTCTTATTTTCCTTTTGTTGCAATGTCAAAAGAAAGGACTATGTCACTGTCAGTTGTCAGGAAGCATCCAGTATTTATCATTCCATATTTTTATCTTATCTTACAAATATTAATTTAAGCATCCCAGTGCAGTTAATTTTTTCTTTTTTAATAATTAAAAATGGAGGATGAAGTGTTATTTTTGTCTAAACCATCTTAGAGTCTGCTGTGGAGTATGCTTGCTTTTGAATTGCTCGTCTACCCTCTTAATCCCTCAGTATTAAATTTTCAAAAGCCAGTTTTTGCATAAGAAGCATCCATGTATTTCCCATGCTTTATTTCTGCCCTGGGAAATTATATCCTTAGTATTAACTGTGATGAATCTGACTTTTACTCCTACTTCTGATGTTGCTGATTAGGCAAACAACTTGTCTGACTTTGGCATTTGCTGCTTTGCTCAGATCTTCACCCGCCCACCCCCAGCTCCTGTTCCTGTGTGCTCCATCTTTTCTCATCCTGGTGCATCTAGAATGCTAGGGAAATTACAGATTTTCTTTTTTGCATCTTGCTCCCGTGCATAGCCAGAATTTTCAACCAAAATATTTGGTTGGTATTTCTGGAAGATACCATAATAAAAGATTTGGTAACTGTGAGTGATAATCAGCCCAAACAACTTGGTTCTGGCCACGTGGGATTGTACAATCAGAGATGTGGACTGGAGGGCACCCTCGTCGCCTCATCTATTCTAATGCTGCACTGGGCCTGAAAAGTGCTATTTAGTGGTTTGTTCTCACCTTGAGTATTTTATTTCTCCTGGTAAAATAATTCTCATCTGCCGCAGCAGCTTGTTAAATTGCCTTTCCTGTAGGGTTGTGTTTTTATATAGATTTTCCCAAATGCAGCGACATAAACATCAAAATAAAAAATAGCTGTAAATGGTAGAAGACAGGAATTCTAAAGGAATACATATGAGATAGCGGTCAAGAAAGCAGTCAGACAAGACAAAAAGCAAAACAGAATAATTTTAGAGCTGGGAGTCTAAGGAAACAAGAATATAATCTGAGTTCAATAAAAATAATACCACCACCGCAGAGCAAGACTAGCAATAGATTTTCATATTCTTACAAAACTGAATTGCAAAAGCTTTTGCAGATAGTAATATTTATGTCCATTTTGAGACAGCATCCCTGTGATCCTTCTGTAAGACACTACGTAGTTATCAGGATGCAATTAGCATGTAGTAAACAGTGGTGTGGAGAAAGACCCTGATGGCTGTAGATAACCTGACATATCTGAACAGGAAGCATCCGAGCATTTTAAAAAGCAGAGAAAAACTCAAGTGATGTTCAGTGAATTCGTGAAGGCACTCCCAGTTGCCTAGAGAAGTCAAAACCAGCCCCCTGCTGTGAGGCTGTAAATCAGGAAGTCATTGCTCAGTCATATGGATGCTTTATTGAAAATATTCGTGTGTCTGTTATTTACAAAATCCTCACGTGGGGAGACTCACCCCTTCCGTTTGGCGAAGAGCTACGGTGTGGTGATCCAGGCTGCAGTACACATATTGCTTACTTTTGGACACCCAAAGTATTTTTCAGCTGCTGCTTTGTATTTGCAAAAGACTCTTCAAAAAAAGCTATTTAGTAAAGCTCGTAATAGCCACTCCTCTGATTTTTAATTTCTTCCATAAAATAAGAAAGCCATCCCATTTTATACTCCTGGTCTGCTCCATGCAGACTCAGAAAGTAGCTTCTCATCTGATCAAGGAGAGGGCTTCACTGACTCACTTTAGCATAAACACAACTGCCCGTGCCCTCTGCGTGGTCCATCTAATAGCCGGTAAGCTCCAGAAGAGCATGATGTTATAAAGAGTTTTGTTGGAAAAATGGGAAACCATTCAGCATTTAAAATTAATTTTCACTATTTTCAAAATAACTTTATCACATAAAACAAGAGAAAACAAGAGAATTGTAGTATTTCACAGTGATCGTTGTTCCTGATATATATATGTTTTAATATTCATCACACTGTTAGTATATCATTAACTTAATGGAAACATTCATAAAATACTGACAAAATATTTGGTGTATTAATAGGTAATGTTTAAGCATGTGTTCATCCATCAAATAGCTGAATATTGAATTGAATCAGAAGTGTTCGCAGCAAACTGATCTACAAAGTAATGAGATCTGAGCCAGGTAAAATAATTGAACCTAAATCCAAATAAGATAATTTTTCAGAATGCCCTTTTCCAGATCCATTCTTTTTTCCTGCAGGCAGTTTCTCGAAAATAACCACAGCCACTGGCTTAGAGCCTTTCCTGTTAGCCAGTATTCCGTGCAGCGGCTGGGATTAGGTTGCTCCTTGCAGTGACACGGGTGTCGGTGAACTCTGCTGGCCTTGGTGCCTGGGTGCCGGCAGCAGCTGCGGCCCCTGCTCCGCAGGAGGGTTGTGGATGGACGCAGGGTCCGCAGGGGCTGACGGGCTGCATTAGGGCTGCCGCTCCCCACGGAAAGGTCAGGGCTGCGGTACCCACGGTAGGTTTGTCACTGAGCAGGGCAAAGTCAGCTCCAGCCTTCAAGGAGAGCCTGGCCTTGGCTAAGCTGGTCACTGGCAGGTAGGAGCGGGCTCTGCTTATTGCATCCCGCTTATCTCTGCCTCCCGACACTGCTCCCTGCCCCTAATCACAGCTGCCAGGCAGCTCTCACATCCGCGCGGCTTCCTGCTGCTCTCCTTCCTCCCTGCTCTCCCCGGTGGCCTCTGCTGTTTCCAAGCAGCAAACCTTGAGCAGGGGCAGCCCCGCCGGGTGAGAAGGGGAAGCTGCAGGACCTACGGACCAAGGGGGAGTTCTGGAGCTATTGAAAGTCCTCCCGGTTTTTAGTCTGTACTAAACAACTTCACTCTGTGCTATGCAGCTTTCATGCAACTTCCAAATTGGCGTGTGGTGCACGTGCTTATCTATGTCTCACCCAGAAATCCTATTCAATAACAGTTTTTGCGTCCCACTTGATACGGGAGTAACTGAAGAGCTCATTACTTTGGACATGGTTGTCATGGGGGTGTATGGGAGCTGCCAAGGTTCACAGAGCAGCGTAGCATACGCTGGCCTTAGGTGACAGTCCCACTGAGTTACACAAGGAGTGCTGGCTCAGAAACACTGCTTGCCAGGAAGAAAGTGGTGGCTCTGTAGTTCTCCCTGCAGCGTCACGCCGCCTCCGAGACTTGCCCTCCGCAGCGCTGCACGCTGCAGACCTGCTGGGCTGCACATAGAGGCTCACACCCACGGTGCAATTGGGAGGGCGCGAGTGTCTCGGCACTGGCACCCGGCGCCTGTTTTCGGCGAACCAGAAAGGGTTGTGCTGCTCTGTGTGCATTTGAAGGTGCCTGCTCTAGTGAGCCTTGCTGCAGCTGCGCCTGGGTCTCCTGAGCTGAAAGCCTGCCCTTGCTTAATAAGACCAGCTCTGTTTAACACTGTCTGGCTTATGTTTACTCTGGTACTGGCTTCGTGCCAGGATATTCTGCTCTATCTTTAGCAATGCAGCAGGTCCAGAATTTGGGGTTTTTAGTAGCTCCTCCGTACACTGCTGTTATACTGTAATGTACTGTAGCTTAAAATAGAAGCTCTCTTTACTAGTAGGAGAGCGCTTACAGGTTATTGCAGGCATCCCTGGTGCCAAACACTCCTCTAGTGTAACGACTGATCCCATACCTACAGAAGCCTGAACTTCCACTGATGTCAATGACATTGCAACCTATGTACTGTTTATGTATAGGAATCAGCAGGGAGTGGCAGGATTCCTCAAGGCTTCTATACAGCTTTTGAATCTATTTAATTACATGATCAGTTTAGGAAGTAATCTAGTTAAATCCAACACCTTTTTAGGGAACCCGTATGCATGCATGGCTATAGAGGTAATGTAGTGTTTCTGTCGTCTGTCACCCAGCCTTCCCGCTTTTAGGAGTATTTAGCACATATTTAGCACATATTACCCAAGGCAGAGGAAATCCAATGACTAGTTTGAAGAGCTGGGAGGCAGTGAATCAGGTTTGGAGAGTGAATATTCATGAGATCAGGCTCACCTAAAATAATCAGCAAGCCTAGCCTGTCTTTGGGGAGAACCGACAGCTTTGGCAGACCGCGCATTCATAGCCTCACTTAAGAATGATGAACTTTTAGATGGAAGGATCTTTTCAAGCAGCATTAAACAGGCCGTTTTAGCAGCTTCCCATTAATTTTGCTTCAGTATTTGTGAAGTTCATTGGTTTCAGGGAAATAAAAGGCAGCAGTGTGTAAACTATGGAGACTTAGGTCTTTGGAGTAAACCAACTCCTCCTCCCTCAGACTTTAAAAATAGAAGGGAAAAATGCACTCAGCTAACGGAGGGGTAAATTATTCTGTCTCATACGTGGGAGTGCTAGATTGAGGCACAGGCACCTTCCTGCTTTCCCTGCTCAGCCAAATTCTGCGCTATAAGTTTGGGCAGATGAGTCCCTGAACAGAGTGAGGGGAGTTCAGGGACTGAGGAAATATAATGATGTCCTTAAGTCTTTAGGTGTCAGATCTTCAAGCACTCTCATGGGAGAATTTTGGTCTCAACCCCAACCCACACACCATAAAGGCAGAATGATACTAGATAGCATCATCTAGTTTGGCATTTTGGATCTGCTAGGGATCAGCACCAAATCATCCGGAAGTGAAGGAAACAAAATAAATTACAGTTTAGCAATAAGAAAAATCTCTTTTATATGGATTTTTTCCACAGTAAGGATATTTAAGGATGATCTATACCTCAGGGCATTTTTAATGCTTATTCTAATAAGAATATAGATGTTTTCATTATCCTTACAAATTTCTTCTGTTTTTAAAATAAAGTACTAATTAGGCAGTGGTATTTAATTGAGCATTGTATTTTGAAAAATATCACTTTTTTGTATGTTGTTGTTACTTTTTAATTTTTTTTTTGCTCAAGTTTATAATTCAATTTCTTTCATTTCTATCCAAAGAGGCTTTTGCTTTTGTAAGCCCTCCCTAGCAAAGAAAGTAAGGAGTCTTAAAAGAAATGCGCTTCAGTAGTAGAGCTGTGAATGTGAAAGTGAAGATTTGCTTCAGACAAACTCAGGGCAAGGTTGGTGAATCACAAAAAAACAAAACCAAAACAAACAGCCAAAAACTCTGTTACAAAAGCCTTCAAAGCGCATTAAGGTAAAAGGCAGAGAATCAGATGGCAGCAGATTCTGTAATTATTGTGTTTTTCACCAGCCAGTTCTATTAAGGCTCTGGTTGGGCACTGGAGAAGAGGAAAGACGCAAGGAGGTGGCGTCACAGGCCGGACCATCCCGTGGCTTGTTCACTTTACAGCTTGTGGCCCGAGCTCGCGGCGTGGAAGGCGCCGGCGCCTGCCGGCTCCGAGCGGGACCGTGGCCTGGCCGTGCTGCTCCGCGGCGGCTCCGAGCGGGACCGTGGCCTGGCCGTGCTGCTCCGCGGCGGCTCCGAGCGGGACCGTGGCCTGGCCGTGCTGCTCCGCGGCGGCTCCGNCGGCGGCTCCGAGCGGGACCGTGGCCTGGCCGTGCTGCTCCGCGGCGGCTCCGAGCGGGACCGTGGCCTGGCCGTGCTGCTCCGCGGCGGCTCCGGGGCAGCTTGGTCGCGGTGCCGCAGCCAGAGCGCTCGCTGGAGCGGCTCCTCTCTGGAGACCCGTAGGCTTTGCTCTGTTACGGGGGGCACAGCGCGCTTGCCCAGTAGCCTCATCGTGGCCTGGGGAGGCATAAAAAGCAAACTCACTTTTCTTTTTTTCTTTCTCCAAAGAGAAAGCTCAAGTAGGTGCATAAAAAGCCAATGAGCTGTAAAGTCTGCTGCTTTGCCTTGAGAAGTGGGAATTCTGTGGGATGCTTTATACGAGTAACTGTAACGTTTGACTGTTTTCTGTATGTGAGGACAGCTGCCAATAGCTCTATCTGGTCAATCCGTACAAAAATCTATTTGCTGAAAGTGCCTTTGGATTCAGACCTTGATTTGGGACCTTCTTATTTTCACAAGCATTAATTTCAGTGATGTTGTGGTTGCTGCCTGTATTTCTGATGAATGTCTTGGGAGCCAGAAGCTAGTATTTGCTGAATGTAGTAAATGAAAGGAGCTGAGGTCCCCGAGCAGGGAAAGAGCCATCATCAAGAGAAGGGAAGGCCACACACCGTGCTTCGCTGTTGAATGTAGAGCAGCTGCTGAGCAGCTCCCTCTGAAAGCGGCTGTCTATATTCTCTCCAATCTGCAGTTTGAATGGAGTTGTTAAAAAGTGAATCTCATTCATTTAGCTGGTGTGTCTGTCAGAACCATCTGCCCTTGAGCATCTCGCCATCAGAAGATCAGGGTGGGGTTGCTTGTGTCCGGCACATTGCTCAGGGTGAGTTTGAACTGTTAGGTGCAATGGAAACCTCTAGAGGCACCACCAGAAAACCAGGGCTTACAAAACAGTAAGATGATTTAAGAAGGGCCACAGTTGGTCCTAGTTGTTGTATTTGTCAAGTATCTTATGACTATAGCCTCAATAGTCACCCCGTATAAGTTTAGATAGCTGTGTAATTTGTAGCAATCATTGGAAGGCTGCATTGTTTTGTGACATTTTGTGTTGCATATTTATGGCAGAAATACTGCATCTTTCCTGGAACCTGCAGTGCCTGAGCTTAGAAACAGAAATAAAGTCTTTGGTGGGGCATGAAACTCTTGATTTTATGCATTGGTTATTGTAGAAGAGCAGTGATCAGCAGCAGTACCTGTAGTTTGTGCTGGGGCTTTTAAGGGCTACATTTACCCTGGAATTTCCCACCTGCCATAAACTGTTCCCTTTTCTGCAATACCCTCTGCCCTTTGATTTCTCCTACCTCTCAGAGCTTTATCTGATCTGTCAGAGAGCAGAGGTTGTCTGCAGTTTAGTTTGAATGAAGGAAAATGGGGCAATTTCAGGTGAAACTTAAATACACAGGTTACTTGGACGTTGACTTGAAGGCAACGTTCTTTCTCTCTCCCAGCATTGCACAGGGCTTGGTCACTGCTGCAGGCACTGCAGCACTCCGTGTTGTGCCCTTTATCCCAGCTGAATATGTCAAGGGTAGAGAAAACAATTTGATTTTCCAGGCTCTCTGCTACCTGCTAATGTCTAGAGGTCTGACCTTTTTAGGTAAAGTCCATCTGATTCTCATGCAGGATGTGAATGCTGGTGTGCCTTCCCGCTGCAATTCATCATATTTCCACAGACTTTTGCTGTTTGGTCTTCTGATGTTTCCTCTGCATCCTAATGCTTTCTACAACATTCTGAATGAGTATATTAATTTTAGCTCTCTTTCCAGGAGATAAACTTGCCTTTTCTGTTTGTCCTATTCCAGACAATCTGCAACCCTCAAGCCCATTCATGGCACTGTTTCTTTCCTCTTTAGACATGAAAAATGTGTATTGAAAAGACTCCGTGCGTGCATTGTTTATTTTTTCCTGATAATTTTAGATTCAATTTTCTGCTATCATAGCTTGCCTGGGGGTGTTTTGTTGGATGGCAAAAAGATTAGCAATCTTGCTTTTCTTATTTTTCAAGCTATCTGATAATGCATTCAGTTGCAAAGGTAAGCATGAAAATGTGACCTGATTGCAACCCTTCTTGCAATGTAGGGGGAGAACTCTAAAGTTGCTTCCAGGTCTGGCATCTTAGTGAGCTGCAAACACGCTCTGGAAGAGACCTGCCCCCGGAGGGTGCCATCCCCCTAGCATGGATGGTCTGGTAGGCAGGACAGGGTTCCTCAGGTACCTACCACAGGCTCTCCCACTTACTATTTACACGTGCTGCCGTCATTCCTCAAGCCCCCATGCAGATCTGCAGCTCAGTGCTGTCACACACCTCCTGTGTTTGTCCTTGACTGTCCAGAAATCCTCTTGATGCCCCTCAGGGCCCAGCTCAGCTCTTCCCCCGGCCACCCTAACATCCCTGGGAAATGCCCGTAACCAAATTCCTTCCATGTTTGGTAGCTCCTGCCATGTTAAAGCAGTAAATCCGCTCAGGCAGTTATTTATATACTTACAGGGATGTCATTTATTAGTTTTTCCTGCTGAAGATTCTTGGAGGTCTGAGACTAAAATGGGCCCCCTTTTTAAAACCTATAATACCCACTGTGTTGACAAGCTGTCTCGAATTCATGAACACCGTTTTCCTATTTCAGTCAGGCTGACAATAATAGCAATCTGGGCACTTTCATCCATTCGCAAGAGAGAACTCATACAGAGGTACATTAGTGCTGCCGCCTTTTCAGCTGCAAGGGGCACCTTTAATGCTTTTTCACTGAACTTCGCGGGAGAAAAAAACCCAGCCAAGTGAAATATTCGGCTGTCCAGGAGAAGGACTACAACTTCTCGAAAGCTTTGTGCTCTTAATTTTTATAGAATTGTAAAGATTGGAAGGGACCTTTAGAGATCATCCAGTCCAACCCCCCTGCACAAACAGGGTCGCTTAGAGCACGTGGCACAGGGTGGTGTCCAAGTGGGTTTGGAAGATCTCCAGAGAAGGAGACTCCACCACCTCTGTGGGCAGCCTGTGCCAGGGCTCTGTCACCCTCACTGTTAAGAAATTTTTCCTAAAGTTCCTGTGGGGCTCTGGTGCTGCAGTTTGTGTCCTTTTCCTCTTGTCCTGTCGCTAGCCAGGCTGGTCCCAACCTTCTCGCTCCCTCCCTTGAGGTACTTACAGACACTGATGAGGTCCCCTCTCAGTCTTCTCTTCTCCAGGCTGAAGAGGCCCAGCTCTCTCAGCCTTTCCTCATAGGGCAGGTGTTCCAGGCCCCTGATCATCCTCTGATCATCCTCATTTTCAGCAGAACTGGTTTACAATGCAGAATACAGCAATGCTTTCATGGTACTCCATGATACTGTAACAAAGACTGAAAAAACATATCTCAAGATGCGTAAAATATCACGGTTAGTTATGGTTGTTGGTTGCATATCCATGTTCATTCCACCAGAACTTGTAGTTTCTTTTCAGTAGGAATACTGATATTTTAATTGCTTTGCAGGATAGTATGAGTGACAAGTATTTTAATTTGTCACAAGAAAAAATGAAATATATTTGATTTAAGAAAAAAAAGAAATTATATCTTTTCAAAGTTTTATTTCAGGCATCAATTTTAAGTTGCCCATTATTATTTTATCTGTAATTTTCATTTGACCATCCATATTGAATAATATTTCATTGAAAGTGTTTCAGTTTAGAAAAAGGTGCTTTTTATTATTAATTAGAGTCTCTATCATGATTTGTAATATCAAAACAAATTGAAAGATTTGAAAACTAAGAAGTAAAAAGAGTATTTGTAATTCCTTCTATATGGAAGTATTTGGTTTCTCAGTGCATAATATTAACTACTTCAGATTCGAACATGATAATTTAAATCTGGGTGGACAGGAATTTCATAATGAATTTCAAAATTATTTAATCTTTGATCATTTTTTTTTAAAAAAGTACTGTGAAATGATTCAGTTTTTATCAAAAGCTAGTGATTTGCCAAATATGTTCTGAAGAAAATTTCCAGGTTGCTCTATATCAACAGATATCAGTGAATTTGTGCCTTGTCCCAGCCTGGAAACCTGGACAGTTTATCTATCTGGTCTGCAGCTCACATCCTACAACCCTCTCCCCTGCAGACTTCTGAAAGAGGAGTAAAGATTAGGCTGAAGCCCAGAGTCAGTGCTCTGCAGATTAGCTCTTTCTGTGCTCATTGGCAAGACCATTTTCTGAGGTATGGGCATATCTCAGTCTTTTCTGACTCCTAATTATCAGCAGACTTACAAACTATAGTGTCTTTTAGCCCTTCCATTCTTCTCAAAGCTTAGTAAAAAGCAAACAGCACTTGTGATGAGCAAACAGCCAGTGACGAGCAAAGGCCTGGAGGCCAGATACAGGTAGAGGATCATCATTTAGGCCCTCATGCTTACTAAGTGATGCCAAAAATCAGTTTGTGCAGAAGCAATGGAAAGTCCCTTCAAACCTTCTGTGCCTGCAGTAACCTGAGTCCTTACCCTGCAGCAGCACCAAGGAAAGGAGGAACAAGTGAGGAGGGACCATTCTGGCAGACACCAACAGCACAAGGCACAGCTTGGTGTCCTGTTCAACGTGGCATTGTTTGGCAGGTGGCTCACAGGATGCTTACCCTACGAAATCCTATTGGGCGTCAGATAACAAGCTTACCCTAGTATCTGAAAATCTTTGGGTGGATCAAGGCCTCAGAGGCCTTCCAAAGGGGAAGATTAAGAGCTCCTTTGGCCATCAAGGTAACTGCCTTTCCCACCATCACCTCTTGTTGTTTGACTCCACAAACCTGTAAAAGTCCCTTCTCAAAGCAAAACTTGAGACACTTGCAGTGAAAAATCACAGTGCTTAAGGAGATGTGCTTGGAAGCCCGTTGCTTCCGATTGCATCCTGAGAGAAAATTTGTCCTGTGCTTTTCAAAACTGCAGCCATCCTGGCTATCCTGGCACATGGTGGGGGAAAGAAGGCTCTCAACACTCTTGAGTGTCTTCACGGGCCCAGTTTCCAGGCTTCTCGCTTAGCTGGGCTGAGCTCAGCGACCCTCTGACACCAGAGGGGAAGTGGATTTGTCAGGGAGCGCCTGGACTGAGGAGATAAGGAGGGAAGCTGGATGGCACTGACTTGCTACTTGCTGCTTCCAATTATAACAGATTTCTTTTTATTATTATTTCTATCACAAACTGCTTGCAACAATTCTGTTTTAGTACCCGTCTGCTACCTCTCGCCACCCTCAGCAAAGGGTACTGTGGGGTGACAAATGCCTGTCACGAGCCAAAACGGAACTCAGACGTTGCTCTATGCCAACAACAAAGCTGTGCAAAACTGCAGCTTTCCAGTGCTGATTCTTCATAGAGATTTATAGGATGAGTCTTGTGACCAGGAAGAACAGAGATTTACTTTTCATCCCTAGGTATGTTTTTTTTTTCTTTAGAAAGAGTTTAATCAGTTATAAGCAAGAAAAAATAAATGTGTGCACATAAGCAAAGGTGGGATAAACAGGGCTTCCAACAGAAAGTCTTCAATAGTTCCTCTCCATGAGAGACTGTGCAACAGAGGAGGTTGCCAGTAAATCAAAACTTTGACATCAGGCAAGGCATCACAGGGAAGAGTTCTCCTCTGAACACTTATCAGAGGGAACTGTTTTGGTTTGTTTGCATACTGTAAAGATAAGTGTGAGTAAAGAGCTTTGATTCCTCTCAGTGCCTCAGTCCCAACCCAGTCTGAGGCTGGCAATTTGCAAAGGCAAACAGCCACAAAAAATTGTGCTTATCACAGGATGCTCAGGGTGATGCTTTTAATATGTCTTTTTATTAAGCTAGTCCCTTTAAATACAAATGTGGATCCCGTGAGATGGTTCTTCATACTTGTGGATTCTCCTTTCTTTCTTTCTTGGCTTATGACATTCCTCACTTTGGATTTTGTCAACTTGCATAAGATTTTTACTTCTTATTGTAATAAGGTAACAAGGAATAAAGTTCCATGCTGCTTTTATGCTTTTCTTTTGAAGAACATTATAGGCACCATAATTTATTTATGTCCATTCAGCTAATGTTAATTAGCTTGTCAGAATCTGCATTTGAAAAATGTAAACGTGCTCTTGGATTCAAACAGTGTATTAAAAACATAAAAAACAGCAAGGGGAAGATAATTCCATCAAAAGCGTTTCTCCCTTGATTTGTCATGATATTGTCAATAGTTCTTGATGGAATTACTTCCTTACATTTTGCTCCAGCCCATATATTATTATTTTCCATAGAATATTTTTAATGTAATTAAAAATAGATGCTGTTCATCTGGCTCATGCACAAAAAGAATTTTATGTTTCAGGAATTAAATATCTTTTTTTGGTTGAATATTTATTATTTTGTTTGAGTACCACCTTAACTTCTGTTTTCTGAGGTTCCTTCTTTTGATTGTTGCTATTTTCAGTTGCGAATTTAAAGCTAGTTAATGGCTCTCTGCTGGCCCTGTCATGTATGTTAAACATTGTGAGCAGAAATAAGTGGGGGGAAAAGGGATTCTGACCAAGACTTATTCAGGTCCCAAGTTGTGAGTATCCAGGTTTTACAAGTTATATATAATTATTATTAAAAGTTAATATCTGACATCAATTCATTTTTTTCCCTTCTGGCTCTGAAAGTGAACTATTTCTTAGAGCGTCTATTAAATGCGTGGAAGAATAAATATGGAAATATATTGACCTTGCAAAAAATGCCTTTTGCTTTAATTGTGTTCTTGGGCTAGAAGTAATTTCTGAGGTAGGATATAATTTTCTAATTGGATCTTCCTAAATCCTTTTTTCAAACACGAAATAAAAGTCCTCACAAAGCAAAGATACCTCATGAAAGCAGACCCATAAAAGCATTGCAATTCTTTATAATTGTAAACAATTTCCTTTGGAGAATGCAGAATAAAACCATTTTGAAATATACATGACATGATTTTCTATCGATGACCCCGAAGTAATTCAGAGTTAATGCTTCAGCAGTTGCCTTGTTTAGGAATGACAGCTAATGTATTACACTTGCTAAGGAAAAGGCAGTGAAGTAGGAGTCTCGCTCCATTTTCACCTGGCTCTGAGGGTAGAATAGTGATAATGAAATTTGCAGGTCCACAACTTCTAGTTTGATTCTGGGCCTGGTGTATTGCTCTTACAGCCTGTGGATTGAGACGAGGTGTTGGTTTTATGAACTGTGTACCATCCTGAGTCGGCCTGCGGTGGGTTAGTGTGGCTGTTCTATGAATAATGAGCAGCTGAGCCCACAGTAAAAGATTTAAAGTGGATTAATTCCTATTGAATTGAACTTTGAAGGAGAAGGTTTGCCAGCTGATATATTGGCACGCTACCGAGGAGTTGCTCTGAGTAAAACAGTCCAATTATTTTCTTATCTTTTCCTCTTAATGAGCTAAGAGATCATTTCTGTTCTTGAAAGTCAATTAAGGAAGTAGCTATAAAGTCTTTATTTTAGAATAAATCTTTCCCTGCTCTCCTGGAATATGTCCTGGAATACAAGTGTCAGAACGGATGGGTCATGGCAGCAGCCAGGACTGTGTGTTAGTATTCACTTTACCGGGGCTCTGCAGAGAGCAGTGTCCACCTCCAAGGCATGTGCTGATGTGGGCCTTGTGCTCCCTGGTTTACACACATTTGGGGTCTACCTTAGGCATGCATTGCTGGAAAAGGGGTTCTGTCTTCTTTTTCCATGAACTGCTTGAGCACATAGTATAGAAAAAAAGCCTGTCGGGTTCAAGCTTTCTCCCTTGGGGGTCTAGGTGAGGTAACTACCTCATCACTCATCTCTCTCCAAGCTTTTCGCTTGTACCCACAGGATACCTTTGCTACCTTTGCTGAGTATATAGGGAATTAGATGCCAAACTCTGACTCCCTAAATCACATTTAATTTAAATGCCCTGGACATAACTGCATCGGTAACTCAGATCTGTTGGCACTGCAAGAAGTAGCTCACTTCCAATGGCCAGATCTGGGGGCTTTGCTTTTTTATGGTACTATTAGCTAGTTTAAATAACTATTGCATATAAAAGATGGTGTCCCAATCCTATCCACTGCAATAGCAATTCACTGGCTGAAGAGGAAAGCAAGCCATACTAACCAGAGCAGTTGCTTCAGCTTCGTTTCTCACCTGCCTCTACCATTTCTGTAAATGACTGCAGAGCCATCCAGTGGCTGTAAGGAGGGGACATGGAGACATGGATTATCTGAGGATGCAGTCACACTTGTCAGCCAGCTGTATGCAGGCATAGGAAGGGGGTAACAGCTCACTGGTCACCTTTGTGATCTGCTCTTGCCATAGTTTTGCAGATCCCCTGCAAATACACAGACAGAGTTGCTCCAAATTGAGGAGTTAAATTTCCTTTTAGCTCTGAGTTGCCTTTCTGTCACGATCTCAGATATCTGATCTGTCCTCTAAGATCATTCTCCCCAGCTGCAAAAATGCACAAGAGTGCCGCTCTGCATGTACCCACTGCGATCGTGAAAGATTTAGAAAGGTTTAAAGACCTTTTGCCATGTTTCAAAAGATCAGAGTTGCTGCAAAAAAAGCAATAAAAAGTTGCTATGCTAAGTGTGTTTGATCAGATTCCCTGAATCCCAAACCCATCTGTCATGGCTCCTACACAAGTTCCTGGGATGTGACTAAGGATCATGCTCCGGAGCAGCACATCCATGCATCTGAGGGCTACTGGGAAGGTGTAAATGCCGTCACGTGCCATACAAAGCCTGTGACTAACAGAGTCCATTTTTCATTTGGAGCTAAGAACCTCTCTGAGTAGAACAGTTATTCTGATTATCAAATCGGGTAAGTAGAAGGTGTTTTGCTTTAGTTTTTGTGTTCAAGAGCTATATCTCCTAGAACTGAATTCCTGCATCTGCTTGCAGAATCCAGTAACAACCAGTAAAACAAAGAAAAATCAGTTTAAAAAAAAAAGCCCAGCAACTTGAGAAACTGTGCCAAGGGCTGGGTGCACTGGAGCAGTCAGAGTTTTCCAGCAGACTTGACAGCGTATTGACTGGAATCTGACCACCTTCCTAAGTCTGTGAGGTGCTCGTGAAAGGCTTTCTTATATGCATACCTGGGCCACTTTGGCTGGAGACACTCTCAAAAATATTGGCAAAGTAAATTCCAGGCAGTGACCCAGCTTATCAGTAGGTGGACTTCACTGAGCTGGCAAGTTTAAGGACTTGTAGGACAGTGCCAAGATTAGAAACAGGAGGGCTGGGAGGAGCAGTCGTTGTGGCAGTGTGCTCTACCGTGTCCTGTCTCCAATTAGAGGCTGCTCTGGTTATCTGAAGCAAGCACTGTGGAAGGAGAATACTTTTAGGTATCCATGGAGCCAACACAAACTGTTGGTACCTCTTTTCCTTGCCGTGTACCTTGAGTACTCATTGCTCTCCCAATGAGGTGCATAGTTACCAGTTTGTATTTTCAAGCACTGCTCAAAACATACAGAAAAAGTCATTGTGAATTTTTACAGGTCTTCATTATGCAGAATATAGGCAAGTAATGTCTGTCTTCTTTCATTGCCTCCTTGTCCCAGACCTCTGTTGCTTGCAAGCCTGCTGTGTTAAATAATATCTTATTTCTTATAAAGTGTTTCACATTGACTTCAAATACTTGAGTGTGTGACTTAAAAGTGGACTTTTTTCCAAGCAGAGAAAACTTTCAGTACTTGTGGAAGGCAACACAAAAGTGTCATGAGCACAGCTGAGTGCAATTTATTATCCATTTGAGGGAATACTTGTGGGAATATGTTTATAATCTTTGCTCGGCTCCACACACTGATGTTATGCACTGGGTATTTCGACTTCAGACACCTTGCTATTTCTAGAACGACTCGGAGGTAGAAAGGTCAATGAGAGGATTATTACGGAGAGATCTTTCCAGTGTCACACACTAATGAAATGAGGCAAAGAGTGATACTGGAGACTAACCACTTGAGTGGACAGCAAGCAAGGTGTGGGTTCCTGGACTTCACGGGATAGTTTATATGAGCAAGTGGCTGGAAGTGTTTGGAGCAATTTCTGGGGCCTCAGGCTTTGTACAGTATTCAGAACCACCTTCTGCAATTACAGGCAATTTGCAAGTGATTGTCTGCTTCAGTAGAAGAGTAACTTCTGGCTTCAGACCAGGATTTGGATGAGCCAAGGATTTGAATTTTAGCTAGAGTAAGAGCTCTGATAGTCACACTGGTGTGTCAAGGAAAGCACAAACCAGAAATGTTCTGAATGGAAAGAATACTGGTGATATTAGTGCAAACTCAAGGAGCGTGGGATATGTTTTTGGATAAAGATTATGGTGCATTGGCCACAAAATAGCTACTGGTGTTGGACACGTGGTTTAAAATGTTAGTCTAATTTTTAAGAGTGTATATTTCTATATAGCCCACTATATGGTCAAAGCACACATCTGCATGTGTAGCATCTTTGTAGGTCAGATAGTAAGTTCTGAAGTGTTCAGTTTGTTAAAAAGGTTGGTAAAAGTGGTCATGTAATGTCTTGCAGGATGCAGCTCGTATAGCAGGGATCCCAGTCTTCCTGCATACAGTCCCTCTTGTTACAGAAGTCTTTTAGCTTCTATACCAAATGAGTAAAGGATGTTTACTTTAATATAAAATTCATATTCATTCCCAGAGCCAACCTCTTAAGGATATTAAATTAATGAAACATTCCTGGAGAAAAAAATAGTATGTGATTGTGTTATCAAAAACAGTGTTTCAGAAATTCACAACAAGCTGAGTGCCTGCTGAGTTGTTGCTTGCTCTGTTTGCTGGTTTGGACACAGAACTCGGGAGCCTTCCTCATCCTGAGCTGACCTGGTGCCTGCCTGACTAGGTAGAAACTTGGGCAGGTGGCTGCAAAAAGCCTAGAAAGTCTTTATCAGGCGTACGCAAACGGATTTTGGAGAGATGTGTAAATTATCCAAGTTTGAGTGTGGGTTTTTTTTTCCAGAAACAGAAAAAAAAAAAAAATGCACATCTTTAATGTTAGGATTGCAGCCTGCTAAATTTCAAGGCTCTTCTCCAGCTCCTCATGGGATCTTAGGATTTCTCAGAGAAAAGGCTGCTGGAACTTGTCAAAACAAGACTTTTTTTTTTTCTCTTAGCCTCATTCTCTCAAAAAGCAAAACCATATTTGCTGAAATTTTCTTTTAAAGGAATCAACAAGAAACAAATTAGCATTTTTTTTTCAAATTTATTAGTAGCTGAAAGGTGGCTTTATAATGGGGATTGATGTGAGGCATTCAGAAAGAGGTAGTGATAACTCAGTATGTCATAATCTGTTAGGATGCATGAGAAAGGAAAAAAGTAAACAAAAGATAAAAAGAAAATGAAGGATAAATCTTAGTCAGTGTATTCAAAGCCTATATAAAGTCCCTTTGGATGAGTTTGACAATGAATTCTGGAACAAGAATAAAATAACAGGGAGAATTTACAGCCAACTGACAAGAATTGATTAGGCAATCAATCTCAAGGCAATGTACATCTAATGTTATCAGGGGCCTTTGTCATGTGTCTGATGATAGAAAACAAAAAAAACTCAAAATCACTCATCAAGAACTTTCCCACATTATAAATAAGAATTCTTCCCCATCCAAAAATTAGACTAGTTTATCTAGTAGCAAGTATGTTGTCTAGACGTAGGGAGACAGTACTGAAAAATGGTAATAGTGCCTACCAAAAGAGATGAGACTTAGTTGCATAAAAAAGTTTGATTAACTGTTGTTAAACCACTAGAAGAAGCACAAGACAGCAATCTTCATTGCTGAAAGGATGACTGATACAGTCTGTTTTGTAGAAATACTACATTTTTACTATTTTTTTTTTTCAAAATGACGTCATACACAGAGGACAGCAGTTTGAAATGCTTTGTTTTTACAGGTGGGCTGCAAATAAACAAAAACTTCGGGTTATGAAACACTGCCAAATTTAGAAAACTTCTTGAGCACCTATCACCAGAGAAAAAAACCACAGGCAAATATAGTGATGACTCTGAAAAGTCAGTAGTGGAGGTGTCAAATTAATCTTTTATATATCTTACAAGATGACCCTGGGTGTTTCCAGAACCTACTAATAAACCACTGGTGAGTGAGGTGTGATGTCTGTGTGTTACAAAGAAGCCATAATAGAACGGAGATGTGATCCGACTAGTCATTTTTGCCCGAAACTTGACTTGTAGAAAGCAAATTCTGCATTTAAGTTTTGTGAATTATAAACATTATTTCAGAATTCAGAAAATTTGAAACTCCTTACAGAGATATGTGAGAATAAAATGGAGTAGCAAAATTAAAAGGGAATAAAATAAAGAATGAAAAGTGGAGAAACAGATTTTGGTGATGATCTTTGTCACAAATTCTTAGAGTAGACCCAGGAAACTGATAATCAAGTATTAAGGACTTCAAGTCTTTAAAGTCAAGTATTAAAGTATGGAATTTATATTCTGTACATTAAATGTTCAGTATTGCTCATGAAAATACTCAGCATCTATTGGATCTGGTTTCTGAATTTTTCTGTCTTGAAATATATTTCAGTGAGGTTAAGTCATCCTACCTAAAACCTAAGCACATTTAGAAATATTTATGTTTTTATCAGTCTTAACACTGTTGTCCATAGTACTTTCCTATGTAGTTGCATATCGTTTGTATAATTGCTTTTAGCATCTGTGAAATTCCCTGTCACATAAGGCAGGGAAAAAAATGCAAAAAATATAAATGACTGGTGCTTCAGAGATGGTTCTTGGTTGGATGTGGGCAGCCTATAAGATGTAAGATACAGTAATTGCTCAGATACAAAATTGTATTCTGGGATCACTCATATGTCTTTTACCTTGTAGTGTTTCAAAAGATGCGTTTATTTGGAGTCACATGCTAAGCAATAGAAGGCACAGGACTGTAATAAGCTCTTGCCCTCTGAAACATGTTTATCTTGTCACTGAGGGCACTTGCTAATGTGATTTTCCTACCTTTAGCAAAGCCAAAGTGATGTCTGCTGCCGTTGCTACGCTACAGGAGCGGAGCACTGAACTGTCCGGTGCGTCGTAGCACGCACGTTGCAGCGTTCGGTTCACAGTCGCTGCTGTTACGACCACTTTTTAAAGCCTTCCTTAAGCAAGTGGACAAGACAGTTTAACCTCCAAAAACGCCACATGTAAAATAATAATTCACAAGTGTTTTTCTTGTTTGCTAAGAATGACTAGGAGTAGGAGTACTCAGCTTCAATGAGTCTGTTGTACTGAATTTCAGGTATTTTGTATTTTTGAAATTGTAGAATATGACCTAAAAGGCAGCTCTTGAGATAGTCTACAACAAAACAAGAATATTCAAAACTATCTACTGCATTTTCAACTTTACTTGTGTCCAAATCCATGCCATCTGGCTTTGTTTCGTAAGTTATATGGCTAGAATAGGCTTCATCAACCCTATCCTCCCTCAGAAAGAGGAATAATAGAAGAGATACCTCTAGGGAACAGTTTGTGCTGCAAATCTGGTATGTACTTTAGGACAGGCTCCTAGAGGAGCCTGCATCATTCTATTGGTTGTAGAGAGCTCCTAGTCAGATAACGTAAATGAGACACCTACCTTTTATATAACTTTTGTATAGCTAAAGCTATAGCGATGCATCCCACTGGCTGTGATAAAGTGGATATTTTTAAAACTCGCTGACCCGAGAAGAATCCAGACCAAGATTAACAGATGGAGGTGCAACAAAACTGGGAGTGTACTTCTACAGTGTTGCGTGTAAGCTGTTAGTGTGACTTTCTCCTAAATGTCAGTCACCTGAAGGGCATGCTGTAATGCTATGGAGAAGGGTTTTTGTACAGAGACACCCCTCTATCTCCCTTCCATGGAAGAAACAAGACTCTTGTGAGGATAGGTGAACGACATGTCAATAAAAGTGGCCTTTTTTCTCATTTACATCCTCTGCCTAAACCTCACAGAGCAGAAAGATTGACAGTGTGTTTCTTAAGAGATGTGTAACGTGTTCTCTGTGGTGTCAACTATGGTGACTGTAATGTCAAGAAATCCCGTTTTGATGACATTGAGCTCACTAGGCAAAAGATAAAGACCGAAAATTAAACTGTTGGAAACACTGGCTTCCTGGCTGACAGTTCATTAGGCTGCAGAAGAGAGATTCCTTTTATTTTTCTGTAGCCTGGAAATGCATTAGGTGTTCTCCAAGCTATTAAAAATGCTTTGGTTCACAATGCCAGGTAGGTTTAATGGATTTCCCTGCCAGTATAGTGAATGTGATAACAATGAAGCGTGAAACAACCTGTTTTAATGACTTACACTTCTAATAGCTTGTGCTATTTCCTGCTTAGATCAGGTGTTAAATTTTTAAAAGATGTCTGGGTCTTTCATTAATTGAACAAGCAACCACTTGACAGTGAGTGAAGTATTAATTATAAGGTCGTGTTCCTTGTACATTAGCAAATACTACAGAAAGTTTTCTAGCAAACCTCTTGAAGAAGAAGTAGTAACATCTATTGCTTCTGAGACACTTTCTGCCTATTGACATGCAGTTTATAAAGTAGATGTGCTCCTTTCTCTACAGCTGGGATGACAGCAGCTCGGTAAGCAGTGGCCTCAGCGACACTCTTGATAACCTCAGCACGGATGATTTGAACACCACATCATCTGTCAGCTCTTATTCCAATATAACTGCCTCTTCAAGAAAGAATACTCATGCCCAGGTAAGTGGCTTTTCACTGCTGTCTCTCGCAATTCCTCCACAAGTAGGCAGGATTACAGGGAAAACAAAACAAAAGCCAGCAGTTTGCTAGCTGCTCTGTTACAGTTGTGTGCAGGAAGCATTGTGTTTCAGTAAGCAACATGAAGGGCCCTAGAGCATCTCTGCTCCCGGAGGCTTGGCTGCTGGGGCTGAGGGCAAATTTAGGGGCAGCACAGCCCCTGGTGGCTGCTGTTGCACTGGTGACCTGGAGTGGGTATCTCTTTCAGCATGTGGCACAATTTCAATCATTTTTCATAGAATCATAGAATGGCTAGGGTTGGAAGGGACCTGTAGAGGTCATCTAGTCCAACCCCATCTGTCTTGAGTTGTAACATGGCAGGGAAGAAAATATGCACAGCGTTAATGTCTTTTCCCTATTCTATCCTTTGGGAGAAAGGTGCTTGAAGAGGTGAGCCCACAGGTGGCAGAGCATCTGTTCTCCCATTTATGTCAAGGAGAGAAAATGGCCATTAGGAATGTCATCAATTAGGAGTTATGGATAATTTGCTCCCCTATTCCCTTTGAGGGCATGTGCAATGAAAGAAAGAAGAGCTGTATTTATCACTTCTTCTGGGTTTTCCATATTTTAGCAGAAAATCAGAATTCCAGGCTATGAACTCCAGTTGATGTTGTTTGTTCTCATACAGAATCATATCTCCTTACCAGCTTGCTAACATTTACTTTAGTGCCTATCTCTGGCTATTAACCTCTCTCTTAGGCAGGGAGATAGATGAGGAGAGGTCCAACCATGTTTTCCACAAATGAAGCCTTACTTGCTCTACCACCACTTGAATATTAAGAACTTGGTTTGGATCCCTGTTGCAACTGGTCCAAAAGAAACCATGCCTATCATCTCTTGTCTGTGTCATTTTGATTCATACTTAATCTTTTCCTTTCTCCCGAATTAAAAACACTCCCTCGTGCTGCAAGGCCTGCACAGCATCACACAAGCTGACAAAGCGTAATGTCAAAGTAGGATTCATAGCAGGGCAGAGCCACAAGCAATAAATAACAAGCTCTTGCATCAGGCACCCCGGCGTTTCTTCCAGTTCCCCTCATATTCCTCTCTTGCAAGAGAGGAAAAAGACTGTGCAGTACATTAACAGGCTTAGGTTCCTAAAACAAAAAAAAGAGAGAGTGAAGTTAGTCCCAACTGAGAGACATTCACTGCCCTGTTGTTTACTGTTTATGATCAAGGAATTTCAAGTCTGAACACTCAGCTCAGAGGGAAGAGTTGAGGTCTCCTGTGATTTAATGTTAAATATTGAGGATTCAAGACTGACACCTTGAATTCCCTTCAGACTCCTGCAGGCTGCCAGTGTGTGCAGTTCAGAGATCTATTTTGTAGATCTCAACTACTGCAAACTGTGTCAATGTGAGAAAAGTATGTTTGTCATTTGCCTCAGGAGACGAGGAAGTAAAGTCAGCTTGGGAGTGAAGTTTACTTTAATCTGCAGTAGGAGCTCCAGGAAAAATTTTAGACCTGTGTTGTACTCACAGGTCTAAGATACATGGATGTCAACATTCTCCAGCTTTTGCCATGGCTTTTCCCACTACGTGGAGTCCAGCCTCTCTCCTTTCATGTCAGCGGTGATGGCCAGCTGGGCCTGCCCTAGGTGTTCCACTGCATCATCATTATCCTAACTGAGAAATCTGTCTGACTGTTTAACTCTTTCTGGCTTTTCCTCTTCAGTAGTCTCTTGTCCTGCATGATCAGCCAGTTACTATTTGCCATTTATTTTGTGATGAACCAAGGTGCAGAGGGTTCAGATGCTGGGTTTATCTTTGCCAGGGTTGTTTTACATTGTGAAAGCTAAGAGAAGAACTCACACCAAAGTAAATTAATGAGAAAGGAGCGTATCCCAGGCCAGCTTGCAACCCCAGCTAGCAAGTGATGAGCACAATATGTAAGCGTTTTGCCAGCTGTTCTCCAGGTGGGGAACATAGTCTTCCAACACAGAGATCCCATTTGCAGCCTCTTTAAGGGACTGGAGAAATGTAGGTAGGCTCTATCCTGAGGCAGAAATTGGATATCTTGCTGTTGTTGCTTTCTTATTAAAAAGGAATTGACATCACTTCACAGGTCCCATAATGGCAAGGAGAAGCTTTTAGAAAGTCTTATATTTGTCATTTCTTGGAAATAGTACAGTTTGCTTTCAAAATGTATAGCTATGTGTTTATAAGCATTCATTTATGGGAAAAGTTCTGGGAACATTACACATGTTGTAGCAATAACACCAGTGGAAACTCTCCTCTGAAGGGTCTTGCAGGATTTGTTTAGATGTTTGCTTGGGCTTTCGTCCCATTGAACATTTACACAATATCTGCACCACCTTCTCCCAAGCACATGTTATGTTCTGAAAGTGCAGGAGGCTTTTGCATTTTGCATGCCTCAGATGACAAGTGTGTAAACAGCAAGTGGTTATTCTGCCAGTCATCCCATCTGTATTAACCCTGCTTGTGACAGCAGTGCCTAGGGAGCAGCCCTGAGGGCTCTCTCTGCAGATGGAGCTGTGGGAACATGGAAGAGTGGAGAGTCCTTTCCCAAATCCTGCCTGGGTTGCAACGCTGCTTAGACGGACTCTATAGGGGCAGGGCTAAGGCAATCACAGATCTAATGAGCAGTGATGGCTGGCAGCATCACACCTTGCTGTTGCTGAAGAAGGGCAGGTGGAAGTTAAATAAAGGAAAGGGCAAAGGCAGAGAGGGGAACGGGCCTGAGGAGGAGCAGTAGTGCTGGTAGTTTTGCTTAAGATATTATCCTTTCTCACTGGTGGTGCAATGCACTCTGTGTTATGGGGGCGATAATCCTAACTCGATAAATGGAAAGTGTGGGTGGGCAAAAACGGAAATGAGACCATGAGGATTTTGGCAGTATATTTAGGAACTCTACTATTCAAGGTTTTGATTTGAACCTTCCAGAGCAGCGATTCATTTGTAAAATGCATAGGGTGTTGAGGGACGTAAGGTATTGCTGGTGATGATTAGAGTAAATTGTTTCACTTTTATATGTTTTATCTATAAAGGAAAGAGTTTAAATCTGTAGGGGGAAAAAAAAAAAAAAAAAGGAAAAAATGTCTTCCCTGGATGGGAATAGTTTTAAATTTTTGTCACTAGGATCCTGATGTTTTATAGTAGAAGTTTTTCTGGTCCCCAGTACAAATAAAGCAATATCCTTGTTTCTCCTCCCATCTTGGGAGTTAAGAAATGAGTAAATATTGAAGATGAGGAGACTGACCATTTGTCGTGATGCAAATGTCTCGTAGCTGAAGACCGACTCGGAGAAGCGCTCAGTGACGGACAGCGAAACGTGGGGCAGCACTGAAGAGCTGAAGAAGCCGGAGGAGGATTTTGACAGCAGCATAGAGAGCAGCGGCAAATGGAAAGGCCTCCCCTCGGGGCTGTCTGAAGAATCGGAGAAGGGGGGGCAGAAAGCGTCTCTCACCGTTTCCCAGACGGGATCCTGGAGGAGAGGCATGACTGCACAAGTGGGAGCTGCTCAGTCCAGGCACAAGGCTGGAACAAGTGCTCTCAAGACCCCGGGTAGGAAACTTCTGCAGTTCGCATTGCACCACTGAAAATAAAGGCTTTGTATTTAGACTTCTGTTATAAGGAGCAAGAAATCTTTACTGGGTTAAATAGGATTAATGGATGCTTTAAGTGTGTGATAGGCATGGGGAATATGGTAGCAGAATTGTAAGCACACTCGTAGTTATTATCATAAATGATTCTGAGCCAAGACTTTCATAATATCCTAATTTGCTCATTTTTAGTAACTGTTAATTTGCTACGCTGCATGCTAATAGTTTATTAATCACACAGGAATGTATCCGTAACATAAACTGTGATAGTATTTTGATTTATTATGATTTGAGTAAGTCAGCTTGTATTGGGGAATTCTTAGAGCAATTTTTAAGCTAATCTCTTCCTTAAACACTCAAATCAGAGGATCCAAAATGAATATTTTTGAACTAAAGTTGAATTATCACGTTCCAGATACTGTAGGTACTTTATGCTTTATTGTTAAGAAATTAAAGAAGTTGTAAAAAATACCTTTTTTTACACTCCTTTATGAGTGTTACATAATTTCATATCTTCTTCAGAAAAAGGCCTCTTTTTGAAAATACAAAAGATTTTTCCAAATAATAAGACGGAATAGATGTTTTCACAATCCAGTTTTGAAAACAAAAACCAAAATTGGTGGAATACATCCCTATTAAGATATTCTAGTCCATCCTCCTAATAAGGGGTAATTTGTAGGACATTTCCTGGCACCATGTCTGTCCTGGCAGACTGCTTTCACAAGTGTGTGTAAGCCCCTCAGTTTGAGTGGTAGCTAAAGCTCCTTGCAATGGTCCATGGCCATTTAGATTCAGAAGCTGCACCCTTGTGAGGGTGATGAGGAGAAAGATCACGCAGGGTTTCCTGCACAACCGCCCTGTTTCCTGCATCTTCTCTGGTATTGCTGGAGATGAGCAGAGAACTACCATGCACCATAGAACTGAGACCTTACCTGCTATTTTTTAAGAACAGCATAATGGTCTGCGTGCTCACACTGTGTGAGTCTGATCTGTATATTGGTGTGTGCACATGTTTGTGTAGCATAACTCATGTGCCATGTGCATAAGTGCAGGAGTGAATTTATTGCTGACTTGTAGCTGCTGTTCTTTATGATGATTTAGTTCCATAATACAAATTAGTCCACTATATACCTTCTGTAATCACTAGAAGTGTGAAGTAAAAACGTTGATATGCTAAATATTAGGAGCCATGTTAGGAGCATACAATTGATAAAGAGAAATTAAAATACAACGATTCAACAAAAAAATTGCTTGTTTTGGCACTGAAAAGTTGTTTGAGAAAATAAGACACTTTTTTGATATAGAAGAGGATATCTTATCGAGACCTCTAAAAATACCACAATAACATTGTGTAAAAATATGATTTTAGCCTGTGTAGTGCTAAAGACAGTCTCTCAGAAAATCAAAAATCTTGAGAAGATACCAAAGATATGGGGAAGATGTTAATATGATGTTAATAAATGATACTGTTACAAACCAAGAAGGTTGTGATTTATTCCTACCATAACATCATCATCTCTGATAATTTTTCTAGCTAACAACAGAAAAAACTTAGTTATGTTAAAGAAAATGCAATCAGTGAAAACCAAAGGAATTTAATAAGTGCTATTAATTTCTACGTGCACAGTTAATGTCATATTTCTGAAAATGTTAATTATATGTTGTGCTTTATTTTCAAGTATAATTCCTTAGATATGGAAATGCTATTAAAATAAAAGCCTTATTGCCTTCGAGCATTTTCTCTTTTATGCTGTTCTGCTAAATATGAAGTTAGAAATTCTCAGAAGAATTTCAGGATTTTAATACTTAATGGTTGCTTGTAATGTGTTGTACCTGCTACTGACTTCTGGCAGGAGACTGAAGACTCCTAAAATAGTCTGCTCTCTTAGGGCAATTTCTCTGTTTCTGTAGTTTTTCATTTGGGGATCATAACCGTATAGTGGTGTAGTTAGATACTGAGGCGTTACAGCTGCAAGTCTAAATGATCTTTCAAAATATACTTTCATTTAGGAAAAACAGATGATGCGAAAGCTTCAGAAAAAGTGAAAACTCCCCTGAAAGGAGCCTCTATTCAGCGCTCTCCATCGGATGCAGGCAAAAGTAGCGGTGATGAAGGCAAAAAGCCTCCCTCTGGTATTGGGCGGTCAACTGCTACTGGCTCCTTTGGATTCAAGAAGTCTGGGATGGGATCTTCTACTATGATCACTGCAAGTGGAGCGACGATCACAAGCGGGTCGGCAACTCTTGGGAAGATGCCCAAATCTTCAGCCATCGGTGGGAAGTCCAATGCGGGGCGGAAGACGAGCTTGGATGGTTCCCAGAACCAGGATGACGGTGTCTTGCACGTGAGCTCCAAGACCACTCTGCAGTATCGCAGTTTGCCTCGGCCGTCCAAGTCCAGCGGCAGCGGCATCCCCGGCAGAGGCGGCCACCGCTCCAGCACCAGCAGCATCGACTCCAACGTGAGCAGCAAGTCTGCAGGGGCTGCGGCCTCCAAGCTGCGCGAGCCGAGCAAGATCGGCTCCGGGCGATCCAGCCCCGTCACCGTCAACCAGACGGACAAGGAGAAGGAGAAGGTGGCTGTGTCCGATTCCGAGAGCGTCTCGTTGTCGAGCTCCCCCAAATCCAGCCCAACTTCGGCGAGCGCCTCTGGCACGCCAGGCCTCAGGCAGCCGGGCTCCAAATACCCTGACATTGCCTCCCCGACGTTCCGAAGGTAAGAAAGAGCTTTGCCATGAGCTCCCCAAGTCACAATATGTAGAAAGCAGGGGTTTTCGGTGTATTGAAATTGTATTCACTGGGCAAAAAGCCTTGTCTGGGTATGTTTTGTCATAAACAGAGGATGAAGTACGAAAAAGAAAAGAGTAATGTTTCTTCACAGAACAAAATGATTTCCCTGAGGACTAAAGACATTGTCAGACCTGAAATGGCTGTTCCTTGAGCAGTGACCATTTAAAGCAGACTCTGATAACAACAGTTTGAAGGCTAGAGTAGGTTCTTATTGAATATTCAGGCAAATGTCACATTCTCTGTCAATAAATCCCCAAATGCGAGCAGGGCATCTCCTTCAGCCATGTTCTGTTGCAGGGGCCGGCCGTGCTGTTGCCACTTTGAGCCTTTAGCTCCATAGGGCCATAAGCATTTGTGTTTACACTGCCAGCGATGTCCAGCTGCCAGAGCTTCACCATCACAGTAGTTTGGTCACATCTTTCACCGGAAACATTAGTGAAATTAAATTTCAATTGGAAATGCCCTGCTCTCCCATTTCTGGAAGTACAAATTGCCACGATGCACGGTTAGAGGAAGCCCTTCCTTCGTGGGAGAAAAGGCCAATAGTGCCCTCTTGTGTCCAGCTCCCCGAACAGCCTCTCCAGTTACTGGCTGGGAGGGGAGCTGCTGTTGAATTACAAAGCTTGATAATGAGTAGAATGGATTCTGCCATTGTTAGCCATGCTTACTTTACACCACGATAACGTCTTCATTTCTTTCCATATTCTTTTATGAGCTACACTTGAAGTGCAGCTTAAAGTATTTCCAGTAGGAGATTAAGTCATTACATGACTTTCTATTTTAACAGTTTTAGAGGATTTAGGTTTTTCTTATCATTACTGTAGAAATCATTTTCTTTATAATTACTGGAGGCAAGTATATGAATTGCACATCAGTTTTGACTGCCTTTGGAAACAAACCGAGCGCATTTAGCTCTGGTGCAGTTCATTCTGTCTGACTAGTTGCTACATGACTGATGACCATAGGACCATCTGCGCAAAAGAGCAACGAGAGGAAAATTTTACACAAATAGTCAGGCATTTGATGAAGGATGAAGGATGCCCTTTTCAAAGTGTTTGTTGCCGTCATTTCAGCTCATTTGGGACGCGAGGGGTTTAAATGCTAGTGGCTTAGTGGTAGGAATGCTTATGGGTGAAAGTGTGATCTGTTTATGCAATATTAAGACAAAAATGTGCTTATTTTAACACTCTCTGGGAAGGTCTGTTTGTGAAAAGAGCGTGTTTGAGAAAGAGTGAATGAGAGCTGTTGCTAATGAAACCAGCCTGGATTGCTGTGACATGGTTAAGTGAGTTTAATTTTGAGATGCAATTGATGAACTAGGTAGGCATTATTTTCGTAGCAGTAATTAAATGTGTAGTTTGGCTCTTAGGATGTTACGCCATGAATGTTTAATGCGGCTGTCAGTTTCTCTAAAGCTATTTGTTTTACATTTAGGTTGTTTGGTGCCAAGGCAAGTGGTAAAGCTGCCTCTGCACCCAGTACTGAAGGTGTGAAACCCACATCGGCAATGCCCAGCCCTAGTACCACATTGGCACGGCAAGGCAGCCTGGAGTCTCCATCCTCGGGTACAGGCAGCATGGGCAGTGCAGGTGGGCAAAGTGGTAGCAGCAGCCCCCTCTTCAATAAACCTTCGGACTTAAATGCAGATGTTGTAAGCTTAAGTCACTCCTTGGCTTCCAGTCCCGCCTCAGTGCACTCTTTCACGTCAGGTGCTCTTGTGTGGGCTGCCAACCTGAGCAGCTCTTCAGCTGGCAGTAAGGACACACCAAGTTACCAGTCCATGACTAGCCTTCACACCAGTTCCGAGTCCATTGACCTTCCTCTGAGCCATCACGGCTCTCTCTCTGGACTGACAACAAGCACTCAGGAGGTTCAGAGCCTGCTCATGAGGACCGGAAGCGTCCGATCTACTCTTTCGGAAAGGTGAGCTTGCCTATAGATACAGTGACCACAAAAAATAATAATAATAATAATAAAAAAAAAAAGGACACAAGGTTCACCTGTTTTCCTAAAGGGACACTGTTTAATCAGCAGCTTAGTCCTATATTTGAAAACAAAGAAAAGATGAAAATAGACCTGATAGTAAATTCAGGCAACTGAATCAACTTTCTTTTAAGGTTTTACAAGCATGTCTTTTCTGTCTTGAGAAGGTGGTGGGTTTTTTTCCTTCCCTTTTTCTGGAGAAAAACCATAGGAAAGGGCAAATCACCTAGGTAAGGTGCATCCCAATGGCCGCATAATGACTCCTGCCTGCTAGCTCTACCTGCCGTCCCAGCAGCTCCCAGCTGTATCCATGTCTTCTTAGTAATGAATTTGCTTGGGAAGTGGGACCACCCCTGTTTGCTTCCCACTTCCCAAAGTGTAAGCAGAGCTAGTGGGTCCCTGCCATCAACTGACCCTAGAGTCTTGTCCTAAAACACCCAGCCCTATCCAATATTTTTCTTACATGGCAGCCATTCTGCAGCTCCTTCCTAAAATGCGGTTTCACTTCAAGGGAGGCATTTACAGCATGAGAACCCCATAATCTGCACAGTCCTGGCAAGTGTCCAGAGCAGAGGGACAAAAGCAAGAAAGATTTTCCCCCTAGTTGTGCTGTTAAAGTACTTGTTTACCCATGAACATTTTACTACTTAAATTATATTTTGAAGTGGTACAGCCACCCTTAGGGAAGGCGCTGTTGTACCAAGATTTTTATTTGTGTATGTGTGTGTGTGAAATACTTATTTGACCTTGGTGAGAGAGAACCAGTGAACTTTGCTAGGCAATAGTTTTCACTTCCTGTGGAAGTCTTCAAGATTCAAGAAGGAATTCTTATCTCACACAGGGAACAAAAGTTAGTTTTGACCTTTTTCATTAGCCATCGATCCTGCTTCTCCAAGATGATACTGAAACAGAATCAGAAACAAGTTAGACCTAAACAATTTAAAAAAAAAAAAAAAAGGCAAATAAAGATTTTTTCTATATTTAAGAAAAATATGCAGTTTTAATAACTTTTTTCTGTTTGTATAAAACCAGATATCATTCTCTACCAATCTTTCCATTGAGTGGTTTCACTTTCAGTGAATCAGCATTTAGAAAAAAACAAAATCTAAACAATTCTTGGTCGAATCTGGATGGAAACTCTCCCCGTAATTCATTTTGTTTGTTATGCTGTATTCATGAGTATTGCTGTATCAGTTAAAAATCACACGTCTAACTAACATACTTACAACACTATAAAATGTGTGTCTGTACCACTCTAATGTATGATAACAATAGTAGCTAAAAACACACTGATACATGAGTAACTTTTAATTTGCACTGTCTCTTTACTATTTTTATAATAATTTGCAATGTGTGCCATCAACTGAATTGAATAATATTTCTTGGAAAGCTAATTATTCATATTTTTTATAGGAACTGCCACTGATTTTTGATATTACATATAGGAATGGAGAGGTCAGAAAGATCGTGTGGAAGGGTGTTGAATTTATGCCAAGGATCATATTTATGCAGAGGATGTTAAACATCATATTCAAAATGTTAATTGCTTGGCATAAGCTCCTGAGCAACCCCAACTACTAATACTTCATGTATTTGTTCAGTGACTTAATTTCAGTGGTTCCAAATACTTTGCCTTTGGCAACATTTTTAACTTTCAGATTTGTCCATATGGGGATATTATGATTGAGTCCAGAGAGAGCCATTTATCATGTTGATCTGGCCTCAAAACAAATACATGTATCTAGAGAAAATGGTGTCATTTCTTGAATTATAGCCCCAACACGGTATTTGCAGTTTGATTTTTCCAAAAGCTCTGCTACAAGTGCTATATTATTTCTGAACTGTTTGATGCAGCAAAACCTCTAAGTAGTAAAGCATTTTTTTCACAATAAAAGTATTGTTTTGCTATGTTAAGAGACAGATATGCTTGCCAAAAGATTTTGTCCTTTTTTCCCTTTGTAAACCATAGTGGAGGGATTCAGATTGTATTTTATACGCCTATGGCAAAACTATGTGTAGTCTGGTGAGACATAAGAAATTATCTGCAAGGAGACTCACTCTTTCTCTTCCCTTACCCTAGGGCTTGCCCAAGACTGAATGATGTATGTAATGATATATACTAATATAATGTAGGGACAACATCAGACAGACCAAAGCACCAAATAAGATAAAACTAGCTAGTTACCTAAATTGTGTGCAGAAGAGGATACTAGGAGAAAGTCTAGCGAATGTTAGAAGAGAGAGCTGATAACCAGTGATACTAAGAAGCACTTTCTTGCTTCATTAGACCATTAATTGCAGTTTGATAGCTGAACAAATACTAAGAGGAAGTGTGCTAGAAGGGAAAAGACAAGGGAAAGATTGCTTGGATAGGTCTCCAATTTACATGGTCCAAATGAAATTTGCTCCCAGCAGCTATCTGAAATAGCCCTGTGGTCATTAGGATGCCTAACTAGATGGGTTGGGGTGGAGGACAAAGGGGCCTCAGTGCTGGGAAGATGTAGAGGTCTTTTTAGCAAAGCTAGTGATAGATAACAGGAGGTTGTCAATAGTGTCATTTCAGGTGAGACTGACAATAAATTTGCAGGCAAGCAGACCTTCTGAGTAGAAGCTGGAAGGGAAACAGTGTGTAGGGGACAGTGAGATGGTCTCTTGCCAAGGCTTCAAGGCTACCAGCTGAGGAATAGCTTGGTAGAAACACGGGGCTGCACATCAACTGCAATACTGACATAGCATCAAAGTTTATTCTAGACAGATTTTGTGTTATTCATAAACAGAACAGTGAACACTGAAAATACTTCCTTTATCAGCAAAACTTACATCACTCTCAGCACTTCAGCTATTTTTGCCATAACAGTATTTAGACATGTCTACTCCAGTCGGTCTAGTAGTGTGGCTCCTTGTGTGGGAGAACACTTGTATTTTAGCTTACCGCAATTTAAAGGGACTTAAAATACAGCAGAAGGTTACTCATAATTTAAATAAAAATTGTTTCCTAGGGTTAGCTGGTGATATTTTACTGGTTTGGCTCATGAAACATTCCATGTAGACACATCATCACTAGCTCTTCTGAACCCTTAATTCCTGCTAGGCATTTAGATTTGCATCCTTCTGTTGGTCTGAGTGACAGCAAGGGGATGCATACAATGCAGTTATATAGGAATTAACAGGGGTCTCATCAGTGATAAATGGCTATATTTTAAGAGGATTATCAGAGTGGAAGTAGTTTTTAATTACATGACTGGTTAAGTTTGAAAGAATGTTGTTTAATTTTGAAGACCATGAAAGTTCATTGAAATCCAGTTAAACTCTTCAAGACTGTCAGTTATTTAAAATTATCGACAGAGTTGATGGCTCTGGTTTTAAGGTGTGAAACAGTGCATCATGTATCAGATTTTCCGGTATGCTCAGCCATTTGTAGAAACTCATTCACAACTCCCATATCATGTTGGTCAGCTCGTCATACACCACCCTAATCATTCCTTATCTTGGAATAATTTCTTTTCTTCCCTAGCAGCCTTGCAACGGTTAGAAATCACCCGAAGATAGTTCGTTATGGCCATTTTCCCCCTTCCCCAAGTTAACCTCCACACCAAGGGTAGGGAGGAAACAGAAGCTTCCTGTAGTTCCTCCCAGAGAAGTTGCAGATGGTTTCAGCACTGCCAAACAAAAAATGGGAACGCAGAGACAGTGGGCTTGATAACTCCAGTCTATGTCTGCATATGTCTTCCTCCTGCAAGACCGCTTTTGACAGCAAAGGAGAACACTGTCAGCAGTAGTATGGTATTCTGAGCCTCGCTTTTTATTGGTATGTGACTCCTGTTTATTGAGACCTAAGGAGACAGATTTCCACTGAAGCACTACTTCTGTCAGTAAAGAAATGAAGAACATTTTAAATTGAGATTTTTCTTTCTTTTTTTTTTTTTTTTTTTTTTAAATTACCTCCACAAAGGTAATAGGAGCACTGAGCATAAGCTGGCAGTGCCCACCTAGGGTCAGTGCTCGCTACTGTTCAGTTCTGTTTATTGAAGGACCTGTGTCTGTAAAAGTAGCAAACTCAGATTTTTGGTACAGAAATGCTTTCAGGAACAACTCCCTAGACCCATGGGTAATGATCATGTGACTACCTGAAATCTGAGAGCATCTTCACGAGATTTCTTTTTTTAAATGCAACATGCATGTTTGCTGAACTCACTATTATGCAGCTGCAATAGTTTCATGCTCATACTGAGTAATACTCACACCCATTTCATTTGGGCAGCTGAATTCAGGAGTTCTTTAGCAGGCTCCTGTGGGGATGATTAGTTTCTTTATCTGGCTTCATTATAACTTTCTGCTCACTGATTTATTTAAAGGAGCACTAGATGACTCCTTCATTTTTAGATAATGTGATATAGATTATTTTGAATACATAAAACTGCAAGCTAAAATAATGTTAGAAAATGTATCATTCACTAGGAGTTTTGAAGTATTTGCAGAAGAAACTGTCTCTGTTAGGATTCTATGATCATGTTTATCTGCTTTGAAATTTATTGGTGCATAAAACTACATAAAGGACCATCAAGTACATAAAGCCCCGTTCTTTTCTGTAAGGGACTAAATAGTATATGAATCTTACACTCGATTTATATTCTCTTTTTTTACTAGACGTTCTTCTTTTCTATTGGTTATGTAGAAAGCAAAATTCTGGAAATGAAGTCAGTGTGTCAGGTAGTGGATTGTCCTTGTGCAGACCATTACAGCTGAACCAGTACTGAAACCCTGCTAAATCCCTTCTCCCACTTGCTCTGTCCCCATTCAGAATGAGGCCCTGATGAAACTGGGAGAAATGTCTATAAAACTTCCTGCTGCTGAGTGATTCTATTCCGTTAGAATGAGAGCTCTAATGGTAATAGATCATTAACTCCAACGTATTTTCAATACCTTCTTTGATCAAGGCTATATGGGAGAGGGGCTCCCAACACAGTAGAAACTCAGCATTAGTCATAGCAGGAGAGTTTCCTTGGGCAGCAGGTATAGGCCTAAGTACCTGTCTCTCTCAGAAAAGTGATTGTATATAATACAGAAACCTCCTGACACCATTTCACAATTTAATCCTTATGTTGAGACTAAATTATGGTCTTAAGTGAAAGGAGTTGGACTAAGATGATCTCCAAAGATCCCTTCCAACCTCAATCATTCTGTGGGGAGAAAACAAAAACAAAAACAAAAAACACACTATGTATCTGTTAATGCAAATGTTCAAATGTAACCCACAATAGCCAGGGTCCATTTTAATAACCCTTTGTGAGGAAGTGCCCAAATGACAGTCGGTGCAAAGGAAAGCCAGGGGATGCCCCTGTGGCCCTCGAGACACTAGCTGTCTAGCATTGAAGGGCTTTGGATTAGGAAAACCCCAAACTTTGACTTCTGCTTATTGACCACAGTGCCCCTGTTTGTGTGTGACTATAAACAATGATGCTCTGGTGCTGCCCTTCCATTGCCCACACCATCCCCTGGCTGTGTGAGCCTCATATCAACAGAAAGCCAGAGCTCCCTGTGTTTAGCACATGTTTCTACAAGCAGGGCTGTGGTTTGCTTTCTGGCAGAGCCCTGCTGTCTCCTCGCAGGTGCTGCAACCTTCATTTCTTGGGGAAATCTCCAGGAAGATCTTACGAAGCCGTGAAAAATAAAGTTTCATGCTGTGACCATATGACACTCACACAGATTGCAGGGTGAAGCTGTAGGAAGGTTAGAAATGATAGCGAAGAACAACTTTGTGACTTGGACAGTGTCCAAATTACTACTGACCCAGCCCAGAGAGTGCCTCGTTGAAAAATGAATATGCAACAGTCCATGTCCTGTTGTCCTCTTGAGTGAGTCAGGGAATTTTCATGAAAGATATATTAGAAAGCATCAAATGACCTTCTGTTATGCAACCAAATCTAGACCTTTAAAATTTGTAATTCTGAACAGTACTGTTTGCCGTATGTCCTTAGGGTTCTTTTTGTTTTAACAGCATGCAGCTTGACAGAAATACACTACCCAAAAAGGGATTAAGGTATATATTTTATTGAGCATGACTGCTGCTTCTCCGTTTTTCTGAAGCCTTTTCTATACTGTCTTTCCTTTGCTTTCTTCTGCTGATCCCGTTTACAACTGAGCTCTTGGTATTTAGTTTCAATCCAAAAAACTGTTAACTTTAACAATGGTCTTTTTCTTTCCAAGTCTGCCCGGTGAATAAATTTAGTTTCAAGATATATCTTGGAAAGTGAATGTGGTTAAGAATAGTTTCCTTATGTGATGATTCTTAAGAGACATTCAATCCTGGAGATCTAAAAAAGACAGGCAAAGTACCTTGGACTTGAAAACATGGAGAAAAACAAGATTTAGAGATAGATCTGAACTTGAAATCTAAATGCAAATACCCATGGAATTGGAATTGAAGCTAAAGGGTGGAGCAAGATATATGTTTTAGTATCTGAGGCTTTTGAGTATAAAATGAGCTCTGCTGCAGCTAGTCCTCTTGGGCCCTACCCAACAGTGCTGAGACTCCAGCTCTGCAACAAATTCCTCACTCATTACAGCTGTCTTCAATATGGAAAACAGGAGTTTTCTACCCTCTTCTGCACTCCATGCATATAAGAGAGAGTCAGGAGACAACCTGCTTTGTCTCATCATGCCTGGTAGCCTGTCTCCCCAGTCTAGAGAGCAGATACAGCAAGCAGGACACTGACACTTTGGATTTGGAGAGAGGCAGGATACGGAAGAGGCAGAGGCATGTTCCCTGCACAGGTGCAATGGGATGCCTGAGGCTTCTAGGCTGTAAGACTGTAAAGGTGTCTAAGAGCTGATGGAAAAATGGAGTGGAAAAGCAGCTTGTAGGCATATAGAACTGATGAAATATCCCCAGATAATTCAGATATCCCAAAATGCTGCCTGTCAGTTTGGTTTGATGAACAGAAGTCCCAGTTCAACCCCCGATCCTGAATTCACATTTCACCATCTATCTTATCTGATAACCACTGGATAAGTGTTCTGTGTGACTGTCAAAACTAGATCATATGTATCCTTTTAAAGGAAAATTAAAAAAAAAAATTTTTTAATCAGACAAGATGCTTTAATGTTCTAAAATATAATACAAACCCCAAAACTTAACATGACAACTTGTATGTTCATTTAATCTGTATTCTAAGCAGAAATCTTTGTGCCTTTTCTAATCTGAAGCCAGAATACCAAAAGTGCTTTTTGCTCTTCTGTTTGGGGAACACTGATGGCTCATGACAATGGTGAAGGACAAACTTGTGTTTTAACATGAGACTGTGCTGAAGGAAGTGGGCTTTTGCAGATATTGCTGAAAAAAAGCATTTTTGGTTAAGACCTCCACTGTGAGAAATGCCTGCACATTTTGATGACTCTGTCCACCACCAGAATTCCCCTTCTTCCAGCCCAGCCAAAAAAGCCTAGACAGTGAGTTATGGACTCTCCCTGTTAGAGAGTGTCTCAGTTGTGCCTGTTTTATTGGCTCACCTTACATAGCAAGCAGTTGATAAATTGTTTAGTGTCCAGATTTCTTCCTTTCGGACAACTTGCTTCTGCCAATTGTGTATTTTTCCCTGCCCCTTTCCCTCCCCTCAGTTTGGGGCAGGATGTGATGCCAAGTAACACTCAGAGCACTGGATGTTGCATTTGACCATGAATAGCTGCCATTACCCACCAAAACTCCTTTTTCAGAGTTGTTGATGTTTCACTCCTTTCATCTAACCAATTAATCCCACATGTGATCCATGGCAGGTGTCATTCTGTAAGCGGCTACTCACCCTCCTCAGCTTCTAGTCTGTCCATATCCATCCTGGCCATACAGTATCTGAGCTTTTGTATCAGCCTGTACACTTGCTATAGCTTTTAAGTCCTTTCCTGTCATCTCAGTTGTGTGTTTTATGTGATTTATCATCGTTATTTCTTCAGAGGAAGGGAATGCTGGTTTGGGGAGGGGGATGAAGCTGATGTAATGTTGGGCTGGTGGGTCTCAAGTCTTTTTTCTGTTGCAATAAGACGGTAAATTTTACCTTGGTAAAATCCGTAACAATCGCTTGATGCATTCCAAGGATTTTTTCGTGTGTCAGCGGTGAAGGGAATTTAAGCAGAGCGCGTTTCGTTCCAAACGGTGGCGTTGTCGTCGTTTTGAGCGTGTCAGCTGTGGTTTTTCAGATACACTCCGTCGTCGCGGCAGACGAGTCAGGAGGAAGGCAAGGAGTGGCTACGCTCCCATTCGACTGGAGGCCTGCAAGACACTGGCAGTCAGTCCCCGCTTGTTTCTCCTTCAGCTATGTCTTCATCTGCAACTGGGAAATACCACTTTTCCAACCTGGGTAAATGCCGTTTCCCTTCTCCGCTTCTGCCATTTTAGAATAGAATCATCCAATTCAACTGTTCATATTTCTCAGCTTGCCAAACGAGATAGTTTATTTTAACATTTCCATCACCATGTTACGGTACTTCACTAATGAAGGGAAATCAAAAGAACTTCATGGAGCAGGCAAGAGTTAATCCTATATTATATACTAAAAAGAAGCACAGATCCTCTATGACTTCCTCTATGACTTGAGTCCTCTATGACTATGACTGTATTACTTGATTTTCTTCAAGGAAGAGCTGGATATTAGCCTCTAGATCAAAGCGCTCTGCATTTAACCCAGCTTAAGAGTCACAGAGTCTGTAGTTTTTTTTTTTTCCGGTGATTTTAATAGACATCAACCCCTAGACATGGGTTTTTTTCTTTTTTATTTTCCTATATTCAGGTTTGCTTTGAGATAGGCCTTTCCACTATACTCCAGTTGCTGGACCTGATTGTAACTGTGCTGGGCTTACTCAAAATCCTATCCTTGAAAATAATATCATATTTTAGGAAGTGAGTCATATTCTAGGTTTGTTTGCTTATAGGTCTTGATTTGTATTTGGCTCTTCAGGATCTAGTTTCAAGTAAATCCAACCAAAATTCAGATTTTTGACATATATTTTTTAATTACTTAATAAAAAAAAATCTATTTCCCCAGTGCTGGAGGCAAACCTAGATTCAAAATGAGTTTTTGTGGTTTAGAGTTTTAGTATAGAATTAGCAACAATTCACACTGTAGCCATCCTGTCACAGCCTATGACCTCTGCAGGCTGCGATCGCTTGAAAGCGGTTTGATGAGAAGTACAGATGTTGGGCTTTATCACAAATAGGACAATGAAGTTGAACAAAGCCACTTCTAGAAATGAAATTGAATATTGGCTAAAGAAGCCACTGCTCTGGATTTCTTCCATAGACTTGCAGTAGTTTTAGGCACAGAACAGCTCTCACTTTCTATCATTCTCTGTTTATTGTTACCTTCTTTTTCTTATAGTTCTATTATTCACATCAGGGATCAATAGGTCCAGTTTCTTAATTTTATATTGTTGTGGCTGTTCTTTCCTTCTTTTCATTGTCATAATTTTGTGATATTAACTGACTTTCACAGCAAAACTGCTTGGGTAATTTATGACTTGAGGCACATCTTGCTTGATCTAAAGCAGAAGTTCAACACAGTGGCTGAGGTTGGGTTCGAGTTGTTTTCTTCTAGATGCTCAGGCACACTCAGGTTTTCCTTTCTACTGGCAAACTTTCCAAATGCTTAGATTCCTCAAAGCTCTTTTGGATTTGAGCAATGAGCAAACAGGCTCTTCCTATTTATGATGGGATTTAACTGGCCTATGCAGGAATTTTGACTTTATACAGTGGTAGGTGCTGTAGAAAATCAATGGATAGGTATATCCTGCATATGCTAGTGCATCTTTGATGTTAACTGCAGTCAGTAATATATGTGTATAAAGCAAAAAAATACAGTTGTTGAACTATTAGAAGAGCTGGTTTTTATATATAAAAAAAGATAATTCCTTATTCCTTTTTAACTTTTGAATGTATGAGCTTCATCTCTCTCATTGATTTTCTGTCTTCGGCTGTCAAAGTGAACAAGTATTTGTTCAGACACCAACATTAGTGTTACTGCATATTTTACAGCCTTAGTTGCATCTAACCCAGCTCCTTGGAGATCATCTTTTCTCTTAACACTTTTTGGATGCAGGAATAAAAGCCTTTCATTCCTTCAACAGCTTAAAAGTCCACCTAACCATACTTGCACTACATTTCTGTGTTGGGCAGAATCAAAAGCCATGCAGTGGATATGTACTTCACTAATAAAGCTTTGCCTTCCAGTGAGTCCAACCAGCCTATCTCAGTTTAACCTTCCTGGACCAAGTATGATGCGCTCAAACAGCATCCCTGCCCAAGAAACGTCTTTCGATCTGTATGATGACTCCCAGCTGTGCGGCAGTGCGACGTCCTTAGAAGAGAGACCACGAGCAATTAGTCATTCAGGTTCATTCAGGGACAGCATGGAGGAAGGTAAGACTGAGTTGCTCTTGGGGTAAGAAAAAAAAAAAAAAAAGGTAACCTCCAAAATGTAGTAAAAATATAAAATAATTCTTTAGCAACATAAAAGTTGAAATAATTTTATGGTATTTTTTGCTTTCTGTTGAGCTGGGCTTGGAGGATTTCCTTACCTCACAGAATGCTCTGCAATATAGACCACATTGTACCTTAATAAATATGCCCCAGAAATTTTGGAGAGAAGACTGAAGGAAACCATTCTTGGAAATTATTTTATTCTTTTTGCCAATAAATTTAAAGTGTCTGAGTATATCTTACTGTTCTTATTTCCTGTTTTCCTGATCCTACTTCTATATTCCCTGTTTTGTTTTGTTTTTTAATGCCATTGGCACTTACTATGCCCTTTCTTTGGAGTAATTTCTTTTCATTACTTCCCTGCAGCCTCCTACAGCAAACTAAATTTTGATTTCTTCACTTAATTTTTACATTCAAATGTAAAAATTTGATTTGAATTCAGATTTGAATTTGTATCTGACTATCTTACTTTCTAAATGCAGCTTATTGCAGTCCTTCTGGTTTTATAATGCTACATACAAGAGCTGGAATTTGGGGTTGCATTTTTTGTTCATTCATTTTCATAGAGCATCTTAGTTGAGTGTACGCTAGCAATTTCTACTACTTGATGTTTTTGGTAAATTTGATCATTTGCAGAATTTCCATAAGCAGGAAGTTCTCGCATCATTTAATTAAAAAAAAAAAAAAGATTTTAATAGCAATTCAGACTATAACATCATCTCTTCCATTTTGCTTACTTCTAAATGATAAGAAAACAAATTGTTGTTTTAACAGACCAAAAAAAGTCTTTTTTTTCCCCCCAAAGCTTGTAGTTTTAAGGTATAAGAGGGAACAAGACTTTCTGGGTGAAATAGCTGACAAGTAATACTTCTAGTTTTCTGTACCTTTTTCTGTATTTTACTTGATATGTCAGGCAACCATCTGTGTAGGTGATGCCAATGGTAGGGTGCAGAACAGGCTGAGTTGTGAGCACAGAGACGATGGCTGATGGTACGGGAGCACATGAGATAACTCAAGGACAGAAGTGACTACAGACCCCTCACTGAGGAACGGGAGAGTCGTCAAAGGACAGTCTTGGAAGACTGAATAGAAAACAGAGGCAATAGATATGCAGAGAAAAAGAGAGGTTACACCTGATATTTCAGCAATGGGTCATCAGAGGCCTTGAAAACTTTTTCGTTAGTTATGTTTTGTATTCAGCTGGAGCGGATCCATGAGCAGCCTGAGAAAGTGGAAGTCAGTGCAGTAAAGCACAGATTAAAATGACTTTGCTCTCTATAGAAATAACACAATTCCTAGTTTCGCTAAAGCATGTGGTTTTTTTGGCCAAAACAACAAAAGTGACACTTGGTTTGTTGGCTGATAATATTGAGTCTCACTGTCTCGCTCTCATTTTTTTCAGTATACAGCTTTTTTTGAAGTGCAAGAAAAAATAAGGACATCTTTTCTATACTGCTAATTCATAATAACTGCTATTTGTGGAAGATCAATGCTCATTTTAAGAAGCATTGTTCTGTTACTGAGCTTTGTGGGGGAGGCTTTATGTTCTTTCATCGATATTTCATATTATTTCTCTTTCTTTTAAAGTACACGGCTCCTCATTATCACTTGTCTCCAGCACATCCTCTCTCTACTCTACAGTGAGTATTGACTTTTTTTTAAAAAAAGTTTTGCTGGCCTCTGTTCTTGTTTATTTTACATGAAGTACAGTAGCTTGAGGTTTAGAAGAATTAATATTGTACTGCAGTAAAACAGAAACGTTTCTTTTCAACTTTGTGTTGTTATGCTATTTTAAAAGACACTATTTGCATCTTTTTAAGTGATTAATCTAGAACTGTTAAAATCATATGTATACTCTGAAAGCTAAATTGAAGGTGATGATAGTCTAGGAGTCTTATTTGAAGGGAACTCTCATGTTGTGAATGGCTTCTTGCTGATGTGGTTGATAATTTTGAGTGCTTTTGCTTATTTTCAACTATTTCTGTAGTTGAACCATTTATGAAATGAACCATTATGAAGTTGAACCATTTATAGACCATTTTTCTCTTGACACCATTTGAGATACTCTTCTTTAAAAACAAAATGCTTTCAGGTTAAGTGATATAAAATTTGCAATTTAACCATTGATCTCTGTTGAAGATGATAACATTCAGAAAGAAATGACATGAATTTAGACACTCTTCTTCTAAGAAAAGTTGCTTAAATTAAATAATCTTAATTAATTTAGAATTAACAAACTGCTAATTGTATTCCCCTGTCTCAAGCAAAAGGTTTTTTTCCCCTGTTTTACTGTTTTGTTATCATTTTGCTATCTGCTGCACGCTTTGTGACTTCAGTTATTCTGCTGGTAAGAAATGGAAGCATGTTTAGCATGGAGGGAGCTGAACACATTTGGACATTCCCTTGCTAAAACATAACAGTTCCTTTGCAGCCTGGAGTCACAGGTGATACCCATGGGCCTATTAGCGTGGAAGAGCAACTCACTTTTAGATTTTCACACTCTAAAGTCATGGACAGTCTGTCTTCACCTGTGGAAAAATCTTTGCTGCCAATGCCCTTTCTGTCATGCATTATATTCAGTTTGCATGAGGAATTTCCCTAGTTCAGTTCTGATGTCAAATTTTAGAAGAATCTGGTTATTGATGGTGCACCCAGAATCTGGCGCTGTCTTTCGCTTACGCCTTCCTCTGGCCACAGAAGATGGCTCATGTAGGCTGAACCCTGGTGGAGAGGCAACACTTCTCTGCAGTGAGGGCCGCTTGCTAGTGCCATGCAGCTCTTTGGTCAGCAGTGGGGGCCAGCAACCTTACGATGAAGGGTCCCCCCTGGCAGTTTCAGCATGAGGTCACCAACCCTGAGTTTTCGCTTTTTTAGCTTTTCCTGGCCCAGTGGAGTTCGTAAGAGGACACAGACTTTCTTGACCCTCCATGAATGGTCACGTGCTACATTTGAATTAACAACAGTGGGAATAGATTTTCAGTTCTGTGCTACAAGCAGGCATCCCTTTGTGATTATTGATCAGAAAATTAGTATTGGTGAGTGTCTCGTCAGTCCTGACCTGTCAATCATGGTGCAAAATCCTTCCCCTGTGGAAGGATGCATCAGATGCATCAGCTATGAGCAGTTAAGTTGCACTGAGAAATATTCTGGCATCTCAGAGTTTTTAGATTTAGCAGATTAAAATTTATTGAAAGAGATACTTTCAAAGTGTAATAGTTTAGTTTCTTGGCTTGTTGAAAAAGTCTGCTAAGTAAATAGGGTCATTATATGACGTAAGGCGTAACTATATGGGAAATACCTGAAGTTATTAAGTATTATTAACGAACTTGAACTGCAATTTCAAAATATGTTGATAGGCAATCTTAATATTTTGGTCAGTACTCTGTGTGGAAGAAATTATTTACAAGTGCAAGCCCCTGCAGCCCAGCAGCCAGGATACTGGCAAACTCTTCGCATTTTCATACGGAGCTTTTCCAAGTTGAAAAGAATTCCATTTATTGTTTCCACAGCATACCTTCCTTGGAGGGAATGAATCTATTCATGTCATTTAAATGTAGCTGGCTTTTACTTTTTATTCATTTAATTACGTCACACATTGTTTCTAAATCTTTTTACTTTTTTCTTTCTTTGTTTCCTTGCAGGCAGAAGAAAAAGCACATTCAGAGGTAAAAACTTTTCTTTGTTTTTATACTAGCATAGTTGTGTGATATTATTTGAAAGTTTATTGGATATCCAGCATGACTAAAGTTCGGAGTTGCTAGGAGAAAAGCAAGGTTGTGGCTGCAGTGGGTGATGTTTTCTTTGCATTGCTGCTAAAGAATGCTCCTGGATGGAGTCTGAGAAGGTGTGAAGAATTAGTGAGAGGAAGACTTCTGAGTGGAAGACTTGTAATATGTCTGATTTCAGATTTAATAGCATTCTGCTTATTGGATCCAAGGGTCTATGCAAGTCAGTAACATGCTTCTTTTCAGAAGAAATACTTAAAATGTTCCCTTTGAACTTCTATCACTTGTACTTTGCATTGTATTAAGTTTCTGAAACTGACTTCTTTGTTGGATTTCGGAGAAAAGCAGACTGATTTCAGATACAAATCAGTTCTTACATGGAGAAGAGCTTTTCTCTCCTCCCGGTATATGAGTGGGTGACAAGAGTGGGTCAGCAGCTGAATAAAATTACAGCCTTTCTCTAACTGAAATGCTGATTGTATTAGGAGGGCGTGAGTAGCAGCAGCAATAAAATACAGCACCAAGGGGTGCCCTTACACTTCACAGAGCTGCGTGTCTCCAGACTGCTGGGCTTATTGTGTTACTACTTTTTGCTATTGTAATCTGGCAATAAATTGACCAAAAATTATAGTGATTTTTTAGCGTTTGGAGGACAATGAACAGAGAGATAAACATACTCTTCCCTCCTTACTTATCATAGTATATTTCAATCTGACTTCTTCTTGAACTTTTGTAAGTTCCTTTCTCTGAAAGTTAAAGTAAAGGATCTCAAAACCATGTTATAACTCTTTTCATTTCCCTGTGTATAGAGGTGAAATAGACTCTCTTTTTTTCCCTGTATTTCTACATGATGTTTTTTCAGTATCTAGAAGGTGAGCTCTGTGAACATCTTGCAGGAGATGTTGAAGAGAACTGCCTTTGTGTATCTGCAGGAATGTATTGAAAATATAGTTTAAGTAGGAAGATCAAATAATTGTTATTGAAAACCAAAGAGACATCTTGGAAGAAAGAAAGGGGCAGTCTGGGATGGAGAATAGCTCAGTAATCTGTGTGCTTTGCTTTGAGCTAGCGTAGATGATGTAGGTAGCTCTGTATCACAGATGTACAGTTACCTCTTGTTTTTAAAGTATGTACAATTTTCCCAGTTGATTTTTATGGAAATCATAAGATTTAAGTATTGCAGAAGTCCTTATTCATGCAAGTGTAAGTGTGTGAATGTTATATACTCTTTTTCCTAATCTGTTTTTACCCATTTCATGTCCCTAATGTGGAATAATTCCTTTTTATGCCTGAAAAAGGAAGGGCTTTAAAGTGAAACTCTATGCTATGCTAAAGTTCAATGCAAGAATGGGGGTCCGTATCATATTTAAAGTAAGGTTAAGTGGGCTTAAAATGATTCATGAGTTTCATGCTAGATGTCTATTCTAGCTGAACTTTGCTTAAGGATCCTATTTTTCATAAAAGGATGCAGGAGGAGACTCTTGAAGTAAGTTTATTTTTGCATCAACAAGCACATTTAAGTTACTTTTAAGTTGGCCAGCAAGTTTTTTGAAAGCTATATGTGGCTTAACCAGGCTGCGTGGTTGAATTGCATGGCATGTGGGAAGTAGCCACATTGCTGTACATCATCTAACTTTAGACATCTGCCAAGTAGACATCTGTGCCTGAGCCAGTCACTGAGACCTCCTTCGTGCCAGGCAGACGGGGCGTGCTTTTTGGCACTTCGTCTCATTCTAACATAGACATTTAACATATGTTGGCTGCATCACATGCCTATAGCGAGGCAAGATGAACCTCACCCAGATTTGTTCACCAGCGAGGGCCTCTGACATTGGTCAGGCTGAGGACCTGCTTTAAGCCATAAGAATCTGATAAAAGAACATGACATTTGCATGTGCAAGCAGGGCCATATACATACAAAGTGGTATCTGCCCGTATATGCTAAAGTAAGTGCGTCTTAGCATATACACTGCTTAAGCACTAGAAAACAGTTGGTGCAGTGTAAGTGCCATCTTCTAGTGATCTGTATTTTTGAGTAGTTTTGAGATTAAAATCTGTAAAATTCAGATTTTATGAACATCGTAGGGGGTCCTTTCAGAAACTGAAAGCTGAAATGCTGATCAGAATCTGTTTGTTTTCTTATTTAGCAAATTCAGAAACTACGAAGAGAGCTGGTTGCATCACAGGAAAAAGTTGCTACCCTCACATCCCAGCTTTCAGCAAATGTAAGTACTTCTGCCGTATGATGGTACACAGGACTTAAACACAGAGTGTGTTTCCAGATCTGCTAATAACTCTTATTTGGTCCAGGTATCAATAGCTACTTTGGGAGACTTTTGTTATTTATTTATTTTGATTTAAATTAAGTCATTTCATTAAAGATCTGCTTTTCCTTAGCTTCAAGCAAAAAACCATTTGTAATCAGACACAGGGGAGATGTGTACAATGGAAATGACTTGAGAGTTCTGAAAAGGGTAGGGGTTACAGTGATTTTTTGTTTTGTTACACCTATTTCCTAAGGGGAATTGTAAATGCAGTTTATAATGTCCTATATTTTTCATTTGGTTCATCAGAAGTAAGAGCAGCTGACTCAAGTTCAGTGGCTTGAAGCCACCAAACTATTTTATTTAGCTATTAGACATATATATTTATGTATTTGTGTATGTATACATGCACACATATATATGTATATGAGTGTTTGTGGATATGGTGCATATACATATCACTATATAGACCTATAAAACTTGGATATTATTTTTAAGGATGTACTCTTTATAGATCAGAGATAGGTAACAAACTCACAATAATGGGGAAAGACTTTTCCATTGCATGTCATTCAAACATAATCTTGATCTTGAATCATCCTGAAGATGCTTTTGCTGCAGTGGATATTAAACTCACAGCCCACGTGCTACTGCATTTTTGAGACTGAAAAGCCTGTTTTTTTTGCTGATGAATTGAATCATATAAGCACTAAAAAGACAGTCCCATCAGCTTAGTGAAGGCAATGCAGTTTTCTATGGATTTTCTGCAACGTACTGAGCAAAAAGAGATAGAATTTAGAAATTTCTAATAAACACTGTATCAGATTTTAGCTAAAACTGAAAAATGTATTTTTCAATATGAACTTGCCTTTCCATCAATGTCCTTTAATGTCTGCAAAATGAATAGATTTGATATTTACAGTAGTGGAATTACTGCTGCCAGGTGTGACAGTGTAAACAGAGGTGAATGTAGAAGAGTTTGCATAATTAATGCATAACTTCCTCTAGACAGTGGCTGATTTTTCTGTGCTTCCACTTCCTGTAGAGGAGCACTGAAGGACTAGAAATTGCAGGCAGCTCTATGGTATAATTGTTACTATGAATTTGTCAAATTCCATTTGGAAAAGCAGACTGTCATTGCAAGGGGGATACTCCAAAGCAAAGACAGAAGCTTAGGAATAGTAGCAGAGGGTGAACTACAACCACATGGATCCTGTCAGTGAAAGACAGCAAGGAATAAATACCTCCTTTGAACGTGGTAACAGCTCTGTCTGGTTCAGGTCCACTCCTTCCTTAGAAACAATTTTAAAAAAAATTAAAAAAAAAAAGAAGAAAAACCCCAAACTAAAAATAGGAATACACAACCAAAAAAGGACATGAATGATGCTTTTGATAGGATTCATTATAGTTCCATTTTGCAAAGATAAGTCCTTCAAAATGCAGGCAGAACAATATACAAGCGTGTATGGAATTCATGTGCTGCAGTAACGGCTGACACAGAGCTAACGGCCACTGGGCTGGTTCGCAGAGAGCTCCCTGCTGTTCCTGCCAGCTGATGTATGGGAGTGATATGAGGTATTGAACACCTTATCAGAAAATAATGTAATCTGGAGAGTGTGAGCTAAAATCCCGCCTGGTTACCATGGTTTCAGATGGAGTTACCAAATAGTTACTGAACAATCTGTACTGAAGGGATTTTTTTTTTAAGCCAATTCAGAATATAACTATAGTTACCATTCCCAAAACTGACCTGTAGTTGCAAGAGAGTATCATTTGTGTTTTTTTTTTTTTTCTTTAGAGAGAGAGCAGCTTTCTGATGCCCTGGACAATTTCAGTGGGCTTTTCTTCAAACATAGATATACTGAATATTTAGATCTATAGCTACTGCCAGTATTTTAAAGAAATTCCTTAAAGAAATTCATTAATTCACTAAGGAAATTTAATTCTGTGAAGTACTACCACTACTGTGTTCCTGCTGGGCAAATAATTCCTGGTGGTGTGAAAGCTGCTGGTTCTCTGCGGACTGCTTCATGTGAACATGTGGAAAAGCTGCTCTTTGCTCCTCCTGCCCAGCTTGCCCAGATGCTGAGCACCCACAAGGGACTGTCCTTCTACACTGGCACAGATAGGCCCTCCAGTCTCTTTTGAGGCGTGAGTGTAAGCTAGTGAATGAGGCAACACTGGAATCCTGCTTTCTTGTAAACTCAAAAACTAAACTCTGAGTTGGGCTCTTCATTTGGAAAATTATAACCAGTGTCTGCATCCTGGGTATGAGATTCCATCCCTCGCATATTTTAGAAGTAAGTCTTGGTAATGTTATCTTTGATGGGTATGTTTTCACTTGGGTCATTCTTTACTTTCCTATCCTGAGAGCAACAAACTGAAATGAACACCACAACAGCTAGGACATCATGTCTCACGTAGCCCTGTTTACTAACAAGTCTGTTCTTCCTTACGAGGAGCTTTCTTTGTGCAAGAAAAAGACTGGATTCCTGCAAGCAGTGGTGCCCCATCAGCAGAACAAGAATATTTGCCTGTGGTAGAGTCCTGCTCAGATGGCTGCTATAGGGCTGGTGTGGGAGCCACTCATGTCCCTAGGAACTGGGGACTCTCGCTACCATGCCTTGTTTTACCGGGCAGGCAGAAAGTTTGCAATTCCCTCCTTTCCCTTGTTCTGAGCAGGAAACCCCAGCGTATTCGTTCCTGCTGTTGCACTGAAAGGGAGGACTGAAACACGACTCTCTTTAGTCTCCATCCTCTTCAAGGCACTGCAGTAATGCTGTAACCTTGAATCCAGTAGCAAGTAGAGATAAGTAAAAGGTTGGTAGGACATTCTCCTACACAACCGAACCAGTGAGGCGGCTCTTACCTAAACATCAATTTGGTCATGTTCTTCTGACTGGCAGCTACCTTCTAATCCATCTCCATGGAGACAGTCCTTGCACTTTAAACCTATAACCAACCCTAAAGCTGATCCTGTTAGTACATGACACCAGAAAAAAGAGTCAGGTCAAAAGAGTCTTCGGTGGTAATGTGTTAGTACTAATTCTGTCAGTTATTCGTATTTATATGAATAAATTATATGGAGTAAAGATTAAATATCAAGAATAAAATTCATCTTGAAAACATGGTACATGCATAACCTCTTGTGACAAGGTCTATGGATCTTAGCCGAATTACAGATTATACTTTGATACTTAAAAGCAATCAGTTACATGCTTTTCATAAAGATCATGAGAGTAATTATCTGATTTAATATGACAAACTTCAGACCAACTTAGATGGGCTTTTAATTTTTGTTACTCTCTAATGTCTTAGCACTCTTATCTATGAAGTAAGTATATTTCACATGCATATCCTTTATCTCCTAGTCTGAGAGACGTGCTTCACCAGTCCCAGGCATGTAAAGGAGAAAGGATCACTTTGCCCAACTTCCTGCAGATATATCCATCTCTGGCAGGTTCAGTGTCTTCTCTGATAACTTTTGTTGACAAGGAAATTATTCAGGCATTTCTGATGCCTTTGCTATCAATACAGTCATCTTCATGGCTTTAATCCCAAGTTCCCCTTAAATTCCTTATTTTGTATCTGAAAATAGCCATTTTTTCCTCTGTTTGGTCTTGCGTTGGAAACTTGCCTTTAAGAGCAAGAAGTCCTATTCCCTCACAGTTATTTCAGGCTTAAATCTGTTGTGACCATTTCCCTGATAGAACAGAATTAAGAAATGCTGTGTGGAAGTGAAGAACAGAGCATAATCCTTCTCATTCACACACTATTTGCATCTTTTCCTTACTTTCTAAGCCACAGAAGAGGGTGCCACTTCTGAAGTGTGTGTGTCATTACAGGGCTGGTATGCTGAAATAGGTCAGGCCTTCCCTTGATGCCTTATTTTCTTTTAAAACCTGGCAGTTGAAAGCTGGAGTTTTTTTCCCATATTTTGGAAGCCCCTTCTGAGGTGTCTCCGTTGTGCTTTTGTTTATTACACAGGTTTAGTTAATTGGACTCAAGTTTATCTCATTTGATTAATCCTATTCTGTTGGGAAATAGAAGCAAAGTTTAAAGGTTAATACTCTTTCTTTCACAGAGCAGGATTTCAATGTAATAAGCATTTAAGACAATGGACAATGCAACTGAAAGTTGTTTCTTGAGCACTAGTCAGCTGGTGGCCCTTTGGATTATGACTCCTTAATATTAACATGTAAAAGCTTTGTAGTCTTTATCTCAAATGAATTAGGAGAAATCCATCATCATCTTGATCCCGTTGTGTTTATGACTGAGATAAGGTATTCTGTCATTGGCTTAATTTTTTTAGGAATCCATTCCTGTGACATGGCTCTCTTCCTCTAAGGACTTTCATGCAATTCCATGATAGTTTCAGGGACTTTGATATCCTTTGTAGCGATGCTTTTTGGTTATTTTTGTGTAATTTCCTTTTGTGCCTTTTTTGTTGTTGTAGTTGCGTGTAACAAATGCTAAAGTTGTAACTAAGGAATGGAGAAATAGTTTGCGCCTGTGCAGAGCTGGATACAAAAAGCAGTAGTTTTTTCTTCTCAGAGTGATGACATGGTGGGAACCAGCAAAGTCTGCAGTTTTCAAAGTGACTTTGTGTCAGTTGAGAAGTGTCCAGTTTGTATTCAACACATGTGTAGAGTTCGTTTTATTTAAAATTCTAACTTCAAGAATACAGCCTTAGATATATACATTAAATTAGGAATATGTACACTTACTACCTAATCCTTAAGAAATTACACATGTACCTATGCTCATTGAATGTTAGTCGTTGGGATACGTACCCTTTATTGAAAGAATTATCAGGAAGATAATAAATAATCTAGTTCCTTGTTTGTATGAATAAGGCAGATGATTTGAACACTATATCCATACGAAATTAAAAAAAGAATTTTCTAATCATATAATTCACTCGTAGAAGGAATTTACAAGGCACAGAAATCTTTATAGCGGTGGGAAGTGGTTTACACAACACAGGAGCCACCTGCTGCCATAACAGTTCTGAAGTGCAGGCTCAGAAATGGACCACTGCTATATATTTGATATTCTTTTATTATTACTGTTATTTGATGAATAAATTAAAAAGGAAAATGGCAAAAATGTCTTTTCTTTCTCCCAAATGCCTAACAAAACTTTAGGGGCTGTGCCTTTTTATGATTATTCTTCTGATACAATCAGCTGGATTTCAACAGTTTTAGCTGTACTTGCACTAGCATGTAAATTTGAACCTGAAAAAATTGACAGGCACCATGAATATGTATTGCTATACTAAAAAGAAAGAAATTTTCTTGAGGAAACTCAGTTAATCTATTTGTGCATACAAATATGGTCTCCGTGAATTACATTTCCACATGTATTGTAGTATCTGTGTTTGACAGTTTTGCCTGTTATCACTGTTGAAATTGAAGAATGAAAATAAATACTTCCTTCTGATTTTACTGTTTGGTTTTGTGACAGGAGATTTGTGCTTTTGTGGCTTTTCATAGGAGCTAAATTCTCATTTTCTCTCGGCTGTGCAAGCTAGCTTAGCTTGGTGATTTCTTTCTGAACTCTTGCACTTCTCTACCTGCAAATCTCAATGTAAATTAGAAGGCGCAAAGGGTTGGACATAATCTTTGTGTGGGTCTTTCTTGCAGAGTGAAGCTTTTTGTAAGGAGGCATTTTTAAATCAGTTTCAGTTTTACCACTTTTCTGACCAAAAAGTAGATGTTATGATTTTTGAGATTTTTCTATACATATAGAAACACATGTATAAATATTTATATGTTTATATATGTATATGAATATGTATAATAATATATTAATATTTTATAAAGCAGTGTTTGAGAAATAGAATGAGCAATGACATCTAATAGAAATAGTCCTGATTCTTTTGTTTCAAATTCCTCTGGAGTATTTTACTGGGGAGCTTAAAATGTTTCCTTTAAGATAAGTACTTGAATTCCTCTTCTAAAGTGTTCATTAATTTAAAATAATTGTTCCTGGACTTCTATTTGGAAGCTGACTGTTTTGGCCAGTGCATCACTAAAGCCCAAGCTAGGCATTAAATCCATAACTCATTTCCAGGCAGAGATACCTAATCTAATCTCCTTGCAGTCTAAAGAAGCTGTGCTAACTTGGCTGCTTCACCTACCCAAGTTAGTTCATTCTGAGTTTAAAGCTAACACGAAAGAGTTGGAGATGATGTGCTTGGCGGGGGGGAAAGAATAATAAAATAGATCTGGGAGAAAGCCCAAAGTGGGAGTACTGAGTTTAACAGAGTCCTGATATTGTTTGTCCAGACAAAACGTATGAAACGCTTCTCATGTTCCTGAAAGGTCTAAAGTACATTTAGGACTCTTTCTCTCAACAAATGTTGTCTTCTGCCTCTCTCCCAGGCTCATCTCGTGGCAGCTTTCGAAAAAAGCTTAGGAAATATGACCGGCCGCCTGCAAAGTCTCACGATGACAGCCGAACAAAAGGTGCCGTTACCAAAGCACGTGCTCTAATGTGGAAAAGAGTCGTCAGATTTTATTAGTTTTGTTTAGAAAATACTAAAAGGGACAGCTGTGGCAATAAGACAGAGAGATCCTTCTTTAACAGCTGTTCTGATCAGATGTGTATAAGGCTCCAGGAGAATAAAACAGCAGCGTCAGATTTAACCAGACAATGTTACAGAATAGATTAAAGATAAAACCCTCTCCTTTCCAGTTTTTTAATTAAAACATATGTGGCATTAGATTTAATCCATATTGAAAGATCTTATAACAAAGATTCATCATAACCTACAAGAGTACTTCATTTGAGCATGACAGCATTGTCAGAATAATAAAATTATGGGAAGGGAAGAGCTTTAAGAATATCAAACCAACTCCATTCAAGGTGTTAATGAAGTTTGGTTGTCCTATTCCCTACAAAACAGCTTTGTTTTTCCCCATGCTGTTTCGACTGTTTTGAAAAGAAAAGAGAAACCTGAGAGCTAGTGGATTTAACATGAGGCTTTGTAGCAAGCTCGGGCATAAGAGGGTGCAAGTCATGTACCTGTCTATCAAAGTAATAATTCACAGTCTAGTCAAGCACCAACAAATGAAATATGGTAAGGTTCATTGTGACCTGCATGGGAAGTAATTGTATTGCTTTCCTTTTTATTTCAATTTTAAGTAAAACACAGCAATAGAATTTTATTTAAAACATTTGACTATTTTACAAAGTATAATTTCCCTCAGAATGTTCTCCTTTAAGATGAGATTAAGGAGTGGCATTGAAACAAATCATCTCATAAGCAAGGCTTGTCTCCCAAAAGATTTGGAACATGTCTCTCTCCTTGTCTTCTTTTCTCTACTGGTGAGATAAAATTCCCTTAATCCTCATTATATAAATAAGGCCTGGACGAACAGGTTTAGCACAGCTGTAATAAAAGGTATTTTTTAATTAAAATTGGCTGTGCATTCCAATGTAGAACTTGCTGCACTGAAGCAGAATAATTTCCCTTTAAGTTATAGGACAGGTAATATTAAACATTTTTTAGTAATTGACTTACTCTTTTAGCATTTAAACGTTTGGAAAAAATATAGAAAGTCAGGTCAGGATTTGTCTAGTGAACAGTAGTAAGATGTGCCAAAGGATGTAATGTATTTTTTTTTGGCAATAAAATTGGGAGGAGAAGAGGATACTTAACTTCATAATGAATATTCAGTTTAATCTCTTTTTAGGTTAATTTTTATCAGTAGACTGCTTTCTTCTTCTTGGAATATCACAGAATTTCACATAAAATAAATGCAAGAGGATACATTAGCTGAGTTTAGTAATTTTGCAGAAAAAAATATGCTTTCTACTTGAAATTAGTGTAGTTTTGCTTTCACCTCAACCATTCTGTGAGCTTCAGTTTGATCCCTGTTATCTTGTCTCTCCTTTTAAGCTTAGGCAAACACAGTTCTTGTGCCACATGTTTTGAAGCTCTCTTTGCCTTTCCCACAGGAATCGGAGCTTATAGAGCTACGGGAAACCATTGAAATGCTGAAAGCCCAGAATTCTGCTGCCCAAGCTGCTATTCAAGGAGCCCTGAATGGTCCTGATCATACCCACAAAGGTATAGTTTTGTCATTATAAAAAAAAAACAGAGAGCTTTTCCCCAGAGAAAAGCTAAGACACTGTGTTGCTGTTGTTTGGGGGCTCTGTTGCAAGGGAAAGGGCAATCTGGAGTCAACGTTAGGCACGCTTGTGCTGTTTGCACAGCTGATAATCTTGCTTGCTCTCCCTATCGGCCACAGCAGCCCCATTTTCTCCAGACTCTGTGACATGCAGTCAGTCAGTGGACAGTAAGAGCTACCTCGGTTGTACTTCGCGATAGGTCCCAGGTAGTAGGGAAGTGCTGTGATGAAAGATGGATATTAATTGGAAATCCAGAGCAAGATATAGCTCTGAAGATTATGTTCATAAGCGGTGGACTGACAACAGCTCTGTTTATTCTAGAGGTGCCACATCAATGGAGGAAAACAGGCATTTTAAATTTCAGATGCAGAATTAATTTGTCATTGTGGTTAGGCAGACCTCACATGATAAATACATACTTCAAAAATGCCTGCTGATAAGCAACAGCAGAGGAATTACTCGAGGAAGAAAAATGATAGCGGCACTCATTTTTGAGAGTGTCATTGATCTTTCTTTAAAGGGGTCATTATTTAAATAAGATGTTTGCCCTTAGGTCATTTCATTGCATGGCTTGAGTATGGCAAACCTAACTTCTAGGAAGTAAAAAGTAATCTAAAAAGTAATTTCCCTTGGTATTAGTGGTTATATTCTGCAAGAATATTTTCCAGTGATTATGATATAGCTTTTAGAGACTTCTGAGAAGCAGAAACTCAAAAGTCTCACCAACCATTTCTAATACTCTCCATTTCTTGGTAATTTTGTTATTTCATCCCTTTTTAATGAACTCCTCCCTGCCTATTTCCATCCCAGTATACTAGAAAGTAGCATCTGAACTCCAATTAGGCCTGCTATGAGTCAAGGAGTGCCTATATGCTTCAGAAAAATAACTGTTTAAGTAGTAGATGGAATGGTAATAATTGAAGTAATCCATCTGTAATGGAAGCTGCTTAGTTATGAGGTTATGTCTGCCCGGATTGCTGGGCAGAGTCCCTGCCTTCGTGTCAGTAAGACCCAGAAGCGAAAGCCTAATTCTATACAGCTCCCTTGGCGCCCATATGGTGCCTTACAGGCTGAAATAATAGCAGCTTGGATCCCTGTCTCTGTGAGGATGAACGCCATACAGGTGTGTTTAGGCTCCCTTTGAAGAGGAGGATGCTGCGTAAGTACACGGGTGATTATTAGGTTGGAGCAGGGGCTGTGTCACGTGGACACGTGGCTTTCACAGTGTTTTCCTTTCTTCAGATTTACGGATAAGGCGGCAACATTCTTCAGAAAGCGTTTCCAGCATCAACAGTGCTACAAGCCATTCAAGCATTGGCAGCGGTAACGATGCTGACTCCAAGAAAAAGAAAAAGAAAAACTGGGTAAGTGCTCAGCAGGTTTAACCTTTGTTACAGCAGTGATGTCATTTCCTCATGTTGGAGTAGCATAATGGCCCGTTCCATCACCAATATTCTTGTGGGGCCAGATGGATACGAAGCAATTCACTTGTACCCATGCTGTGACACTACAACAAGCTAAACATTGTTGAGTATCAACGGGGAATTATTTGCATAAGTCAAGATCATTAAAATAAAGCCATTAAAAATGACCTTAACAATAGCTACTATGACCAAAACCATCTCTGGGCCACAATGAAACTCTGTTCTATTTTTCTTTGGTAGCAGATTTATTCAAAGGCTTGGCTCAAATATGGCATCCAGCACTGAAGGGAGATGAAATCTGTTATGAATTTTCATGTGAAAGTAATATGGGTTTTAAAGAAGTTAAAGGGCTTTTCGACTGGAATACACAAATACCAGATAGTGCTAAGGGTTTGATCAAATACTTTCATTAAATAATCATAAAATGTTTTTGTTGTTTTAAAAATATTACCTGCATAAACATTTGTTTTAAAATACTGATCAGCCTTCATTCCCTTGATTTGTAATTCCACACTCTTTCATGTTTCTGCAAGGTGAACTCTAGAGGAAGTGAGGTGAATATAAACCGTGGAAAATTTGGCATGCATCTATAAAGAACCCTATCTTGGCATGATTGCTATTTATTTTGGCAGTAGGCTTTTATACCTTCTAAAAACAGATTACCCTGTATGTCTTCTCAGTTTGCCTCTATTCATTTTAATCTGAAAGTTTAGACTATAGAAAGGGGGAGTGTAGCCAAAATCCATTTCTTTCTTGTTAGGTACCATGAGCTGGAAAGGACTTAAATAATGTTCTGCTGATCAGTGGTCACACTCCCCACTCCGCAATTATACCATGGAAATAAACTGTTTGAGTACCTCATTTTTAATAGGGGAATCATTTTTGTCATCGAGCTTTACACATTTTTAATCAGAGCAACTTTCTGAAAACAAAAACTAAAAACAAACTCATTTTCCTAATATGAACAAGTTTTGTATTTAGACAGAGGTATCAAAGAATGGGTTAGTTAAATTTCACTGCAAACCAACTGTTGGCTCTTGAAATAAATGGCTCTTTGGCTATTCTGTCCCTTTTTAATACTCGGTAAGACCTTCTAGAGGGAAAAGGCAACGCTTGTACATTCGGAGAACTTACTACTCTAAAGGAAACTGCAGCAAAAAGTATATCCCTTCCAGCTAACATTTCTCTTAGCAGTACAACGCAGCAAACCTTACATCCCAGCTTAAATCCTCTTGCTTGTGACTCAAACACTTCAATAGTTTGGCCACTCAAAATTGTAACAGAAAATTGGCAAACTCGGTAAATTGGACTTGTCTTTTAGCACTGAATAACAGCAGTGCCTGCCTGTGCCTGGACACAAAGTGGTTATTTAAAGCCAGCCACCTTGAAGGGAATGCCCTGGGAATGGGATTCCACAGAGGATTAATGGTTTTAAATGAGCACCCCTCTGCCATCGCCGCCGTACCGCTCGGTCCTGCACTCCTTCAGTAGCATTACGTTTGCGCTGCGCTGGATTAATAAAATCAACCAAAACACTGTATCATGTTTTTAGAGATACCGTGTTGCATATGTTAATACCTTGCTTCTGTGTACTGACCTCAGGCAGTGGCTAGGATGGCATCTGCAAACTAACTCTTCAAAACATGAGCTGCACAAAGAACTGCCAAGAGGAGGAAAATAACATTGCTCTGTGTTTGCTTTCCAGCTAAGAAGCTCTTTCAAACAGGCCTTTGGAAAGAAGAAGTCCACCAAGCCTCCTTCCTCACACTCCGACATAGAAGAGCTGACGGACTCCTCCCTGCCTTCGTCCCCCAAACTGCCCCACAGCTCAGCCGAGTGCGGGGCGCCTTCGATGAAACCCTCGCAGTCAACATCTGCGTAAGTCTCTGCGCTCACAAACCTTTCCTAGCAAAAGGCAGCACGGTGAGAGAGACCTCGAGCATGGCCAGTTGCGTTTGAGAAACTGCTGCCAACAGGCTCTGTTGATCCTTTGCTCTGTCCATCTGCCAGTTCTCTAAAGACCTTTGTCCCTCTTCAGACACTGCTTTTCCAGCAGCTTTCTCTTAGGACAGTTCAATCTTCCTTTCGCAGCCTTTATCCAAAATATCAAGTGGTACAGACTTCTTTCCAGATGCATATCACTTATGTTCTGCTTTTCCTGCACCATTAACTACTTTATAATTTACATTTAGTAAACGCCATATACTGTAGTTTCCTTTCTTCCTGACACACTAAAAAAGTTTGTTTATTTTCCTGCTAGCTAGGATTTTTTTCCTAGATGTTCATCCCTTCTTTTATTATTTTCTGTATTTTATAACTATTAATTGATCTGTTTTATATTTTTTAAAGCTATTTTGTCTCTTTTTTTCTGTTAGGAATTTACTACAGGATTTTAGTTTTTAGTTATATCAAACCATCACTTTATTGTGTCAGGGCCAAGAATCAATCATTAGCAAAAATATTCTCATTTCTTATTAACAAAATCTTTTTTGAGATATAATACAGCCTCTTCACAGAATTCCCAGATCCCAGTTGTATTCTTTTATATAGTTTTTTTTTTTCATTCTGGTAAACTTGTAACTTCTTACATATTGGGGAAAATTAACTACTGCTTAGGAAGCTTGGAGAATCATCAGCTTTAAGATCAGAAGTGAAAGCTTCAACAGAAATCACCATCTTATTACTGCTTTTCATCATAGTGAACCTAAACAGAGCACTCTTCTTCTAAAAACTTATCTGCACAAGCAGTTTCAACTCATCTATTACCGTTTCTGACTCACATACCTACTTTCATAAGCTTAAACCTTCCATTCACCTCTTCTTCCTCTCCTCTTTGATGTGTTCTCCTGATGTGTTGGCACTGTCTTGAATTTATCAAGGATAAACTACAAAACACACAGAGGTCTTCATCTCCCCTTTGCTTGTGATTTCTTTGCATTTACCTTCTCCTGAGTCTCATGTTCTAAACCACTGCCTTTTACTTTCTCTCACGTGCACCTGTCCCATGCGTGTGTATGGAGGGCACCTCTAAGTCTGGGTGCCCGAGAAGAGACAAAATGGTCACGAGATCTGCAAGCGCAGATCCCGGGAAAACTGAGTGTGGGCCATGGAATTGCATCTCCAGCTGCTGACCTGAAAAGCGTTGCATTTTTCTTTCCCAAAAAGCATTTGCGTGCCTTCTGGCAATTAAAGGCTGGCTTCTGTTTCTTGTTTGTACATTAGTAGTAACAATCATCATAATAATAATACTTACTATTACAAAATGTTTTTCATAATTCAATTGTTCTGCAAACATTAACTGGTGACAGTAATAAAGAGCAAATAACATTAAGTGAATTGGCTGAAAATAGTGATTAGTGTAACGACATATCCAAAATTTAGTGTTTTGTTTTCTGCTGGTTCTGTGCTATATAACAGATCTAACAGGTCTGTTGTTTACAGGCAGGACAAAGTCTGATAAAAGAACAGGACAGTTACTGGATCCTGAGTCTGGTCACATTTCCATCTTTTTTCACTATCTTACAGGTTATTCCTTAAAATTAATGCATATGAAAAGTAATCACATGGTGATTAATTTTAATCCCTTCTTTAAGGGAAAAAATGTGTTTTCAGGCACTGTGCATTAACAAATGACAAGCTGTAAGCAAAAATGTCAACCATTACCAATCAACACCTTTACAGATTAAAATCTTTTAGATCATAAGGTCAGAGACTGTCTCTTTCTCTACTGTGCAAAACAAAGAAAACTGCTGGTGCCAAATGGATAGGAAATGTCTGTGGTGTAATTTGATCGGTGTACTTCTGACTAGTGAGGCCCAGGGAAATGGTAACCTTTGCACCAAAGAAACCATGCAGAAATAAAATCAAATTAAAGACAATGAGTAATTCATTCTTGAAAGAAAATATTTTAAAAGTTTTTTTAACAGCTTTTTTGTTTCACCATAGGGAACTGTCTTTGTAAACTGAGAAGATATAAAGCAAGCTGATCATTTCATCTGGAGAAGGATTTTTTTCCCATTTTTAATTTGCAGTTTGAGCCTTTTCGTGTTTCTTTGATAAAATTCTCTCTTCACTCATAGGTTTCACCAGCAGCAAGCATTTTCTGCACTTTGATATTTAGTAATAACACTGCTTTGGGGAGAGCACCTTCCTTTAATCTCCTGCCTGTTTCCTGCTCCTCTTTAGGATCTGTGAGTGCACGGAGGCAGAGGCTGAAATTATTCTTCAGCTGAAGAGTGAGCTGAGGGAGAAAGAGCTCAAATTGACAGACATTCGTCTGGAAGCCCTCAGCTCTGCACACCACCTGGATCAGATTCGGGAAGCCATGAACCGCATGCAGGTCAGTACAGTAGCCTAAGTGATGACAGGGGTGCCCTCCTCAAGTGTGCTTGGGGGTGTTTTCCTTTCCTTTTCCAGTGCTTTATTTCAGGTAAAGCAAAGCAGATTGACAGTAGTTTGAAAAGAAGAGTATGATAAGTGTTCACCTTACAATAATAAAAATACATTCTTAGCATTTATATATTAACAAGCAAAATGTGCTTAAATGATAAGGATGAACACATAATCCTTGCCCATAGGATATTTGTAATCAAAACCGTCTGCCTGGAGAAAGCAATGTGACAGAGAAGCAGATCAGAGTGATTTCTAAAGAGCTTTCATTACTTGGCAGGCTATGTTGGGGGGAAATATGTACACACTCTATCTTCCCTTCTAATAGCCATAACACACAGAAGAAAAGTATGTAAAATTAGACTAAATTATGGTATCAAGCATTGCTAAAATTTCTTTCCTTTTTTACTGTGACACTTTGCAACATCCTTTCTGAACACATTTTTATCAAATAACTTGCCTTTCACTTGGATGAAAGGATGCAGGAGAAAAAGCATGGTGCTCTTCAGCACAGCGTGGAGCTTAATGTGTCTTGGTTCTGTTGCGGGCATATAAGTGCCTAGTGTGCAAAGTGGGGAGTCCAAAAGTATCCACAATATCCACACAGGTCTGATGAGTATGGCATAAGTCCTATGGATAGATCTGTGCCTTTCCAGAATGACAGGTGAGGTATCAAGGATATCCCACTAAAAGCATGTGTTCGGGAAACCGAATCAAGGCCAGTGGGGTAGGATTCAGCTTGAGGTCAGGAGAGCTGTATTTAGAGCTGCCTGTGTATGAGCTTGGTGACTAAGCTGCTGTTGTTTCCACTGGAGCTCTAGGCATGCAGTAGTGGGGCCTCATAGGCGATCGTAACCTGGGTGGCACAGGGTGAAATTTGGCTGCCTGCACGTACACACCTGGTACTGTTTCAATGGCCTGAGGTATCTACCCAGCACTTGAAGTTTTATGTTGGGCTGCTGAAAGACCATGCGGGCAGTGGCACTAGAAAGCCACTTTTACATAGTTGAAGCTATAGCCCCATGGGGCTTGTCAAGAGAACTGCTCTGTGATCAATACCTAGACCAGGTGCACATGAGGAGAGATGTCACAGTGGCTGGTTTCACAACAGGATCTGGTCAGCTTGCTCCAATTTCTGGTCTTATTGATCTCGTGTCTATAGCAGTCTCGCTCACACATTTCAACGTGTGCAGTACGTGCCAGCCTCCCAAATGCTCAGAGCCCTAGGTGTCAAAACAGATGTGAGATACTTGGCTGCCCTTCAGTTAAAGGGGAAAATAACAGCTGTAAGTAAGGGTTTCAGTTTCAGAAAGGTAGATTTGGGGAAACTGAAGTTAGAAAGTCTTCTGGTCTAAAAACCTCTGCAGTGCGAATGAGATGAGTAAAAAGCATGTAAAATTATCAGGCCAAAGGTACAAAAACATTATGGAAGCATCTTTCCAGTGAGAGAAATGATCCAGAATGGATTAGCTATATCAAGATACTAAAAAAGAATTAAGGAGAGTACGGAAGTGAAAAAGTGTGGACAGAGTGAGAGAAGAGTGAGAAGCAAAGTCTAGCTAGGCCTTTAGGAAAATATAGAAAGGAACAGTAGAAATTGTATGGATTTTAAAAGAAGAAAAAAAAGACACTGTTCTGATTTAAAGGTATCTTATTAAAGACACTTTGATTATGGCTCAAAAACTGAGTATTTTGCCTGAATTCTGAAAGGATGATGGTCAGAGAGGGGAAAGCAGGCTAATGACAATGAGAGTGTGAAAAATGAGAGAGTGGTGAGTGAAAAACATTTAAAAGATTAATGTCCCATTTGAGAGAACTGAATGCATCTCAGAATTAAGGAAGAAGTGGTTACAGGACAATTAGAAAACCACTGGCAAGTAGTTTTAATCCATCAACTTATAAATGGCACTGTATGAAGGGAGAATAGATAATGTAGTTCTTTTTTCTGAAAAAAAAAAAAAAAAAAAAAAACTATTGCCTAGATGCTATATATCTATATTTTTCTAATCACAGTAATTGTAAGGGCTTTTAAGCAAATTTTAGGGATGAGAATAATTAAAGAATAAGTGGTAAGTGAAAAATAGGATAAAATGTAGAGAGATTTGCCAACGTCAAATAATGCCCAATTAATGGGTTTAGTCTACAGATCTTCTAGACAACATGCAGAAAACTACTCATCTGTCTGGACATAAGGGTTTTATAGAGTCATATAGTTATTTCCAGTAGAGAACAGGATATTAAGGCTTATATGGAAGGGACAGAGAGTCTTTGGAGGCTCCAAACTCTGTGACATTTTGTAGAAATGATGGGGATTGGGAAGAGGAAAATGTGGTGGGAAAGTTATATGAACACTGAGTATTCAAAACACCTTAAAAATTGATAGATTGATATCACTCGACTTATTACAGCATGATTTGACTCTAAAGTGCTCTCATTTTGACATTCTGTCAGTATCCTGGTGCTTTTTCACTTTCTTCTCACCTTATATGATCGGATCATGTTATAGCAGTTGCACTTTTTTTGGTAATGTTATCCAGGATATTTTTACTTGTGTGATGTGTCTGAAGAGCCTTCAAAAAAGGATAAGATTTTTAGCAGAGTGCTAGTGAATGTGGAATTAAATTTGATGTGCAAAACTATCTGCAAGAATAAGCAGTTGCTTTGTGCTGGGCTTCGTGGAGTGACTGAAAGCTAGATTTAGCAGGTACTGGGCTGTGCTGGGGCTAAGTTTTCATGTGCTTATTGTACATTCCATGATCACTTGGCATCTCTGAGAATTCAGCTAAAAACAAATTCCCAGCTGTGCCGGTTCCTCTTGTCACAGTATGTTTTCATCAAAGAGGTCTTGTTGGCTGTTACGTGAGCAATCCCATGTTTGGATGATCAAAAACTCTTATCTGATATGAAGAAGAATTGTGAAACTGTTAAAATACCAAATTCTAATTGTCCATTTTTAATTTCAGTGCTCCTCAGTGAAGTTCTTGCTTAAATTGTACATTCAACAACAGTCATCATTTCCCATGACTTTAGAGGATATGTCAGTACACATCCAAACTTTAGAAATAACTTTCTTAGCTGAATGTTACATAAGATATTTGATGATACAAAATAACACTCAAAAATTGGGGATGGTTGGGAAAATTTTCTCCATACCTGTAGTACAGCCAACTGTACAATATACACAGCGCCTCGAAGACTATGTCGGTTAATAACTGTCTTGAGGTAAAAGCTAAAATGAGCTGGTAGGGCTTTTTCCTTCATTTCAGAAGTGAAGGCAATCCACTTTTTAATGGGTTTATATTTTTGCTGTAATGCCATGTACTGCCGCGGAGCTGCTAAACCAATTTGGCTGCTGCTTGTGAACAGCCAGCACCTGAATAGCCACCCCAGCGGTTCTGTGAAACGTAACCTCCTGTGTTTTTATGTTGGGTTCTTTTGAGCACAGAACGAAATTGAGATTCTGAAAGCTGAAAATGATCGCTTAAAGGCCGAGACTGGCAATACTGGGAAGCCTGCCCGGCCGTCATCGGAGTCTTCTAGCAGCACATCATCGTCTTCATCACGCCAGTCGCTGGGACTGTCTCTGAACAACTTAAACATCACAGAATCTGCTACATCAGGTACTCGCATGCCTCAGTAATAATTTAGCGTTTACACCCTCATAATACGCTCTATATCAAAGACATCTCTGAAACTTAAAATACTTCATGTTGTTTATGTGAACATCAGGCATTCATTCACTAATGACGATGAAGAACAACGTTGGCAGTCATTTCTGACAGTGTAACTTTTGGCAGGGTCTGAATAATAATAACAGCTTGTTCATTTTATTTCTTTAGTTCCTAGCACTGGTACTTACTCCCTAGTTTCCAGTGCTCTTTGATTATCTGGCTTTTTTGATTATCTGGTTCTTTCATAAGAACAGCATCTGTTGTAGTATTCACGAGACCTGCACCAGTATATTGTTTTGGCCATGTGGGACAAATATGAGCACTTTCCTCTTTAATTCACAGGCCTTTTATTGGTAGGCTAGGTCTCTTAATATCACTGCATATTTTAAGCTGGGGAAGAAGATGATTTCAGTTAATGTTGTCTCCTATTTTTTTTTTTATGTGATATAGCTAGTTAGTTTGTGTTGGATCAGATAGTCATTTATCTCAGGAACCAAACACTGCTGGCTCCTATATTAAGCACTGTTAGTATCTTCTGTGAGTGAGGCAAAGCTTTGCTCCACATCCTCAACACTGACATTTGGGTTTTGTGCCTTGCCATGGAGTTTATGGTAATAAACCTTTGGCACTTGTTTTGATAATGTGGCTAAGAAACAGAAGCGCTGTTTCTAATGCTAGAACCACGAGCACAGCAAATGCAAAGCAGCACTCACAGACCCACACAAAGTATAATGCAACCTCTGGAAGCAATGAAAGGTGGTTAAATAATTATTGAAAAGTCTAGGCAAGGGTACAGCTGGGAAAATGCCAAACTGCCTGACTATAATTTGGGTTGGCAGTTTGTCATAATATCTTGCCAGTCATTGATTACATGGATATTTGAACATTTCTTCTGGTTAATAGCAGACTTTTTATGAAAATGGGTATATTTTTTCTTTACATGCCAGCAAGTTTTTTGCCAGGTTTAACTTACAGAATCCATGATCATGGGTTGGGCCTTGATATACAGTGAAGTGTTTAAATACAGGGAAAAAAAAGATTAATTGTAGTTACCTCCACACACATTACAAAATATAGAACAGAGTTAGTTTCAAAATGGTAATCGTAGAAACTCTTTCATGAATAGCAGTCATTATCACTGTGTCTCTAGACTCCAACTTGGTCTAGATAGAGGAACAAATATAATATAAGTTTTATATAATTTTCTATGTTATTGGTTCTAAACATTCTCTAGTATGTAAAGTAAGTACTTTTGGTTACAAGAAATTAAAGAAATAAGGGTGCCTAATGAGGAGTGGAGGATTTGTACTCCATTTAAACATGAATCCAACATTTTTGATTATTATGAGCATCATTTTATTGCAATGCCAGAGAAGTTGGGAGGGTGACAGCTTGCTGCCAGTCCTGCGGGACTCCAGTGGCAGCTGAAGTGCTGTTACACGGATGTTCCTCAGATGAGGATAAGTTAATCATACTGGAGGTTAAGCTGAGAAAGATAACGAGGGCTTTGATCAATCCTATGAAAAAATCCATGGCACTTTCTGGCAGACGAGCATTACCTGGAAATAGTCAGCTACTCCCTGCTGCTTCCTCAAGGCAGGACCATCTCGTGCACCTCCAGAGAGGTGCGAGGCGCGAGTGCGGGATCACCGGTGCCCATCGTGCAAGCAGCCCAGGATTAAGTGCAGCAAGCAGGGAGCGGGGCAGGGCTATGAGTGTGTGCTAGTCCAGTGAAAGCAGCGGGCCAGGGCTCAGACCAATGTGAGCCGGGAGTTCCATAGTGCAGCTGAGGACGAGGCCTGGGGAAGGCAATTAAAGCAATTAACAGCCTGGGGAAATGCTCAGTAGGGCATCTTCTCAGCCCTGATACCCATGAAAGGGAGAGCTTTCCGTAGAAAATGGAATTTGTTTTCTATGTACAGAATGGTGTCTCGTTCCCAAACATTTAAAGAAAAGAAATACTTAAAAGGGCATGTGAGAGTCATTTAGAGATCAAAAAATTACAGAGGAGAACCAGAGACATTTTAAATCGGCCTCATAGGAACTCTGTCGTTATTGAAACTCTTTAGGTTTGTCACATATGCCAAAATATAAGACAAGGCAAGTGAAAGAGCTCATGTTGGTGGGTCAGGAAAACCGGCTGCCTGGAACAAAATAGACATGGGGGTTTGTTTAAGCTGGCAACAAAAGAGATTCTGGATTAGATCTATTTCAAAAAACTATCAGAATCTGCTTTCTAGGTCAGAGCGTAAGCTGCCAGACATCGTACATGAAGACTCACTTATTTCTAAATACATTAATTAAAGCCATATTCATGAGCCGTTGGAGTTTTTTGCTTTAAGCCAGTACTTCTGTGACTGAATCTTACCGGCACCTCAGTTTAATTTGGGCGAAATCTGGTCTTGTGCAAACTATGACATGAAGTCAATGCACTACTTCAATCTTCACAATGAGAACAGGCAGGATCTAGGGTAGTGGATACTTACTGTGCCGGTCTCTGAAGAAAATGCAAATCCAGAATCTCTTCTAACTTGATATTTAGTTAGAAAGCCCAACAGCAGAAAACCTGTGTAGGAAGACAATAATTTTATCCCTTGCAGTAAAGCCAGAGGCTTAACCTTTAGTAAGAAACACATCCTTCTGCATTCTTGTTTTAGGAGTTGGGGAGGAGATCTAAATCAGAGGCATAGAGCAGATCAGAATCACTATTTACCTCCATGAAACTTAAGACGTTTAATAGAGAAGTGGCTGAATGCAGAGTCCCATTTTCAGGTGGGATGCAAATTGGTTTTTGATGATTTCTCCTTATAAGACTCTTCTTATGGGGAGAGATGACTCTATATCCATGTGGTGTACAGAAGGTAAAGAAATCAGCTGAAAAGAGAAATTAAAGAGCTGTTTTGTGGAGCAGCAAATATAACAGCACAAGGATTTGTTGCTTTTCTCTTGATAGCATTGTAAAGGGCAAGATGAGTGCCCAAGGTGTAAAGCTAATTTCGTTTTTAAACAGTCTTGTGGACATATGGTAATTCTGACCATGTTCCTGGAGGAAAGCAACAGCAAGACTGTAAAGCAAGAATTTCATTCTTTCCCGTTCTCCAATTTATTTTTACATGGCTAAAGTGTCATCTGAATATTGCTCCAGACCACTGATGAATTGTTCCTTCAGGTCTAACAGGAAAGGCAAAGTAGGAACAAGTGCAGGTTCAATTGACTGTACTACCAGGTGTTGTGATGGCAGCCTTTCTTGTTAACAAAAAAAACCCCTCTTCGAATAAGTATGGAACTAGTGAAGTGCATATAACTGATCTGTAAGGTTAATCACTTCTCTTCTTGTACTGTAGATATTCTGCTAGAAGATGTCACAGAGGGAGCCCTCCACAAAGAAGGCCATAGTGTGAAAATTTTAGTCACTATAAACAAGGGCTACAGCCGAGCCAAGGTAAGTTCATTACCCAAAGGTCTAATCACAGAACTATAGCTCTGGCTAATCCTGCAGTATAGTGGCTGCAGTCCCTTCACTATTTTCAGCCATAAACTAAACAGAAATATCCTAAAGATATAAGATAAAGATATAAGATATAAAGATATAAGAAGTAATCCATTTGGAATCCCATTGTCATTTTTCCTGTTTTATATTACAAAAATATTATAAATACAATGCAAATTTTTGTATACATTTGTATACCGCTTTCTATAAATGCAGATGCAATCTAAGAGCAGAGTAAGATGCTGTGTTTGCTTCCATATACAGATGTACAAAGTCATATTATTGTTAGCTATTTCTTCTGGCTCGGAGATGATTAGTGAAGTTGTAGCATCACATTCTGCATAATTTTATTTTCCTTATTGGTAAGTTTAGTCGTAACACAAGTTGTGAAATCTCTGTCTTTGTAGGACCAGAAAACACATGCATACCTGATAGGATCAATTGGAGTGAGTGGAAAAACCAAATGGGATGTTTTAGACGGGGTGATTAGACGCCTCTTTAAGGTAAGACATTGAAAAACTAGCTCAGGTGTTAATTCAGTATGTTTTCTTGCTTTAGAAAAAAAACAGGGGATTTTCTTCTGTCTTTGTATTTTTTTTTGTCTTGACAAGTCTTTTTTTTTTTTTGAAGTATAGCTGACACCACTGTTAAACATTACTCTTAAGGTTGTTGTGCTTTTATTTAGATTATAGACAGTTCTGTGTTTCATGCAACTCTGAAAACCTTCTTGAAATATGACTTCATCTATACCAAAGTATGTGTCCGTATTACTTTCATTCAATGACTATATCTATTTTTATATTCTATGTTTTCTTATAATTTCAGGAATATATTTTCCGAGTGGATCCAGCTACCAGCCTGGGTTTAAGCTCTGACTGTATAGCTAGTTATTCTATAGGGGATGTAATTAGAGCCCACAGCTTAGAAGTGCCTGAACTGCTGCCTTGTGGATATCTGGTTGGAGATAATAACATCATCACTGTGAACCTCAAAGGTAAAACCACAAGAATATTTTTGCAGATACTGTGTAGTTCTTCACTGCATTCCCCCCATTTCCCTTCATTTTCTTTTGGACTTGACCTTTCTGTAGCCTGACCCCTACCACACAGGGGCATTTTGAGGCAAACCCAAGAATATCCCTTTCCTCTTCTCTGTCTGACTTTCAAATCACAGCAAAGTAAAAATTCTGAATAGAGATAGGAAAAAAAAGAAAAAAAAAGAGCTTAAGATCAGAAAAATTAATGCATAACCCAGTTCCACAGAAGAAAACTGAAACATTTCAAAAGCTGTAGGGATTTGCTGTTGGTTGGGAGAGAGGCCTTCAAAAGAACTGTGCATGTATTGATGTGACAACTGGTAATCTTTGTGGCTGTCACTTTGACCTTTTTCTGTCGTGACTGTCTGAAACACACGTCTTTGCCTCGCTGAGCCTTCCCTTCACATTTACTTAGATTTCTTTTTTGCCCACCCAAGCAGTCACGCTGCCTCTGCTTAATTTTTAACCCTAGTGGAAAGATGTAAATATTTCCTGCAGTAATGAAACCCCCCATGGGAGCTTGCTTTAGACAGCAGTATCTTACCTGGCACAGACGTCATCAGGTGCTCGGCCGAACCTTAGCGAGGATGGAGACAAGCTATTTTCCTTTTCTTTTGTTTCCAGGAGTGGAAGAAAACAGTTTGGATAGTTTTGTGTTTGATACATTAATTCCTAAGCCAATTACCCAGCGGTACTTTAATTTACTGATGGAGCATCGCAGAATTATTCTGTCGGGACCCAGTGGCACAGGAAAGACCTATTTAGCTAACAGGCTGGCTGAATATATAATAACTAAGTCTGGCAGAAAAAAAACTGAGGATGCAATTGCAACTTTTAACGTAGATCACAAGTCAAGCAAGGTAAGTCACAACTGGAACGGTAACCTATTGCCTGATTAGTAGTGAGGACACAGCATAGATTCTACTAATTGGCATACTGTTTTGTTGCTCAATTGCCATCCTTTCCTACAAGGATTATCTCCAGTCCCATGAGTAATGAAGACCAGGTCTTTCAGTTCTAAACAGAGCATTGAAGCACTGTGAAGGAAACCTGAACTGTTGCTCACTGAAGGAAACCCACCTTAAGTATAGATGCAGAACAAAATGCCCACGTAACTGTTCTTAGAGTGCCCAACTCCTTGCAGATAAAGGCTGGGTATATAGCAATGCTGATCTGTCTCTTTTGTTAATAGTGAGAGTAGAAGCTATTGCTGGCAGAGATTTGAGAATGAGGATTTTGAACTAGTAACTAGCTTGAGTTCAGTTTCTTGATGGACACAGTATAAATACTACTGCTGCCATAGTGTTGGAGCCCATCAGTGAGGATCGACCATGCTAAAATTACCTCATGCATCTTACTGTACTCAGAATCATTATCAAGCTTCTAATATCACTACTGTGCTACCTGCAATAATATGATTCAACTGTTGTCCTAAATTGGGTATTTTCCTGACCTGGTACCCAGAAAGATGGTCAGAAAAGGAAAGGTTTTGCCCAGGCTTGCAGCTTTTCACAGAATATAATTAATGTTAACATAATATAAGAAGGAAGAAGTTGCAAATCCCAAAGGGATGGGATAACCATTCCAGTAGAAAATTTCTTTTCAGTGTCTTTATGCAGATGATTTGTGATGCCATTTACTTCAGCAGGGAAACTGTTCACATTTTATCGTTATACCATAAATGCATTTAAAAGGGAAATCTTCCCAGAGAAGAAAGAGCCTTGACTTGCTGCTAAATTGCTTGTTGTATGCATTTCTTTTTTTATATTCCTATTCTTTGTTTCTATAACGATTACATAGAACTCCTGGGCTTATAATAAGAAAGAAAAAAATATATTATTGTCAAATGCAGTGTGCTTGAATAATACAGGTGCTGCTATTCTTTGGAAGAAATCCATGATTTTCCCCATAGAGATATCTGATCGTAAAAAGCCAAACAAAAAGAGTTCTTGAAATGAAAAAGATTATGTGTTGCCATTAACAATAATAAAAAGAAGATTTTGCTATCACTGATCCATGAAGTACAATGACAACAGAAACATTGTCCGTAATAACGGAGCATTCCCACCACTGACAAAATTAGATACATCAAAGGATACAGCTGTAAAACTTGACCAATCCAGGCCCCCAAGAGTAAGGAAGCATCGGTAAAAATATGAAAAGTTTTGATTATAGAATTTTATTTTATTCCAGCACTAAATGGCAGCCAGGCAGATAGCTGACAGATAGCTGAGAGCTGATAGAATAAAAAAAAAAAAAAGAGAGAAAAGAAAAAAAAAAGAAAAAATGTTTATACAAGAAACTTTATTAAGAAATTAACAAGTGTGATACAATATCCTCAAAAGACTGAACAGATTTTCAGTGAGAGAGCTGAAAGGAGATCACTGAGGAAGCAGTACCGTATACCTACATTGGGTAACATTTAGCTGGTTTTGGTATATAAATGTGGCATTCATAAAATTGGAGGCCCAGCAATTAATGTGAATAGCTCAGCTCACTAGAAGTAGGATATTTCCCATTGGAGACGAGATATTTCATAGCAGGTTCTTGAGGAATGTGTCCACCAAATGGATATCCTTCAGTCTCTTGCCTTACATTCAGTGCCTTTGTTTTTCTTCACATATGACTTCAGTACTGCCCTAACTTAGAAGCAGAGCTTCCTGCCTGTGCTGATCCAGTTGAATTATCCACAGTTGGGAAATTCTGTAGCAGTTCCTTTATTTTTCTGGAAATCTTTTCCACTGTAGCTACGTCCATGACCTAACTGGCCTAATCTTTTCTGTTTCTTTGTTAATTCTGTGGCAGGATCTGCGACAATACCTAGCTAATCTGGCTGAGCAATGCAGTGCTGACAACAATGGTGCTGACCTCCCCGTGGTCATAATTCTTGATAACCTCCACCACATCAGTTCACTAAGTGACATCTTCAATGGTTTCCTCAATTGTAAATATAATAAATGGTAAGTTTCACACACCTTAACAAACAGTTAAAAGGTCTTTGCTAGCTTGTAAAATGTCCCATTGGAACCTTAGACTCCGTTAAGCTAGATCAGGAAAGCCCTTAGAAAAGTGCTTAGAATTTGAGGGCTCATTTAGTTTTCCCCTTCTTCAACCCAATATTTCTGGTGTCTCTTTCTCCTTATTTATATGACTCTAATGCGTGTCAGTGAGATATCAATGTAGCACTGAATTTAAGAATGGATTTAAATGGATTAGGGTCTTGTTCCTTTTGTTCTCTCAGGTCACATGCAGAGAGGTTATAAGAGAGTAAGAATAAATGTGGTTTATAATAGTGGAATCTGGGATATGTGTGAACCCATGAGCCATACTATGCAGAAGCAGCTGTAGAGCTGGTGGACTTGCCTTTCCTACAGCTTCCCTGTGAGCCACAGTAGTGCAGAAATGTGAACTTGACCTTCTGCCTTTGGTCTTTTACTGCCAAGGAAGAATACAAATAATCATATCTGGAATCTTCTACTGGCTTATTAAATAGGGTATTTCCACTGCAAAAGCTCCTTCACAGGAACAGTCCTTCATAAAATTGCTGTGCACTATGTCATGTTTGTAAGGATGGCCTGGCTTCTGAAATTGAAACTCTAAGCCTACTACAAAATAATGAGGTACACATGCACAGGTTTACGTCATTTCTTTATTACAGATGGGTACAGTAAACTACAAATGTGCAGAAAGGGGAAACATGCAAGAATAAACATGCAAAAAAGGAGGTCACCTCAGAAATACTTTAAATCTAAGACTAAAATGCATCTGTGGTCTCTTTTCAAAGTTGGTCTAGTCCAGCTCAGAATATTCTCAGAATGTGTGAATGGGTTTTCCCTCAACAAAATTCCCACCTGAATCTGCTATGTTTCTCTTTCCAGTCCCTATATTATTGGAACTATGAACCAGGGAGTTTCTTCTTCACCAAATCTGGAGCTTCATCACAATTTCAGGTACATTCACTCTGTGTTTATTTTATCTGTTTTTGCACAGAGCTCTCAAAATCCCTTCTTTTCAGCCCAGCTCTTCTGCAAAGATCCATCACAGCAACGTGGTTTAGTTTCTGTATTGGTAACTCCCAGAATGGTGGTTTTTTTCTTCTGGTGGAAGAAACAAGATACCTTTCCTGTATCTCTAGCATGATGCTATGGTTGCTGCCTTCTATTGATCTTCAGTGCTGTCTTGAATTCTAGCTGTAATCTGTTATCTTGATTATATTGCAGCAGGGGGCAATAAGGGAAAAATACAACCTGGTGGTTTATCAGAGCTGCTTTTGGTTTGCTGGTTCCCCAGCCTTTGGAGCTCATGTCATCATTTTCATCTGTGTGTGCAAGAGGATATGGTATATTAGCTATTCATTGCTTCCTGACATTTATCCTTTCTTCCCAGGTGGGTGCTATGTGCTAACCACACAGAGCCTGTGAAAGGTTTCTTGGGCAGATATCTGAGAAGGAAGCTGATTGAGACTGAAATAGAAAAGAACATACGCAATAATGAGCTCATGAAAATCATTGACTGGATCCCCAAAACGTGGCACCATCTCAACAGCTTCCTAGAAACACACAGCTCTTCAGATGTAACCATTGGTGAGTCCTGTTCCTGTGGTCAGAAATAAGGATGAAGGCCGAGCATAGGAGAGATTAGTAAAGGTTGATTTTCCTTTTGTAGAAAATATTCTGTCCCATTCTACCATGGGAAATGCAGCATCACTGTGGGGAAATTGCCTGGTTAGTATTAACAGCAGATTGAAAGGAAAATGTGAAGTTGAATGAGAACCTGTGTATTCCCCAGTTTTTCTGCCCTGGCTGCTAAAGACTTTTAAGTAAATGGTCATCATTTTAAAAATTCAACACCAAAAATGACCTCAATAGCAAGACTTCGAAGTTTAATATTTTTTTCCTACTTTTACATTGCAGCATAATTACAGCAATAAAAACACTGGGTCTGTTGGTTCGGAAAAAAAGCAGGTGGGAGATGTACATATACCTGAGGTCTTTTAGTCAAGTAGCTATGTTAGCAGAAAATCACATTTAACATAGCTGTGCCAGGAAAAGGTTTGGGGTTTTATTTAGTACCGTGCCAGTGTTTGTCAGGCCTTAGGATTGCATAAAGTGACACTAGTTCATTTTTAATAATAGCACTGATAGCTCAGTAGTTGTAGTCTCATATTACCATTTCCTTCATTGGAGTCTGCTCCAGTACTATTTTTCCTTTAATTTTGTAAAGATTATTTTTAGTGTGTTCAACTGGTTCAACATACATAATACACAACTTGACTTCCCAGGTCCCCGCCTTTTCCTCCCCTGCCCTATGGATGTTGATGGCTCCCGAGTGTGGTTCACAGACCTCTGGAACTATTCCCTAGTACCGTATCTCCTGGAAGCTGTGAGAGAGGGGCTCCAGGTAAGTCACTTACCTCAAGGAAAATTTGTGTATTAGTTTCACAGGCATTCATGAGGATAGCTTTAAGCAATGTATCCAAGTGCTGGGTATTTACAAGAAAAAAAGGCAGTAAGTTTATAGAACACAGCTTTGGACTCGCTTTGACTTGCTCTTACTGTAATATGTAGTTTATCTTCATTTTGCCCCTGTTTCTCCTCCATGCCTGCTGGAAGGTTTTCCTTCTCTCACCATCTGAACAGAGTTCACAGCAGTATTGAGTACAGCTTGTACTGCCTTCCAGAGAGAGGCAGCCTCAGCCTATCCTCACATGGAAGAGCCCCTACGCTGTGTAACCAAAGAGCTTTCCTCTACCTGATCCTCTCCCAGAGGATTTGTTTGCTGACCTTAGCTTATCTTACTAGATAGAGCTAACTTACTTTTTGTCTTTGGTAAGCATGCAAATCTGCTTTATTTTTTTGCCCTTTTAACTTGCTGCACTGTTTTCCCTAATTTTGGTCTCTCTTAAGTTTCCTTTTCCTCTATGGCTAAGGTTTCATCCCTGCTCTATCCACACCATGGATAGCTGCTCTCAGTTCAGAGTGCTTCGTGGTTCCTCCACCCTGTCCTCTTCAGACCTAGGGGTTAGCAGCATCTCCATTACCACATTAGTCAAGTTTGTTCTACTTTAGTAGCAGGGATGCAAATAGTTTTTCTGTAGATAGCACTGTATACTGTCCTACATAAGTAAGGAATTAGGACCATTGCACATCTTTAGAGCAAACATAAATCTTGAAAATAATCCAGACTTTGGTTTTTTTTCCTATTGGAAAAAATCCCTCCCTTTTGCTTTCTTTTCATGTGTTGCAATCCTGTGAAAAGATACATTACGAAAAGGCAGGGGTTTTGCCACACATGAAAGAAATTACTGCACAGTACAGACGAGAGACCAGTCAAAAAAACTGTCCTGGACCAGTCAAAAAACCTGTGCAAGCAGCTGCAGTGTCTCTATCACCTTGAATTGACATAGTGTCATACTGACAAGATGGAGGGTTTGAATCTTGCCTGTTGAATATCTCACACTTTGCTAAAACTGCTTATCTCTCTGGGAATTGGAGAGTCTTTAGACCTTGTGCAAAAACCTGCCAAATGTCTGACAGAGCAGCCACAGTGAGATTAACAGTGCTTGTTTGGACCAGCTATAAAAAACAGTAATAGGCTTCATGCTCATATTTTTCCAAATACTCAGGGTACCTACTTAAATGAAAAGTTCAGCTCTAGAGCAGAAGATGGCAGCAGACAGAAGAAAATACAGCATTTCATGAACCTTTCCAATTTTTTGATGCTTTGGATGACTTCCATAGAACAACTTTTTTAATGATGCACAGAAATCTTTTGCATTATATAATTAGATGTTCCTAGATCTAGAACAGAGGGGAAAATGATTTCAAGCCTGCTACTTAGCAAAGTTATATGTGAGACCCGGAACCTACAATCCTTGTCCCAGACTCCAGAAAAGATTTGATCTCTTTTAATCCCAGAATAGAGGAAGTGCTGCCTCCAGCCTGGAGATAGTTTTCTACCTCCCTGCAAAAACATTTCCTCTTGGCTCATTTAGGCAGATCCCTGCTAAGCAGCCTAGCTGCTGTGCAGTGCATCAGGAGCCTGGTTATCCCTGTGGATAATGTAGGGAACTTGGCTGCCGAACCTGGAGCGCTGGCTTCAGCGAGTGCCTGGGAGCAGCAGTCGCGATGATGAGCACATCCCTGCGGCTTTAGCACTAAAATCCGTAACTGTTTTATTCCTCACTAGGAGGGCAGCCCATCTGAATGCTCCATACCTGGCCAATATTACGCTGCTGTTTGGACTGTCTGAGCCTGTTGGAGCTCGGGCAGGACACAGAAAGTACTGCTCAATTCCTCTCAAGCCCAATGTGCCTTTTTTTACTGCAGATAGCATCGCTGGAGGGAAGGTATAAAGTGGGGGACGCTTTAGTGAGGACCCCCTAAACTTGGAGAGTTCTCACTCTTCCTTCCTTCTGCCCTCCTTCCTATTGCACTTTACAGCAGGGGAATCCCAGCCTTCATGGATTCCTCCTCTTAATTTAGGAAAGATCTCAGACTTATGCTGTGGACCACATGGCTTCTCCCATGCTTCGGGATCCAGATTTACTAGGAAAAGAAAACAACCTGCGCTAGCACTTCCTAACTATTTTCAGACAAAATCAGTTTAGCTTGAATATTTTAGATACAGTTTTCACTGATATGCCTAAAGCAAATTACCTAAAGGTTTTGTTTAATGTGGTATCAAAAACTTGTAACTCACTGTTGCCTACAAGTATCACTAGTTATGGATTCCTTTTCAACATTGCAGCCATGCTGCATATTGGAGGGGCACTAATGGAGCTATGGTCACTTGAATTTCTAAGTCTATCTGAGATAGGAAGCACCCTTGAAGCAAACAGTTTACTGAAATGCTTTAGATGCATTTGGTTACTTTTGGCCTGCTAATGCAACTAGTACTGAAAAGTCCATAGGATAAAAACTGGTATGCATTATGTCCATAATACAGATGTACGGGAAGAGGGCACCGTGGGAGGATCCCTCCAAATGGGTAGCTGATACCTATCCGTGGAGCTCGGCATCGCTGCAGCATGAGTGGCCATCACTGCTTCAGTTAAGACCGGAAGATGTGGGGTACGAAGGTTATGTGTCAGCAAAAGAAGGAACAACCTCAAAGCACGTTCCACAGAGTGAAACAGAAGGGGATCCCTTGGTAAGATTTAAACGTGGGGAAAACCACTGTCACATGTTACACTGGAACGTGTGCAGTAAAGAACATCCTGTTTGCCTGTTCCAACATGGTCTTCTAAAATGAATCTTACTGTAATTTACATTAAAAAAAATAGTGATAGGAATAAAAGGAAAACCTGTCAACAGGGAAGATACTAATATCAAGCTAATGTGTCCCTAAATTGTACCCATATCTCCATCTGCCCACTAATGTATATGGTCTCCGTGATGATAATGTCTGGGTACTGCTCTTAAGCAATTTATTAATTGATTTATTCTAAAAAACATCTTTCCAGGCCAGGCAATTTGCCATCTACATTCCACAGATGAGGAACACACATTATCTAACTTCTGTGTTGTAGGGAATTTAGTGGAAATGCAAATTCGACAGCCATCCTGCAAATCCTCAGAACATTTTAAGATAAATAATGACTGTATAGCAGTCTTAATGAATATGGAATGCAAGTGTGGTGACATTAAAAGATAAGAGGTTGATTTCCCTAAATGCCGTGTATTATTTTATTTAAATATGATCCCAGACATTTGGGTTTACCAGTGCCTCCTCTGCTAATGGAATATTAAATTGAACAGCTATTCTGGTACATTCTCTACAGACTGTCTTTATCATAATTCATAATACCATTTTAGAGAACTACCTTTGGAATACAGGAAAGGGAATTTCTCAGAGCAAAAAGCACTGAAATCTTACGAGTGCTGAGGAGATGAATCCTTAGCTCCACCAAAGCGTTCAGGCCTGTAAAGCAAGCACTGCCTCCTGAAAAAGTGTAAGGAATTAGCAGAGCATATTGGCCAGGTTTCCAGCACATAGGCATCACCCTCCGCTAAGCAATATATGAAAATGCATAGGAGGCTAAGGAACTAAGTGGCCCATCATCCTTACTCGGGACATCTAGTGATCCTTTGCTGTTTCCAGCTTCCCATATTGGAGTAGTTGTGAGAAGTTTGAAACTTCTGCCCCTGCCTAATGGGAGCTAGCGGGAGGACAAAGGCTGGCCCTGGGGAGACAGACTCACACCCACGGATTCATAGAATCATAGACTCATAGAATGGCTAGGGTTGGAAGGGACCTGTAGAGGTCATCTAGTCCAACCCCCCTGCACACGCAGGGTCCCCTAGAGCATGTGGCACAG